>JAFIRS010002317.1:0-228237 GCA_018342105.1 Gonioctena quinquepunctata | reverse complement strand
GGATGCCGCCGATATCCGGTCGCTTAATAAACAACTGATAGAGTGCTGACGTAGATAATATTCCTGCAAAGACTTGTCGGTTGAGTCATGACCGCATCATCGCTGGCTCCTCCCACTTTCCAAAATGGCCGCCGCCATTCACTGATCACGTACACTTCCGTCCGACCAATGCCGTTGACGGATATTGGTTGATACCCCATTTCAATATGCTGCTCGGCTATTGGATAACGGCCGGCTATCACCACGCCACGTCCTATCACAGCTCTACCCACCTCCCACTCTCAATCACACACTCCCATACACAACATGGCTGCCACCATTCCGACCAATCACAGGCCACTCATCCCCCCCCCACCTTTTTCCCTACCCCACATACAACCACCATCCCCCCACCCCTCTCATGAAACCGCCATTTTGTGGTGGTGCGGGAACATGTGGCGGGAACCGAACCGGAGAGGTGTGCTCAGAGAGACATAGCCCTTCTACTAACGGGATATGTGGCTACCGTGCGCTCGGCACAATTCCCTTATATTTACAAAAACAAATGTTCAACTCATTAGATATGACAGGGGACAAAAAATTCAGGTATTATTCGGATACTTATACAATAATAATCTATCAAAAAAAGTTCGCAATTTTTCCATTCCCTATGCTTTTGATAATTTAGTGATTTTCACAATTTGTAAATCTACATAAAAACCTCTGTAAGTTTCAAATTCAAACCTGAAATATTTTCCACTCCTGAAATCCATTCGTCAAAGGGTTCAGAAGAGATCCCCGTTCATAAAATTTGTAAATTTTTATTTTTCACTTTTTTATTAACAATTTAAGGGATTAAGAAATCATACAATCAAAGTATATTTTTTTGATGTCCCGATTGTTTCATTTTTATAATTACTAAAAGCTATAAAAAAAAAAATATTTTATTTTTTTACTCCAATTTTTCAAAACATTTTTATAAACAAACGCATTGGTAATGACATCAAAAATATATTTCTGAGAAAATTTGACCTTTGATAAAGATTATAATTTAATAAAAATTATTTCTTAAAACAAATTATATCGTTTGTTTAAAAACGCATTTTTTATCAACATTTTTTTTGTGGCTAGAAATTATTATTAAATAAACAATTTTTTTAATCATCATTCCTAGTACCTACTCTTTCAAATTCACAAATACAAATGTTTATTATTTATTTTTCCAATTGATCTGAACGAATGAATATCCATACTCTACTTTCTCAGATACTAAGTAAAAACATGTATGAATTTTTGGGTATTTTTTTACATTTTACATATAATTTCAAATCTTCTCATATTTTCAAGGTTGTCATTTTCTTTGTAATTCATCATTGCTGTGCGAATAGTTCGTAAACTATTATCAATACGACAAGAACACTTCGAATCTTTTATGTACTCCATTGAATAATAAATGAGCTGAGCTTTAAAGAAATGGCAAGCTTAGAAACATAAGAATCATTGGAATTATATGAAAATTATTTGAAAAAATCCTCAAAAAGTGAAACATTATTTTATAATTTTTGGAATCTACAAAAATTTGAATTCATTCATTCATAACAAATTGTTTATTGAATGAACAATTTTTTTTAAGAAATTGAAATAAATAATCATTTAAGGAAATGGATTCTTGACAGTGACATTCAGCAACAAAAAATTGTTGAGTAAATAATTTTTTTTTAAGAAACGATGTTTTTTTCGAACCATAATTTTTATCATTGGGCAGATTTTCCAAAAGAAATTTTTGATAATATCATAAACAATGAATTTGTTTATGACCATTTTGTACACAATCGGAGTAAACAATCAAAAAAATATTTATAGTTTTTAGTGATTTTAAAATGGAACAACTGAAACAAAAAAAAAATGCTTTATTTGCTTTTATAATTTTTTTATTCGTCAAATTGTTGATAAAAAAGTTGAAACTGAACATTTACGAATTTTATGAACGGGAATCTCATTTAAACCTTTGAAGAATGGATTCCCGGAGTGGAAAAAATATCAGATTTCAAATATAAAAATAGGCGAAATCATAAACTCCCAAATTTGCTCCATATGTGCTGGAAGTTGAAATATAGTAATAAAATATTAAGTATGCATAGTTTTTCCTAGAAGATATTGTGTAATATTCGAATAAACGCAGCTCTATAACCCTCATATTCAGTGAGACATTCAAACACAGCGTTATTGCCGCTTCTTTTGACGTCATGAGTCCATTGATTCGGCATTTTCCTGAGTTGCCAGTGTCACTATTTTGCGGATCTTCTCAGAAAACGTTATTCTCCTTCATTCCATGAATAAATCAGAACTTAGGTCGGCATGTGTAATTTGGAAATGAAGACTTTGTATTTGATAGATGTCCTTGATTTAGTTATTCTTGAATGATATGTATGTATACCGAGTGCTATGTCATTATTCGGACTGCTCTCATTTTAAGGAAATATTATGGATAACGCTTGGCAACGGTAGAATTTCTGGTACTCTCCGCGACGGCGAGTTGCCAGTGTCACTATTTTGCGGAACTTCTGAGGAAATGTTATTCTGTTTCATCCTATTAATGGAACAGAACTTGTGTCAGCATGTGTTATATTAAAATGAAGACTCCTCATGTGATAGCTGCTCTTGATTTAGTTAGTCTTGAATGATATGTATGTATACCGAGTGCTATATCATTATTTTTTCAGCTTGCTCACATTGTGAAGAAATATTATGAATAACGCTGGGCAACTCTGTAATTATCTCGGATCTGAACTTGTAACGTCACATCCTGGCGCGGTTTTCGCAGTGTTTACTTAGATTTTTTTTTTGGAAAAACTACTTCGAAAAAAAAATTGAAAAAAAATCCAACCCCTTTTCTCATCGTTCTGGTTCTGTGGTATTCAGTGATCTCGCCTATTACTCAGGTTCATATGTATATATTATGTACTAGAAGTACGCAAATAAATGCACCAGTTCTTCTTCTACTTAGGCGGCCATGAAGTTTATTTGGCAGGCTATGTCAGGTTGGGTTAGCAATCGCAATATGATTTCTATTTTTACCTGTATATATATATATATATATATATATATATTATCCAATTCTTCAGAACGTTCAACTTTACATTGCTACATTTCATGAGTTACGTTCAATTTATTCACTCTTTTGTATCCTAACAATATTTTGCTATCCATTCGTTTATAGTAATGGCGCGGAAAACGAGTAGCCCACTACGGTATCAATGAGTGACCTTAGGAATAATGGATTATGCTAATGAATGGATCATTTCATGTGGAAATTACGGTAATCTGAAAACATTATGTAAATATTTTTGGAAATGACTGATTGTTCCATATTATTTTTTTTGCGAATATTTCGAGTGAAAATGTAGTAAAAATATTCGACCCAGTAGCTTGTGAGCATGAATATTACTTATATTTACCATTTTTAGAGCGTATACAAATGGTTATTTGTGTGCCAAGGCCATGAAGTTATGGAAAACGCAAACGTGAAGTTACTTACACTCCTCCAAAAATTCCATTTGATTTTCCCTTTTTTTTTTTATTTGGAATGTAGCCTTCCGCTACAGAGTTAGACTTCCAACCTCCGTGGCTTTTTAACATTAAAATATTAGCCACTGTTTCAACCAAAAGAGAGGCTGAACTTCTCCTAAACCTGTATACCTATTAGCATTTGCTAATTGTAGAAACTGTGCAATGAGTGATGGTATTTTTCCAAAAGTATGTGATGAACATTTTCCATGACGATAATTGATAAAAACGTTTGATGACGTACATTGAAAATTCACAAATTCAAGTATTCTCGAATGAGCTGTAGGGCACTTGTATTTTCAATTATTTCATCAGTTATTGTAAATACTCGTTTTTTGCCAGTTTTTGTCTTCAGTATGAAGAATATCACCAACTTTTGATTTTAACCTTACAATACACACTATTAAAAATGAAAAAATACCGTAAAAATATTCTTTTGATACGTCTTATAGTTCCCGAGATATTTGATTGTTTAGCTAGGCGTGCGACGACGCGGAGTCATTGGCCGCTGTGACGTCACCTTACAACGGTCGGTCAGTGCGTGCTCTGCTTCCGAGCTGTGTGTATGAAGTTTGCGTCGAAAATTGATAAAAATGTCGAATCCAGAAACTGGAAATTCGTGTATTGTGCCAAAGTGTTTAAATAAAACTACTAATGCACCCGAAAAGTTTTTTTTTATTGTTGCTTTCGAACCTAAAAGTCGATAGAAATGGATGCAAATCATGATGTTCTGGGGTGATTCGGCATTTCAATGTTCAAATATCTCTCCTAACTTTTACATATCCAATAGCATCGTCGCCGAAGCTGTTTCTAGCCGATCTGAAATAAAATAAACGTAAGTTGATCTAATGTATAAAAAATAAAATAAATAAAAATGCACGTATCCACGATCACATTAAAGAGGAAGGTAAATATAAAGTTACACCACACTTGCACTCTGAATATGGAGTAAATACTTTTCTTACGTGTTTTTGCCTCCTGAACACGAATCCGAAAAATGCGGCAGTCTCATACCGTTCCCGAGTTAGAGGAGTTTTAAAAAAAATTAACCTCATCTTCAGCATTTTCCGCACAAAACTCACTAAATGTCCTTCTTTTCACCAGCATGAAAATACACCTAAATCATTATTTTCGGCACAACTTCGCACAAAATATCGTCTTTTATCGAAAAATTCCTCCTTCTTATACATTACCAAATAAATCAATTTCAGACTCTGACACATGGAATTTAGTTACTTTGCCTTATTTTTCATGTTGGTGATAAATGAATCACCGCCAACTTTTCGAATTCAAATGTGAGCAATAGTTTCCCCTTCATTTATGTGTGCAATTTTTGTGGGCTGTGATTCATCTATTACCAACATGAAAATTAAGGCAAAGTTACTAAATTCCATGTGTCAAAGTCTGAAATTGATTTATTTGGAACTGTGTAAGAAGGAGGATTTTTTCGATAAAAACGACGATATTTTGTGCAAAGTTGTGCCGAAAATAAGTGATTCAGGGTGTATTGTTTATGCTGGTAAAAACAAGGAGGCATTTCGAGTGAGTTTTGTGCGAGAAAACTGTGCTTGAAAATGAGATTAATTTTCATTGGTGTGGTCTAGTTTTGCGTAGTGTTTGCAAACTTCACTTTTGATAATTTTCTTTTGTGTCTTGTATTTCAGTTGGGAAGGTATATTTGGTGGCATTTTGGTTCTAGCAAAATTTGGGATGACATCCTCTCTCAAACATCCATTTAAAAACCAAATGTCGATGTGTAACAAGCTTCTTTTTATGGATAATTTCCTGTAGAGTTCAGCTAGGTCTACCATACTGTAGGATTACATTGATTGAGGGAAGCTGAATACACTGTGTAGTAATAAGTAGAAGAGGAGATTTTTTTAATTATTACCTTACTCAATTCTTCTTCTTTTTTCTAACCTTTCAAACTCTTTCAGTAATTTGAATTCATTTTTTACTTCCTCAAGTTGGTAACTTCATCTCCCAAGTTGATGTGTGACACTTGACATTTGAAGTTGTCATTGACACTTGACATTTGAAGTTGTCATTGACACTTGACATTTGGAGTTGTCATTGACACTCGACATTTGAAGTTGTCATTGAACTATCACATTCTCATATGGTCTTAGGTATCTTCAACACGTTTCATTCGTTGAACCTAAACATCTACAAATTATAAACGTGTCTTCTTTTATTGTAACATTTCCTGTTACCTGACTATGTAAGTACTCGCCTATCATTTTTCTACATTTTCTAATCTTTGTAATGTTTCATCTCATATCAATCAGAGTATTTAATTTTTAATTTTCAGGAAGCACTGATGATGACGTGAGTCGAAAGCGCTTTGCTAATTAATTATAAATGTACACTTAATACAAAATCTCCTCTTCTACTTATTACTACACAGTGTATTCAGCTTTCCTCAATCAATTTAATCTTATATTTACCAAGAGGAAATTAATATGAGAGGTTTTTCATCTCAGCTTAATAATATTCAATAGGTGTAGTCGCGTGCATCCTAATAATAACCTACTTTTGAGAAAAATATTTCATGGGTTCAAATTTCAAAAAGTTTTGTACCTCTGGTACATAATGTTCAGGTTTTGTTTACTATGTTAATTTCTTGTCACATTACATATTAAAAAAATACAAAATGTAAGTCATGATCCAAACTTTGTAGATACAATAACACAGTATTGTTTTTAATAAGTCCCACCCTGTTACAAATACCTACGCATTCTTTCTTCTCAGGAACTTAATGTCGAGTGAGATGTTCATAGTATCAATATGACGTATGACGTACATTTATAAAACACTAGTAATGAGAAATATGTACTTATAGGGATCAAAAGATTTATGATAAAAAGTGAAATGTTATTACGTAATACTTACTTTTGCATTTCTACTCCTCGCATCTCGGTGGCCAAGAAATCGGAGTTATTTGAAAAATAGTGGGCAACCATTAACCCGTCTATTTCAGGCAAGTTATCAGATTGTCCTTTTTCAAAACCGTCAAACATGTCTAATATTATACTTATAACACATAAAAACTTAACTTATAAACTTTATTGTGGTCGAACATCCGATAGCAAAGCAATGATTGAGTGTACGGTGAGAACGTTGCGTTGTAAAATGACGTCACGCGAGCATGGCCCGCTCGCCCGAAATATTTGAATAGAACGGAAACTAAAATGTCGTTACTTCAACACTATTCGCTTGATGGAAATGAAACAAAAACAGGTGTATTTCTAAACATTCAGGCTACACGGCAATGGAGTTTTAAGTCATTTAACAAACCCAGTGATATTCTTCATTGTGATAACTTACACGTTTCCTTTGTCTTGAATATCATTTATAGACATTCATCTTAGTTCAATTAGCCTACAAGAACCAGTCGATCCAATTATCAAACACCTAGGAGTACCACAATATAGTTATAAAAAGAATGAACTTTGAAAATATTACGATTTATTACCTTTCACATTTTGAATAGTTCCCATTCTGTTAAGAATTATAATACATCATTTCTTCTAAAAACTGCCGACTTCTTCGCTTGGTCACCCACATTTTGCTTTTTTAAAAAAGCATTCAGTTTTGAAAACTTGCTAATATCAACGTTATTTTTCACCCTAATTGTAAATTTAACATCGATTGTGTGAACCATAACGTTGATGGTTTCGAAACTCTTGTCTTTTCCAGAAAAAAAACCAGAAATACTTCTTTCCTAAAATTTTTAATATTATGTATGTTGCACCATTCCATGAAAATCTCATACTGTTTGAGATAAATTTGCCGGGTTTTTCTGGTAATAAATCACTGTCACTCATTTTGCTTTATTACTGTTTACATCATCTATTTTTTTTTTTCAATATTACAGTACTGACAGAAACGGAAAGCTTGTTAATAAACTGCCAAGCAACGCAGAGTAAATAACTCTAACAAGCAACTTAAGTGTGTCTATAGTCCGTAAAATGAAGACATGGAGTAATAAACCGCTTATCGTATTGAATCCAAGTAGGTATAAGTACGAACTGCTAGGAAAAACACATAATCTTCGGATTTTGCATACTAAATGAGGGTTTACCACTCCACACCTTTATTTTACGGACTAAAGTAGGCTACCTTCATAATGAATTTGTCTCCAAAAGCCATGAAGTGAAAGCTCGCCTAAAAAATATATTTCTGTTATCGTCGAAGTCGCATATTATTGGAAGACGAATCGCCAGGTAATTTATTTTCCAGCAACCCTCTTCTGAAAATGGATTCAAAAAAACTTAAAATATGATTGGTATTTACCCTATAAGATGTTTGTTCCGAAAATATTCCATATTCCGAGGTATTCCTTTATTTTGCGAAGATGGATACTTGGATGATACGTGAAAGTATTTCCTGTTATCCGTCATGATAATATTCAGAGACACGGAATTTTTTCATTATGAAAATTCAATCTTGACAAGGCACACTGATGATATTAGAATGAATTCTGCAAGCGTTTTCTCCTGAGAAATATTAAGAAGTTCAATTTTGTTATTGAAACTTCCATTCGTAGCATATAATAGAGCAGAATTATTGCGAAAGATTCTTTGAACTTGGTAAATATCTTGAAGTTGGAAGGCCTTTGTGAAAATCTCCCTTCTCATATTGAGATTCTGCCGAAAAGGAACTAATATTCCAGATTGTATTTCCACTTTTCACAGCAGAACTTCTCACAGTTTCGAATAGCATAGAAGATCATTTCTGGCGCTCATGAAATACCTTAAAAATATTCTCCTGAATAACATGAATGTATTATTTTTCATGACTAACAGTTTCATTTCTTCAGCCGCTTATATTTCATAACCAGCATGATGTGACTTGGAGATTGGAAATCAATATCTGTTGCTGAGGGTTACATGGAGAAATCTTCTACCCAAAAAAAAGACATGTCAAATAAAATCGTGAAATAGTAGTTTGTGCTATATGTAGACTGAGGAAATGTGAGAGCAGCAATTTCTGCCGATGAACTGTCATGTGCAGACGTTGAATCGATTCCTCAATGAAAGCATTTATTATAAGTATCAATTATTTGACAATCTTGTACTGGTGTGGAAAAGTAATTCTATTATATTTGCATTTCCGGATAATATATCAAGTCATTTTGAGAATGTGTGGGTTAAGATGCATCAAATTTTTCTATGTTCTACAAATTCAGTAACATAAGCGATATATCCATTCACACCATCGTTGTTTTGAACCAAATTAGTATATTATACACAGCCTGATCGACCACAACATACAGAAAATTTAATCTTATACTAGTCTTTCATGTAAAAAAGTCTTTGTCAGATTTTTGAGCACTCCTAGGAAATTTATTGAATTTTTCTGCGTCAAAACCTCCAACAATACGCTACTGAATGGAGCACCGGAATGCCGGATGTGTTGTATATGTAGGTCAGTGGATGAATAGATTTGTGTGCTCGTGCTTACGTTATAAAATGGAGTCACATGTAATGAATTAATTTCATGGACTGATACAGTGTGTTAGGTGTTCACATAGTAGGAATACTCTGATGATTATCACATAGTCTGAGAGCTAATGGCCGGCAGACCTGAGGTATTTCAACAAATAATAAATTTTGTTGATTTTTGATCAGTCTGACCGGTGCAGTGGTTCTCATAGAGTCACTCAGGTGTCAAAGGTGTAAAAATTCAACCGATTGCAATACCTGTCACCAAGGGTTACCTGAAGGAATTTACTATACAAAAAAAGACATCAAATAAAATATTGTCCATCCACATCCCCCAACTATAACGAAATAGGAAACATTTCGTTACTTTTCAATAGTTTCCACATGAATTTCCATTATATTTCATAAAATTTCAAGAACCATAGTTGTCAGCTTCACTCACAGAACTCGTAGAACTAGAAGGCTAAAATAAGTGGAAGGAATTGATATGATTCATAACCTCATGTATAGATGGGACACACGTAATCATACGCATATCATCAACAACATTGCCAGTTCATGTACTGTATGATAATTTAATATAATGGCATTATGATGTATTGACATTATATTCCCATTCAAAGATCCAAAACTACTCGACTATCGATTACTCAGGATCCTCAAGTTTTTTTGTCATATGTATTCAGAAGATAATATACAAGTTTAGTGGAGCACTTAACAACTGATGGAATCGTTATAAGAATTATGATTTCCTACAAACTCATTTGGCAACGCTGTTTATATCAACACTTGTTATTTAGTCTGCCAACATTTTTATTCAGAGCCGGTCTTGCGTTTGTTGGTAATTTGTGTTCTTGATAAAATATTTGATCTAGTGAATTCTAGAAATCCATTGGGCAAATTCTACAAGGTTCCAATAAAGGAAGGCAACTAAGATTCCTGGGATCCTTTTTTTGAAAATGCCTTAGGATACTTGAAAAGTCTCATACTACTGATGGTGGACTCCAATTTTGGATTTCTCCATCAGAATAAATTCAATTATTGGAATGTGTGTACATTGACAAACATTAACATGTTGAAATACATGTTAACTTAACATTCCAAGTACTAATGTATTTTACAATAATGATTTACTTTTCAGGGACAGAAATGGTTGGAATAAAAACCCAACAGCATTTCAGTTCTATTACACCAAGGCTGATGTTGCAACACGATATAGAAAATGTTTATGGAAATTGTTTTACTTAGGACAATACTTCCATTTTAACAAATTCCCAAAAAAAAAATCCTACCTGAAATAACACTGCATGAAATGCCCATAATCAAAAAATATAATTTAGATATCAATGATTATTGACAATGAAGAATTTGAAGGAAGATTCAATTCCTTTCTACAATATCCAACTTGACAGAAAATGTTGATACATTGCAGGTTTTGTAGTGAAGAGCATAAAACAGTAATGAAGTGTAATGTGTTCCTTTCCATACTGGAAGAAGAAAAAAAGCAAGTGCAGATCTTGATTATTTCAAATTATTACATATAAAATACAGAACTGCCTTTTTTTCTGGATTAATCAAGACTTTTGCAGATGTTGTGAAGTATTGTATGTTTACAGAGACAAAAATCAAGCAAATAATGGCGGAAGAAAAAAAATATGAATGTTTTTGTAAAACTGTTTTGGGAAATTTTTTCGAAGATGAAAACATTGTTTTCCAAATTAGATAAGCATGTTTTTGATAATAGCTATATACGAGATGTAACACAAAATGAAAGTGATAACATTTATTATACAAATTCACGGTAAAATACGTTACCATAGTGTTTGTTGCTTGGTTGCAAGCAGAAAATGTAAGGAAAGAACTGAATAGGAAGAAGCTATCAAAAATTATACTTTTTTTCACATCAATATTATTATACCAATAAATTATGTTAAATCTTTTTTTATTTATAGCGTGTATCAAAAAGTACTAGTAACTTAAAAATTGATGAAAAATTAACTTTATTACCACTGATATTCTAAATCTGAGTTGTCCATTGGATGACAATTAAATATTCCCAATGGTTTTTTATGAGTGCGCGCGCGTGTGTAATGAATTTAGGAGTTTTGTCTAACTGACAAAACGAATCTCCAAGCTAAGGGCTGAGTCTCAATAGATTGCAGCATGGAAACAGCTCTACCAGGTGCAACACCTTGCCAGGTACGCGACTCGTCTACAGACAACTCCGAGTTCCAATATCGAAAGCTATGACAAGAAAGGATACGACCTTAGAGGCATTCAGGCATGATCCCACGAAGATTAGTTTTGCACTACCGCCCGCACGAGCAAAGTTTCTTGATGACTTTTCTAAAAAACCGATTTTCTTCACTAATGAAAAACTTGACATTTCTTTTCGATAGCCCATTACAGATTTCCCGATAGGCATCAACTTTTATCAATAATAAATTTCATACTTCTTGGGACGACACGCTATATTCATAGCATTCACATTTAAATTCCCCAATATTTTTACTTTATGCCAAAATATTTTTTAGGAACTAAATACTTGGAAACTGTTTGTTACTTTAACTTCAAAACTGCAAGGGAGAAGTGAATTGTGATTGTCTCCATCATACATACCTACCCATTCTCTTGAATTTTAAATCAGAGAATAAAACAAATTATCTTTGAAATAAAATATTTTATCATGTGAAATACTGCATACAATTTAGTTCATGTCAAATAAATAATTCAGAGAATGGGGAAGTGAACTTCACAATAGCCACTAAAAATTATTCTTTTAAATAAGCCTTTCTTCCCGAAACCTTACGGATATTGGGTTCAGAAATTCCTCATAATTTCAGTTGCACTCCACTATTCAATTCGATCTCAAGTACACCCATCTTCAGAAAGTTCTCATGGTGAAAGTCAGTATGTTTCAGTCAATAGAGGTTATAAATTTCACTGAAATCCCCCCTGTCATGGCAGCCGTTTTACTGCGCATGCCCATTGGTGTACCAAGCGGTACAGTAGGGCTCGTTCCAGCAAAACGGTATTGGCCTTCTAGTTCTATGAGTTCTGTGGCTTCACCCGTAGGTGACATTTACATTTTCTGCATGGCAGTGCGATATCGATGTAACTGGCAGTCGAACGCTGCAAGAAATATTGCAAGTTGGTAACACTGGGATAGGAGGAAAATAGAGTACGGGTGGTGGGTGGTCCAAAGTCGCTCTCTGGCTGTGAACTCGATAGCGAACAGTCGATTTTGAATTTCTCATTTATGAGGATTTTTTGAATTTTTCGCATTTGGAGACAAAAGGTCATATATGTTTACCTTTATAAATATAGTATGTGATAATAAGACCGCAATTCACCCTAGGTAAAATTCCAGGCAGAATGCTTTCTCAAAAATTTCAAGAAATGTTGAGCAATAGAACCCCTAGCACTTATGATATTATCCTCGATGCATGAGCGGTAGGATATCAATACGAATACAAGTCGGATATTATCGTTGAGTGGTAATACGTGGAAGATATTTTTGTTTTTTTTATATTTCTATATAACGTGTGTTTAGATGATTATATCCTTTCCTGGACATAATTTCTCATGAAAGTGAAAATATTGTGTCCGAAATACATATAATGAAAGAGGGAATTTTGTGGCATGGTGGACAAATTATCAAATTAAAGAAAAAAAAAAAAGCATCCTTAAGTGCGAGTTGAACCTACGACCTTATGAACTCTAACCATACGCTCTAACCAACTGAGCCATTCGAGGACATATGGATCGACACACACTCGTGAATCCTTCCCTTCCATAATTTAATATTCATGTTAGAAATGAATCGAAAATCAAACGTACTTATCACTGGCCGTCGAGATCCATTACCTATCACTCAACTTCATCGTCATTCAAAAATTTCAGTTGCAGATTCAAGCCAAATATAAAAAGTGAAAGTGGAAATATTGTGTCCGAAAAACATATAATGAAAGAGGGAATTTTGTAGCATAGTGGACAAATTATTAAATCAAAGAAAAAAAGCATCCTCAAGTGGTAGTCGAACCCACGACCTTATGATTGTAAGAAATTGTTTTTAACCGCTTTCTTAGTTGTTTGACCAACCCTCAGAAGTTAATAAAAACTTGTACGAGTTAGGATCACGGGGACCTTACCTTTTATAGTGGGATCCGAAACCACTCTTGGGACCTTGAAAAAATTTTTCACCAGCTGCGGGAATCGAACCCGCGCCAGGTGGAAACAGTTGACACAAGACCGACGCTGGTGCCACTGAGCCACAGGCCCCGTAATCTCTAGCCATACGCTCTAACCAACTGGGCCCTTCGAGGACATAGGAATTTAATTCAATTTCTTATGTTTTTTGTATGCCGAAGTTGGATTAATGGTTTACATTGAATATGAGGCAAGTCAATTTGATATAATATAACGAGTAGTATCATCATTGGTAATATTATAAGTTCCTCATAATTATCAGGTTGTACATCGATAACTTGTTGCATAATTACAAAGAGTGTCAGTTAGACAGTTTAAATGATCCGACTGCGAAGCGGGAGGATTATTCTGTCAAACTGACATGATTTGTAATTATGCAGGAAGTTTGAGATGTATAACCGTATTCATTTTGAAGTACGTATTGTATTTGATATGATTCTTTCTTGAGTAAATTGAGTAAATATAAACAAGTTATTAATTTAAATAGAAATTGCTACAATGAAAATCCTAATTATTATATAGTAAGTTTTTTTTAACTGAGTTATCATTATTTATTATGTTTTGGTGATGTTGTTCATCAAACTGTAGGTGGGGTTTGATAGGATTGCTATTACCATGTCCTGTTATTTCAATAAGTACTTGTTCAACGGCACCTGCTTTTGCCAATTGTGAAAGAGAAGTGGCTCGGTGAGAATGATTTGAAAATATTTTGTTTGTCATATTTAAATTTGCCAATTCTTCAGATTTTTTGTTCCATTTACTAATTTCATGCACTCCAATTGGCATATATTTTTGTACCAGCCAAGGGTTTTTTGTTTTCTCCAGTTAGGATTTAGAAATAACATATCTGTTTTAATATTGATGTTTTCGGTTCTTTTCATCATTAGTTTATCTAGAAGTCTCACTGGACAACGACTTCATTATGGTTGGATACAAGCTATTTATCATTATAGCACACGGTTTTGCTCCTCCCTGTGTGGTTTTGATAAAAATAGGATCATATTGTATTCTACCAGTTGGACTATAATCATTTCCAGTTTGCTTTTGAAAATAATGAGTCAAGCATGACGCTTCTTCATTTCCTCTCAACGCAAGTTCTACAGAAGCAATTAAGATTTTTTTTATTTGTAATCCTTCCGGTGTATTTTCATCACACGATTGTATCATTGATATGTACTCGATATCTTTAAATTCTGATGCACTAACCTTTCTCTTGTCCGGTAACATTTGAAGTTCCCTTCTTTTGGAATTTCTTGCGTTTCGTGCGGCTAAAAATATGGGACAAGAGAATGGATCAATAACTCTATTGAACTCCTTCATGTATTTTTCTTGTATTTGTTCTGCCGTTACGTTCCACATCGTTCTAACCACATTTTCTTTATAATTTTCTCCATTACCTTTTCGCATATTGGAAGCCCAATCTTTCAAAATGGATGCTATCATTTCAGTGGAAATTGATTCATTTAGTACATAGTTTCTTTCACTACAAAACATAATAAATTGTTTCCATACGTCCATTTTTGTTTTCACTGTATTATGAGGCTTTGTATACTTTCGTCTATTGCATTTAATGATGAATCTTCGAATCATCTCATTTCTGAACAAGTATTGATAAACGTCAAAATTTGACGGTCCTGTTAGTTTGTGTATTGTTGAAATTTGATGTCGATGTGGTTACTACGGAAATGAAATTATTGTAAAATTTTCGATTGGTGGAGCTACTCTATGTATAATCAGGTATTATCACTTATAATCTCCCTAGAGCATGAATTATTGCCGGAAATTTTTTGAGTACATGAATTTTCTTTGAAAATTCAGGTACCATTACCACAAATAATTCAAGCACGTGGGGGATTCGGTAAGAAAATGTTATACCGGAATTATATTCAAATAGAAAACATTAGGTGAATATTTATTTTGACGTTATTCACAAATGAATAGAAGGCTGTGTGTAATGGGAGTTTTTGGGGAGATTTTTTTCTGATTTTCCCCGTTCCCTAGTGATATAAAATATATAATATCAGATAAACTGTTATGTAAAATTAATTGATTTCATACAATTTTCTTACTAGGTTTCAGGGAAATGTTAATATTGACTAAAAATGAAAGTGGGTACGTTCGTATTGCGGAAGATATTTTTTGATTTTTCCCGTGCCCTAGTAAAATAAAATATATAATATCAGATAAATTTTCATATAAAATTGATTGTTTTCAAACAATTTTCTTACTGAGTTTCAGGGAAATCTCAATATTGATCAAAAATGAAAGTAGATGTTCGTATTGTGGTTTTTTTCTTTATTTTTCACGTGCCCTAGTAAAATAAAATCAGATATATTATTATATAAAAATAATTGATTTCATATAATTTTCTTACTAGCTTTCAGGGAAATGTCAATATTGACTACAAACAAAGGTGATATACAGCGAAAAATATATAACTATACCTATAAATATATTTACTTAAATATTTTTCATATTCTTTTAGGTTCAATTCTAAGAAAAATCAATATTAGCGGTAATAATTTGTTTTTCAAATAATTCAGGAAATCGGGATATTTTATTCTTTATTCTAAATAGAATGTTGTTGGCGTATGTTGCCGGTTGAAAAAATATTTTGTAAAGGTAGATATGGATTTGACATCCACTACTCCTGTCAATCAATATTTCATTTGTGGCATTATAAGTTCTACATAACATTGAATACAATCATAAGTTAGTTAAAAAGTGATAATATCATGAACTCTCAATCGCATGAATTTTGTTCCTTCTGCAAAGAATCACAGCACATTAAAATGTACCATAGAAATGTAAAATATCTAACATACTTAGTGGAGGAATCTGGATTAAATCCTGAGCAAGGAAACTTATTTAAAGAGATTGGCAAAATTCTGCGTGATATTGTGCTTTCTTTTGGACACAAATCTGGTGTTTCAGTATTATTTTTATTTTATGAAACACAGACATATTGTTAAAAAAAACACTGGTTCTGTGTTTTATTCACCACTAAGGAAACAGGAGGTAGAAGTGGAACTTTTGAAGAATTTAAAATTAATTAATGATATAGAATGTACACCTTGACAAATTGTTGTATTATTTCCAACGTATAAAGTAAGTTAATAAAAAATATTGTCAATATTATTTCAATATTATTTTTTTCTAATTATATGATAGCTGTCATGTGCCCAGAAAATTTGCTGGTTACCATAGTAACAATGTCGAAATAAAGCATCTGATTGGATGAAAATGACTGGTATAAAATTTTCGTAATTATACAAGGTAACTAAAATAAATTGAACTTTCTGATTGGTAAAAAATTACACGAAAAAAATAATCAGTTGTAATTTTCGAAAACTTGTTGCCAGGTAATAGACACGGGAGCCCACCGGGCTCGAGTGGCTATTGCTACTAAATGGCAACAAAGTTGGGAAATAAATCTGCAGAATTATTTTCTACTTCATCGAACTCTCGTGTAGTATTCTTTGCATCATTTTTTGATGTTACGATCAAAAACACATTTTCTAGCACAATGTTACATTGTACTGAACCGGTTTCGATTCATTTCTCACTTTTCATGCAAAGTGATGACAGGCGTGCAAATAAAAAATATAAACAAAATTCCCCAAATTATTCCCGAAGCAATTTTCTAGGTAGAATATTCCCACTATAATAATGTTTTGATTGGCCAAAGCGTACATGAATGATTTGAATTGAATGTTTCCATTGGTTTCTAGAAATGTCAAAAAATAATCAGGAAAAAAATACTTTTCACTGTAGCGTAGGGTGTTGGAGAAAGGATATATAGGTATAGTAATAGCTTGATATCACATGACGATTTCTACCAGTCAACACAACAAACCGAGTAAAGGACTTCGTTTCTGATTGAGGTCCCCCCGACCGCACATGTTTTTTTTTTTCATAGGAATGGCTCATAATTATATCAGAATTTTTTTATTGTTATTGATACTGGAATGGACCCCAAATCAATTTTTTTTTCTTTTGAGTTGGGGTCCTTTCACAATGTCTATCAGATGTAGTTCAATATCCAGCGAGGCTTCAGCCGGGAAAGTGGTTATTTTCTGTTAGAAAAAACCACTCCATTTTTATGGTAGATTTTTAATTTTCAGAAAAATATTTCTATTCAATTGGGAATGTATAATCTCGAAGGGGTTATCTTGAAAGATGGAAGATAGTGACTTGAGTATCTTTGAGTCCACATCACACCCTGTTCATATTTTCAAACCAATATATCATATCAATGTTGGATTTTATGTTTTCTATCAATATATTATCAATATATTACCATTATCTCCATCGTATATCCTTAAAAAATTGCCTCGACAATTCCACTCACCTATAATGATTCCCATTTGTGAGTACAAAAATCGTAGTTTACTATCGGCTAAATAGGAAGGAACAGAAATGCAAGTGGATAAAAAAATCGGATAAATTACGTTACCGTAGCAACGCTAGCATTTATTGTTCGTTCATCAAGCGTTGCGCGTCTCATCAGTTTGACAATTGTAAATGTCAAAAACAGAATTAAATATGTTGAGATTTCGAAATATTTGTGAGGCAGAAATAATAAGGGAGATTGACATATCAACTCCAGAAAATACAAAAAAAGTCATTTCTCCATTTGGAATCCATTTAGCGAATTTTGTAAACAACGAAACTTCATGAATAGAGAAATCGAATTAAACGGTTTTCTTCACATAAAGGATTCAATATAAAATTGAACCAGAAAATGGTAGATCTCAGGTGAAAAACAACTACTTTCCTGGCAAATACCACGCAGAACGTTGAATGATATTCACCTGAAAATCCATGCATACTTCCATATAATATCAATGGACATTGAATGCAAATGTTTCTTTCTGATAAGCTCGATTATGTTTAATTTATGTCGTGTTCACCTAACAATCCGCATTCCGGTTTCAGGCTTCTTGGCCCTCATCAGTACGGAGTAGTCAACCAGCCAAAGGTCCAAAGAACTCTGGCTGAAGTGAGACACAACGTAAACAAACCATCATCGAGCTTGTAACACCTATAGGTACGCCGGAAAAGATAAACTTTAACTGGCGGTACCTAGTGATGAGGGCCAAGAAGCCTGAAACCGGTATGGGGATTGTTAGGTGAACACGACATAAATTGAACATAATCGAGCTTATCAGAAAGAAACATTTGCATTCAATGTCCATTGATATTATATGGAAGTATGCGTGGATTTTCAGGTGAATATCATTCAACGTTCTGCGTGGTTTTTGCCAGGAAAGTAGTTGTTTTTCACCTGAGATCTACCATTTTCTGGTTCAATTTTATATTGAATCCTTTATGTGAAGAAAACGAAACTTCAGTTTGGAAACCGAACAGTCAGTGGAAAATGTGGCAGAAATATTGATGAACTGGGGCTTTAATATGAAGAAACAGAATGGGGAAGATTATAAAGAATACGTGGTGAAAACAATGTGGAACACAACAGCGAAAATGTTGCAAAGCATGTATTTCGAAAAATGTAATGTTACTTTTAACCCTTTCACTGATTTGGCATTCAAGAAATCCCGTGATGCACGTAATTCTAAGCGAAAGAACTCACAAGGTAATTGTCCTTTCTAAACATTATTCTTCTACTTATTGTTCTTTTAGTTAGTTCAACAAAGTTGAATTGAATTGAGTTTTCCATTCATGGAATTGTCTCGCCAAATACCACGCGAGCTCAGATCTAGCAGGATATTTTTACGATGGTTTTCTCATACTTACTTTCATATATGTAATTTAACTCGATCTGTTCTGATAAAATCACTCGAGCTACGCTCTCGTGATTTTGTCAGAACAGCTCTCGTTAAATTGCCAATGAAAGTAAGTATTCGAAAATAACCGCAAAAAATATCCGGCTGAATCTGAGCTCTCGTGGTATTACCCCCGATAATTTTATGTTTGCATTGAACTGGTTTTTATTGTGATGTACTACTGTGGTAGTTGCATGGAATCATTTTTCTCCTTCACATAGCAGTCCCGCTTCAAACGAGAAACACCACCTTATACTGTATTCGTTCAGTTGAATGCTGATCATATCAAACATAAGCTTGGCTCATTCATTAGTATTCCAACCACTCCAGATATAAAATCAACGGAGATTATTAGGAACGAGCCGCGTAATTCTACCTATAAATTCTTCGTTGCACCCGGCAATAAGTCAACTTTAAGCTTACAGTTACAATAAGTTCAGCTGTTCATTATCACACTCCTTCAAATAGCCCACGGAGAACCATATGGCCTGATATATGGCTACTTTCAGATAGGAAATATCCATATACTCTAAATTAATTAAACCAAACTCACAGTGTATATAATTATAATTAATTGCGTTACTATCGGGTATAACATTGCCCAGATTGGGTTGCGTTACTTGTGGAAAGTTCGTGATTATAGACTCGGACCAGTTGAACTCACCCAAAATAACAGGTTATTTTTCTTTTTCGCATTCTATATTATTCTGTACAACTCTCAAAAACCCTATTTTATTTGCTTCCAACTGACCCTGTTATCTTGTGTACGAGGTGATACTCTAAGATGGCTCACCCCTATGTCTTTTTTATTATTGAAGATAGAAAAACGAAATTTGGGGGTTGTGTATTATAGTTCAATTTGAATTTTTTGACATATTTACTTGCTTTGTTTGCCGTACTTCCGGTTCGACCGGAAAGGACTCTAACTTTGGATTTTCAAATGGGACATCCTATATATTTTCACTTATTTCGATCGAGAATGACATTCTGAATCCAACAACACATCACTTGTCAATGTTTGACAAATAAAGTCATTTTTATTCAAATTTTTATTTTTTGATCTAGAATGCCATGGATCGTGTGAATCGCTTCATTTTTGATCAAGTGACATGGGACACCGTCGTTATAATAGTTATTCATGTATCAAGGGCGGAAAATAGGCTTTTATGGACCACAGCGTGTAAGTAATAGCGATAGTGAGGGCTATTAACACGCTTAGGTCAATAAAAGCAAATTACGCCCGAAATACATACAAAATTTTATACACGACCGGTATATTTGATGTCATGTAGATAGATACCTCTTAATATCTAGAACATGATGAAAATACATCAAGGCTGCCGTGAGGATGTATATTCATATCATATCGCAAACAGAATAAATCAAGAAGTGATGGAATGAATGTTACCATGGCAACTCAGTCAATTTTTCGAAATAAGATTATATAGGCTAGTAGCCATATTTGCTGTCAATTTTTGTGATCACAGATAATTCATTACTGATTTTGAAATGGATTCAAGCGACGAAGAAAGTGTGAATTGAACTCCACCAGAAATAAGTAAAGCAGCTGAAGATGCGAAATTGAGTTTATTGCGAAGTAAATCCAAGAAA
The DNA here is from genome assembly GCA_018342105.1 of Gonioctena quinquepunctata. Lineage (NCBI taxonomy): Eukaryota > Metazoa > Arthropoda > Insecta > Coleoptera > Chrysomelidae > Gonioctena > Gonioctena quinquepunctata. The sequence continues at coordinate 207,638 of JAFIRS010002317.1, read as the reverse complement.
ATATACGACAAGGTGTATGAAGAATTTGGTGGTGCAACGGGAAAAATGTAAAAAATAAGAAGTACACAGAGATTGCCTATTTTCTGCAAAAATCTGAATATTGTAAGCCCTCTACCATGTGGTCATATTTTTCCATGCTGAAAGCTACTTTAATTGTACATGATAATATAGATATCAGTGGATACGCAAGATTGATAGCTTTTTTGAAACGAAAATTTGATGGTTATAAACCAAAGGAATCGAAGATTCTAAGCAGAGCAGAAATCGAGTTATTTTTGTACCAGACGATTTGTATCTTATGATGAAGGTAAGTTCTAATTTCATATTTTCTCAATGTTCAGTATGTTAATCTGGGAATTTATTGTAGGTAGCACTGATTTTTGTATTTGTGGAGCATGTCGCCGTGAAGAATTGGCAAATATCACAGTGGACGACATTCAAGATTTCGAGACATTCTTACTCTCAACTATACGAGAAACCAAAACGAAGATAGATCGAGTATTTACTGTAATCGATAAAGAACAGAAATCGCCAAGTTATTTGGATATTTACAGAAAATATTCTTCCTTGCGAGATCAGAATGATCAAAAGCGGTTTTTTTATATTATAAAAATGGCAAGTATACGAGACAGGTTATCGGAAAAAATACATTCGGTCAAATACCATTCAGAATAGCCACTTACCAAGGTATTTTTGATGCGAAAGAATATACTGATCACTGCTTCAGACGTTCCTCAGCAACTATATTAGCAGATGCAGGCGAGGATATAATCAATATTAAAAGACATGCTGGGTGGAAGTCGACGACTGTTGCGGAAGGCTACATTGAAAATTCAGTTGCAAATAAGCTGAAGATTGCTAAGAAAATTGTAGAAAATGATGAGCTCTCTACTAGCCATTGCAGACAATCTAAAAATATTGCTCACACCAAAATAATATTATGCATTCTCTTCAGACTCCTAGTAATGAGGGATCAGTTGAAATCAGTAACTATCTGCAAAAACAGAAAACAACAAATCCAAATATTTCCATAAATAACTGTTCTAATTGTATTGTCAATATTAAGTTATAGTTCATTTTTTGAATAAATTTATGTTCATTGTTTTCGTTATATTATTGTTAATAATGATCCATCGGAATATAGATTTCTATCGATATGAGATTGAAATTCACTTTAGCGCCTGTTCAACGATTTTATTGCCCGCTGGGCGATAAAGTAGTCCACGGGCGCTAGAGTGCTACTTTACGCCCGCAAATCCGGGCGCTAAAGTGCTACTTTACGCCCGGTCGTGCCTAAAAATTATTAAAAAGTGGCAAATATGAATTTTTCCAGTCAACTTGATTTTTTCAAATGGAAAGGGGGTGACTCGTCAGCTTTTTGTGAAAGACCATTTTTTTACGAATAATTTGATACCACATACTTTCACTTTATTTCCACTATTTCTTTGAATAATTGCAAGGAGCGATCTTACCTAATGACAAATAATACGTATTCGGTATACTTATGCACCAAGTCCTGTTATTCTAGTTATCCGTGACAAACAATTGAAGCTGTTGCTAGAACTACCTGAACAAATAGGCTAATGAATATGCTGTCACTTCTAAAAATTTATTTGTTGCGTAGTTTATAATTTGATATGGAAAACGAGAAAATTGACATGTTGCTAATTTACGGAGAAGCAAGAAATAATGCAACTGATGCAGCTCGAATTTATGCTCAGAGATTCCCTAATCGTCGCCATCCCACTCAGTATTATTTTCCAAAAAGAAAACGCGAAAAGGAAAGGAGAAAGAAAATGCAAAATCATCCAGAAAACTATTTCAATAACTTCATCGTCAGTGAAGAAAAAGAAGTACACGTGTTGGCCTATGTTGAAGTGAGTTGTACGGCGTCAATTCGCCAAATTGTTATTCGTCGTTTGGGGAATTTTTCACTAATATGATTATCGATCATTCGAGTACCAACTACACCAACATCTTTACGATCACAACCGAAGATCAACTTATTGCAACTGGTTTTTGACTGAATACAGAGAAGATGTACATTTTCCATTTAAAATTATTTATTCAGATGAAACTCGATTCACCAACTTGGGTCCATTCAATCGGAATAATGAAAGATACTGGTCTCAAACAAATTTGCATCTGATGCAAGAAATGAATTTCCAAGAGCGATTTGGTTTCAATTCCTGGATGGGTATTATCGGAGGAAAACTTTTGGGGCCAATCATTTTCGACGGACAACTTACTGCGGAAAGATATCTACAGTTCCTTAGAAATCAAATTAATGATTTCATTGAACATTTGCCACTGGCTTACCAACTTTATATCTATTTTCAACAAGAATGGAGCGCCGCCCCACAATTATCAAGTCGTAAGAGAACATCCGAATGACACCTTCCTAGAAAAGTTGATTGGCACTTATGGACCTATTCAGTAGCCTGCGAGGTACATTCTGAAGTTGTCATATTTTTTCATAATGTATTATTTTTTTTTTTCATATTATAGATCACCAGATCTTACTCCGCTAGATTTTTTCTCTGGGGAACAATTGAAAATCTGTTGTATGAAGCAGCATCAGCTACTCGTGGAGTATAAAGTAAGGGTGGCATCCCAGAACATCACTGCGGAACAGCTAATCAATGTGGTGCGCGCAACAATTTAAAAAGTTGAACTTTGCCGTGATCAAGGAGAAGGTCATTTTGAAATTTAAGAACTTTAATGGACTAATTTGCGACTTTTAAATAATTCTCATAACGACTGTGAAATCATAAGCCCCAAAGTCGAATTTTTCCGATGTTACTTGATCAAGAATGAATCGATTTACACGATCCATGGCATTCTATATCGAAAAATAAAAATTGGAATAAAAATGACTTTATTGGTCAAATATTGACAAATGAGGTGTTGTTGGATTTAGAATGTCAATCTCGATCGAAACAAGTAAAAATATATAGGATGTCCCATTTAAAAATCGGGAGTTGGGGTCATTTCCGGTCAAACTGGAAGTATGGCAAAGCGAGTAAATATGTAAAAAAATGTAAATTGATCTATAATACACAACCCCCAAATTTCGTTTTTCTATCTTTGATAATAAAAAAGTTATAGGGGTAAGCCACCTTAGTGAATCACCCGGTATATTAAAACTTGATATTAGTACCTACACTTTTGAACTTTTTGATGCCATGGATTCATATATTCAGAACTTTGCAATAAACAGTATTGAGACAAAACTGGTGCAGAATTTGAAACAATCTAAACTTTCATTTGAAGTAGGTAACAAAAAGGATCTGAAAATAACACTGTAATATACGCAGTATAAGAAAAAACCGATGAATTCAAAATTATCCTCAACGACCTTGATTATGACTTTGAAATAATTGTGTTCACTGAAACATGGAAACATGACTGTAAGTCGCTTTTCACATTAACAGGCTATGAATCAATCTAGAACGAAGGTGAAATAATCCAAAATGATGGAGTTATAATATGTTATAGAAAATATCTAAACATTTCGAAAAAAAACGTGAACCCAGATAATATCAAGTTATTATAGATACAATTCACACATGTATCAGCGTTGATACCATTAATACCAGTGGATTTATTTGATTTTTAATTTGCAACGACATTTTTTATTTCACTCGTATCAGTGGGTAGTAGAACTAATGAATTTGGGACAATTTTTCTGCAATGGGGGTTCATTTTGATCTTTTCTGCCATTTTCGTTCCCAGCTTAGTGTATACGGAATTGAGTTCATCTGCTTTTTCTAGTGTTGTTTTCAGAGATAACGGGATAAAAGAAACAGGATTGTTGGATAGAATTTAGCAACGTTATATTTGCAGTTTGTTATACATATTTTATGAACACATTGTATTATATGTAGATGTATAAATGTTGACAATTGTTGATGTCAGATTGATAATATATATTCTGAGGTTCAGTCTGAAGTGATTTCTTGCTACCAAATAACTAAAATAACCAACAAGGATAACGGGATAAAAGGAAAAAAAGAAGCTGGCGATGACACAGGCCAGATAGACCAACAAAAAAAAAGGATAGGAAAAAATACAAATTCCTCGAACGAAGTCGCAGGTACCAGCTAGTATATACAGTGCGCGCGTAAAGTATGGAAACATGAAGATATCTGTGACACCCCTATATATCCTCTATATATATATATATATATATATATATATATATATATATATATATTCATATATATATATTCATATATATATATATATATATATATGCAACGGGAAGTTATACTTGAAATGGGAGTTCACCTTATATTGGTTGCACTTGGTTGTGAAATATGTGGTTTCATTATTAAATATCTGGTATCAGAGAGATATAAAATACATACCAGTTTTTCAAGTCTACAATCATAAGCTTTCATACACAAAAAGTAGTTTTTTTTGCGTGGAGCTCGAACAAACAAAAAAGAAACAGACAATTCAGTTTCACAATTTTAAAATAGTATAGCTGGTAAACTGGTAAAGCTGGTATACCCGCGACTTCGTCCGAGTAGAATTTGTATTGTTTCCTATGTTTTTCGTAATTTACCTCGTGCTCATGTATTGATAGCTAACTTTACATGATCGTTGCATAATATTCTATCGTAAGTGTTTTGTTCATTTCCAGTGTTATAGTGATACTCTGGTCTTTCATTGGAATCAAATACACCAACTTCACTCTAAATGATATGTATATGGGGGTTGGATGGTATATCAATTTTTCTATCTAGATTTTATTTACATTTTGCAAGCAGACATTTCGTTCATCCAACGACTGATATAACATTCGTCGGATGTTTGAGATATTCAATGTTATAGATTAGAGCATGATTCGGAAGCATATTTGAATAAATGATGAATAATTCTGATACTGGTTTGTACAGAAATATTACCTTGAATCTTAACATATTTCAATTCACCAAGATGAAACTACTAACATCACGTTCTCACATATATTTACCTATCCAAACACCCTTTGTTTGTCCTCTTCATACAATTAAAACTTCAAGATTCTCCTCTTACAAGATACAATAACAAAATTTTTGTTATGTATATTAGATGGACCAGCGATTTTAAATTTTATATTTGCCAAATGTACAGTTTCTGAGATATACGAACAATATGTTCATTTTTGAATGGGACAACCCGTATATTTTACAATTTTCTGTTAGAGTTTTTTATTGCCGATGCAGCATACAAACTGTCAATGGCCAATATTGACCAATAATTTTAAGAAATGAGGAAAATTATTTTTATTGCAACCGTTGATATTAACATAAAGAGAAATTAAAATGAGCCCCTTAGTATTTGTTAAAGAATAGAAAAGTCTTTGATAAACATGATATGGATATTGGTTTCATTTCGTTAAATCAAGTATGTTTTAGTGTCAATAGGTACGTCGTGATTTACTGTCAGTAGGTACGTCGTGATAGTTTTTTGAAAATAGGCTTACAGCTATAAAAATCAGAGTGAAATACAATGGTACATCTAACAGAGCGTCAAAGAAGTATGTTTTATTTGCGACATGATTTGTAGGATTTATATCATCAGGAAATAGTCTGGCTAATTCTGGAATTGAACTCTAATTATAAAAATGCCCAGTATTCTTCACCTGTCATGGTTTTATTCCAAAAATAAGGCCAATAATGGATTTATTGATAATTCTTGCCCACACGTTGATCTTTTGTGGATACTGCGTATGTGCCTCCACCATCCAATGAGGATTTTCATCTGATCAGTACCTGCAGTTTTGTTTTTTGATCGTGCCATTTAACTGGAAAGTAGCCTCATCAGAAAAAAGGATTTGATTGAAGGAATTGGGATAAGTGTCAAATCTATTTAACATTGTTTCACAGAACTCCATTCTGCGATCTGGATCGTCTTCGTTCAGTTCCTGTACCAATTGTACTCCATAGGGATGCCATTTTCCTTTTTTTCAATATGTACGAACAGTTGTTTGACTGATGTGATTTCCGGTTGCAACAACTATAGTAGCCTTATGAGGGTCTTCAACCATCGACAAAAAAATGTCAGTTTTTGTTTGCTCTGGAACAGCAGGGCGGCCACTTCTTGGGAGTTCTCGTACATGTCCAATCTCCTCAAATTGATGGATAATTTTGGATACAGCACCACGAGCTATAGGAGTTCTGTCTTCATACTTGTTATTGGAAATTTCACATACCTCTTGGCGTCTTCGTGTCCTACAAATCATGTCGCAAATTAAACGTACTCAAATTTCATAATATCATGGTATTACCTGTCACCACATCCTTTTAGTATTTCATTTCTTTGACGCTCTGTTAAATTTACCATTGTATTTTACTCCGATTTTTGAAGCTGGTGAGCCTTTTCTCAAAAAACTATCACGACGTACTTACTGACAGTAAATCACGACGAACCTACTGACTTAACCTACTTGATTTAACAAAATGAAATCGATATCCATATGTTATTCAAAGACTATTTTAAACTTTAACAAATACCAAGTTATTTTCTCTTTATCTTGATATCAACGGTTCAATAAAAATATGTTTCCTAATTTCTTAAAATTACTGGTCAATATTGGCCAGTAACAGACTGTTACTGTCCAATATCCTGCATCGGCAATAAAAAACTGTAACAGAAAATTGTAAAATATACGGGTTATCTTATTCAAAAATGAACATTTTGTTCATATATCTCAGGAACCGTACATTAAGCAACGTCGAAAATATAAAATTTAAAATCGCTGCTCCATCTAATATACATAACCAAATTTTTTTATTGTATCTTACGCGCGCACTGTATATAAATATGTAAATACAGTCAATACGATTCTATAATCTCATTGAAATGGGTAACCATCTGAAATGTGGTGATATAAAATTTTGATATTCTACTGAGATGCATGGAAATTTCGACTACTCATTATAACCCTTCTGGAAATAGCCCAAACAGAATTATATGGCAAACTATTAAATGGTGACTTCCAGATAGGAAATATTCATACACTCGAAATTAATTAAATCCAACTTATATTGTATATCTTCGTTATTCATTTCGTTATTTCCGGATAGAGCTTGTTTCCAGATTGCAATACGAGTACGGATTCAATTGTCATTACTATCATTTGGATGGAACTTTGCTAGTTTCGAGTTTGTGCGGATGTTTTCAGTCGGTGACAATTTGGAATATATCTGCTAAAATCTAATAATTTTCCATTATAATAGATTTCAATGAGCTGGTGAATGCATTTCCTATTCAGATGTGATGAATTATTAATAATGCAGAATATCTATCAGTAAATGACGATTCACTGAACAGCCAATGGAGTAGCCCTCGTAAAGGTTGCTCCAGTTTGTTTTGTCTCAGCGAATGAGTGACGTTTCAACTTGTTACTTTTATTGAAGATCGAACCGTCATGGGACTCATTCTATCACATACTTGGCTGCTTTCATTCGATTCTCAAAACAGTAAGAGTTACGTGTAAGAGTATGCTTCATAAATAAATAACCTCAGATGTAGAGGAAAAAAAGTCTATTGAGAAATAATGGTATTCAACCAGGAGTAATCCGAACGTAGGTAGACACGCAATTATTCAGATTTATGCACTGTATTTCCCAGCTTCATTCACCTGAGATGATCTGAGTTCTCAAGTGATGTAGAGTTCTTCACGTTTATCAAATTCTTCGGAAATACCGGCGACCAGGGCATGTAAGTTGAAGGTAGAACAGATATATTACGTTCCAGTTTTCGGAATCTTTCTCCCCTCAAAAGTAAAAAAAAATGTTCAAAAAGAAAAATTTGTTGAAACGTCATTGCATTTTGGTATTATGCATTCAAATTACATAAAGCTTCTTTGGGTAGCCTACATGTTCTCAGGGACTGTAGATGGCGGCTTCGAAATGGCGGACGAGTTTTGTGGGAGTTTTTGGGGTCGGAAATCATGAAATTATTGTCGAAATTCATAAATTCAAGATGGCGGCTCCGAAATGACGGATGAGTTTTGTGATTATAGTCCGATTCGATTCATAATTGGTATGTTAGGGTTTTCGGGGTCGCAGATTATGAAATTTTTGTCAAAATTCAAAAATTCAAGATGGCAGCCCCACGATGGAGGACGAGTTTTGTGATTATGGTCCAAATTGATCCAAAATTGGTTTTCAGGTTCGAGAATTATGAATTTTTTGTCAAAATCTAATAATTCAAGATGGCGACTTCAGGATGACGGACGAATTTTGTGATTAAGGTCAGATTCTATTCAAAATTGGTGTGTGGCAGTTTTTGGGGTCGAAGATCATGATTTCTTTCAGCTCAAATCTTACAGGGAAGAAACCTTGTAATAACGACGCACTTTTGGAAATTACCAGAGTAAGACTAAGTAGAAAGTAAAAAATAAATACCTAATGAAAAAACTTTTGAAAGACGAGCTTATATTTGAGCCGTTTACTTAACCGTATTAAATAAATTTAAGTCATCGCTGACAATGATTTAAGTATTTTTTCTAGAATTATTTGGTTTCAAAAAGCTTGTCGCGCCAATTGTATTAAAATTAATACTTCGACAAGTTGATACTTACCAACCATTCATTGTTCGATATCATTAATTGGTATCTACTTTCATGAATACTTTGTAAAAATCAAATACTCCGACAAGTTCTTACTTACCAACTAATCACTGCCCAATCAAATTAATTGGTACCTACTTTTATGAACACTTCGCGCGACAATCTTTTTGAAACCAAATAATTCAACAAAAAATAATTGAATCACTGTCAGCGACGTTTCAGTACACGTCTTGAATAAAAGCTTGTCTTTCAAAAGGTTTTGTAATAGTTAATTTTTATACTTGAGTGATACTCCGTATATTGATTTGAATACATAACTCAGTTGAAAACATATCGATCGTTACAAGTCCCTGGAGTGCAACAAATCCTGAAACTATCGTGGTCCCCCATCCTACAACATCATCCCGCTGGTCCCTGGACGAAGGTATATGGTGAAATATCGCCGGAGTACTCCCGTCTTTCCGTCACGCACACAGTGTACACTGGAAACGTGTCTAGCATATAGTAAGTGCAAACGATCTCAATGTTCTACATACAAATTAACTTATTCATAGTGTAGTCGACAAAAAGAAACAGACTCGGAATGCATTAACGGGACCTTTGGCTCCGAACGATTTTCTTTACACTCGATATTATGTCCCCAAAAATATCGAATGAAGATGTTAAACACAATCATATGTCAGGTGAGGAAATCAGAGGAAATATAAAACCTAATTACATCGGTGAAAATATCACTGTTGGATTTGAGACTGTTCTTTCAAATCTTATCATAAATTCACCACCGCGTGTAGAAGAAAGACGAGATTCTAACAGGGAAAAATCTTTGAGATTATTATTTTGTGGTCATTTTGAACCAATAGAATTGTGGTATAGACAATTCCCTTTGAAATATCCTACCTAGTGGAAATTCGGTATGACACTCCATGTGTAAGGAACTTGTGATCACAGCTGACAATTCGCAGAAAATCAACCTTTAATAGGTAGATGTTCTTTTTCTGAAAATAATTTGCGTTGAAATGTCAAGCCGATTTCGGAAATCCACTAAATTGATACACACCATATTAAAAATATAAAATGTTCGCTACAAATAGCAGGTGCAATAATAAATTAGTACCATACGCTCATTTAAATGAGAGATGCCAACCTAGAATTAGCCAATATAATGTTGGGAAAGGCTAATAGAGTCAACGTAGTTCAAGCCAGAGTTGAAGCAGAGAATCTCAATATGAGACATGGTCACTAGACATTACTCAGACAGGATCATTTCAATGAATTCCCAAGATGAGATTTACAATTAATACGAGATATAACTGTTGGCATATACCAGGTAGAACTGGCAGCATCGTATTTACAAGATACTCTATATCATCATGATGAAAATGAATTTCAAATGGATGCAAATACGAATGAGCGTGGATTTTCACGAATGAGAGTTCATTCAAGATTCCGTAATGCCACCAAATATCAATTATTCATAGCATTCGAAACAAATGTAGAGGATATTGAACAAATAAATAGTGTTGACGATGTTACATTTGGATATTATTGCACTTGTAAAACTGGAGCCAGGACCCTTGGATGTTGTGCCCATGTGGCCAGTGTTATCTGGTACCGTGGCTACGCACGTCATGAACAGTATATAAGGTATCCATGTAATGACCTTCTCATCCATATAGAGGATGCTGAACATAGAAAGATCAGGTGTTCTGACTCTATCATCCTTTTCTGTGCGTTGTTCATGTCATCATTCGTTTTAGTTCAAAGAACTCCACAGTTTTGATATTCAAGTAGGTTATATAATACATCATCAATCAAGATCAATTGACAGTTGTCCAGCGGTGAGCTCGAGGTTTCCAACAAGATGTCATCTGAACACTGAAACTTGAATGATTCTGGATTTCCTGTCATTCTTCTTTGGCAACCTATACATTCCATATAATCTTTTTAATGGAATATGAGCATGTTTCGTTTCCTATTTTGTTGTGAATCAATGTTTCTATTTTAATTATTTGCAATATTTCTCGAGATTCTTCTACTATCATTCAAGTTGTTCTTCTAATCGTAGTAGATGAAGTTTTATTTACTAATAATATTGTTCAAAATCTTTCGGCAGATGTATGTCGAACTTAATGAATTTCTGAAAATGCTTCAATGACATCAATATCAATCATAACTACTTCAAGGAAATTATCAGTGGAGGACACTAGTTTTTCATCCACCCTGTAAATTTTTATGTATCTGAAGAGTGAACTGTCATTGTGAACGATCGAGTTTGTTACCGACTTTTCCGGAATTTTAGGCATTTTGATATATTAATAAGCAGGACTGGTGCAGTGTCATGAGAAATATATAAAAGATATGACAGTTCAATTCAGGAGATGCTAATATCATCAATCGCAATTAATATTGGTATCCTACAAAATATCTGAAAATAATGAAATTCCACCCCTCAATTTTTTGGAAATCACTGAAAAACTTGCTATCTTTGGATTCACCCTGTATATCATCTGTACGTGCAGAAATCATTGTTCTCCCTAGTATATTCAATTCGGTGGTATGGGCAATCGATGTGATTTGGTTTATATATTCGAAAAAATCTTTTCACAATGGCCATTTGAAATTTTGGAAAAGTTATCTTCAGCACTCTATATAATCTGAACTGGTGAATTTGGAGCGGTGGTGCAATGTAGACATTCGATAAGCACCACAAGTACTGCAATACATGAAAAAAAAACTGCAAATTCACCGAAAGCCAATTTCCCATTGATGCGGTGCGAGATCCTAGAGTGTATATTTCGAGCTCCTTGTGAGAAGAATGTCCTGCAAGCTACAGTTTTTCAAATGTAGCCCATCTGTTGTCCGAAATCGAACGCTCAGTTTCTTGATATTTTATATGATGGGATGGCTCAAAATGGTGCAAATCAAAAAATCATTGTTTTACAATGGCAGCTACTCTACGAGTTGGTCACGAAATGAGGCCTAACCCAACTGATATTATAGGACAATAACACCAAAGAAAAGGATGACTTCAAAGAGTCGAATTCACTTATTCTACTTTTCCGACTGAAGCAGTATGCTTAGTACCAGGAAATTTTCAAAGACGAAGGGCTGAGTTGATTGTTCTGTGATATCTAAGGAGTATCCTTCCCAGATGGACGATTTCCAGGAAAGAATTCATTCATTCTTATTCTAGTCTTGTAGAGATTATCAATAATTTTCCCTCTGGGAAATTACTACTTTAACCTGATTGAATTGTTACTCCGCTTTTTATTTGTCACAGAGTACTCAATCTCCCAAAGTATTTCGTTCTTGTATTTTTCCTGCATAATGTATCGATGACAATTTTCGAAGAGGTTTTATATTTATATATATATATATATATATATATGCGAATATATAAACACATATATATGTTCATCTAGGTATATTTCTATCCATCGGGCATTTTTTCTGTTGAAAGAATTATCTTAAATATTTATCTTTATTTGAAGGTTTTATTGTGCCCACTTTCAGGAAGTGTGGTCATCCTCTCCATATAGTTACCGAATTCTATACTTCTTCTCTCGTAAATTATCAAAGTATTTTGATACCTGAATACTATACCTTTCCTCTGTGAAATTACCAACATATTTTGTTGTCGGAATACTATACTTTTTCTCTGGAACCAAGGCTTGACCCTCGTTCCCGAAATATCTTCACTGCTCTCTCTTTGAAGATATCTTTTCTTGTTCAACTACCTTTCACTATCTTCACTCTGTACACTTCTGGTACATTCAATGAATTATCAAAGAATATTCCAGTTTCAAATATTAAAATAAATTTGATGGAGATTTTTCTGGGTGGGTTTTTATGGTAATGTTCAGTGAATTGGCGTTGGTCTTGTGTCCACTGTTTCCACCCGTTGCGGGTTCAACTCCCAGTTAGTGAAAAAAATGTCAAGGCCCCAAGAGTGATTTCGGATCCCACTATGAAAGGTACGGTCCCCATGATCTTAACTCGTACAAGTTTTCATTAACTTCTGAGGGTTGGTTAAACAACTAAGAGAGCGGTTCAAAACAATTTTACAACAATTTACAATAATTTTCATTATATAGCTATAAAGCTGTTTCCTGTCATAGATTTCGCTAAATATCTCCATTTCTGCTCGATAAATACATTTTACTTGTAACCATATTCTTCGAGTCATTTGTAGGCACTGTTCTCATTTTCTTTACTAGTTGAATTCGACCATTTCTTAGTTCTTCAAATTAAAATTTGAAACATACGCTTGAGGTTCAAAGAATATCCTTCGTTCCCCCCAAATTGTAAGTATTTCTGATTCCCTATGTCTTATTCACATGTATGTACCACTGAGGGAAGCAGAATACTGAAGACAGAAGGACTGGTAACTAACGAGGTCACACAGCAGCCAATTCCAACCTGGTCCGTGAACATATCACATTCACGAGGGAGCGAATACAAGGTGTCGCAATCAATACGACCACCTCTCTGAGACCCCGATCGTCACTGCTGTGCTGAGACCAACATCGAATAAACCAGCCTTCTAAGTCTTTTCCACTGCCATCTTCAGCTGATATCCAAACCTAACGAGTGACTCAGGTATAACTGTACCAACGACCATGTTCTGCTGGAATCAGAAATGTATAATGTTCAGATTTTAATGGACTGATCCTAAATTTGGATTCAGTCATTTTCATTCATTTTTTTCAATTTCAAGTCATCACACTTTCACTTGTAACTGTTCATTCTTGTTTTAATAATTCTTGAATAATTGTATCAAAGGAATTTGTTAAGTTGAGTCCCTGTATCTTTATTTTGCCTTTCCATACTAGCTAGGTAACATTTGCTTATTTTATATATTTTTTTATCTTTGACATTTGTCTGGCGCCTAAATAGAGAACCAGTCAAGTAAATTAATTAATAATCTTTTTAGTGGCCTTATCTGAAAAAATTATTAAAAGTCGTTAATTGTACCTTACTCACGACCTTACCGAATCAAACTGAGCAGCCTATCGGACGAATGATTTCTTCTTTTTTTATTTAATCAGATTCTTGAAAGTTGTGATTTAAAGAATAAAGGGTGTTATAGGTGATGAGTGGTGTTCGAATACGCCTGTACCAATCGTTATATCCACAGTTCAGTACGGAAGACGATATGAGAGAAACAATTCAATCCATAACATTGTTGAATGTATTATAACCTTCCAAATCATCAATGGCAAACGCGATGGGATGAAAATACTACTACTGCTCAATGGACCAGAAGACTCATTCCGAACCTGAGAGCGTGGATAGAATGTAGCCATAAGGGCACAAATTACTATGTAACCCAGGCCCTAAGCGGGCATGGGTCTTTCAGAAAATACACCTATAAGATAGGAAAAGCCGCGGACGATTGGTGCTTGTATTGTGGTGAATGGGATGACCCAAATCACACAATATTTGGATGCAAGAGATGGGAACGAGAGCGACACAACGCGGAAATGGCCTTGGGGGTAACAATTATGCCTGAGAACATAATCGGACTCATGATCACTGATGAAAGAAGATGGCAGGCGGGCTACAATTTTTTAAGACAGGTGATGGAGGCTAAAGAAAGGGAAGAGAGGGCTATGCAAAGGCAGGACCAATTCCCAATAAATGATGGAGATGAACTGTGATATTTGAGTCTGTGATACCTATGTTTGTGATATTTTAGTATATTATTTTATTTATTTTATTTATTTATGTACTGTACGTGACGTGGAAAACCCATGCGAAGATAGAGAAAGAAGCAGCTGCATGGTACGCCGCCTATGCTTGACGCTATGTCGACAAGATGGTCCCAAGCATAGGAGGGCGAGGGGGGGGTTTTAGTCGGAGTTGCGCCCGACACTACCTGACACAAGGCCCAGGTGCCAAGCGGTTTCCCCCTTCGAAACAAAAAAAAAATCATCATACCAATGACCATACACGAAAAGAAGTGAATAATTTCAATAATACACATGTTTGGTTAGTAGAAAATCACGAAACTGTACAGTTTCAGTGAATGAAGTGGATCAAAATACGTGGGAAGTTATTCATGGAAAAACATATTCAATTTTTGTCGTCTGTTTTGACTCATTGTTTCGCCGAATTGCGATAACTATAAACAGTTTCAGTAAATATACCAGGACCATAATGAGTTTTTTTTTTAGTTTTGCAACTTTTTTATTTTTCGATTTTTATGTAGTTGGAGTTATTCGTTTCTGTCCTACTCTCATTACGTCTAGAGTTATCTGATGTTTTCCTAACTTCATCTTTTTTATAGCCTAGTGTATTTTTCATCTCGTTATGACCTCGTTCTACGGTTGTTGCAATGGGTTTGTTCACATATTCGTTCTCCGTTTGACTTTCTTTCTATGTTAAGTGAACCATTCCTCTCTTGTAGATACTGAAATATTATCTTCACCTTTCCGTTACTTCAGGAACCTCCATAAGTATTTTATCATTTTCATCTTTTATATTTCTAAGTGTTGTATCCTGTCATTTTTCCTCATTTTCAGCCCATGATTTGTATTTTTCTTTTCTTTACTGATTTTGTCACTTCAATTCGCTTCAATAATTTTTTTCAGTATTTCCCATTGTCTACCAGTGATTCCGTAGTGATATACTGTTTCCAGGTTGGTTTCTCTCTTTTGTACGCTTCCATCATCTCAGACCACCAGTGTGTCTTCTCGGTTGTATATCATTTCATATGTTCTACATATCATATCCGCAGTACAACTTTGAAACTATTACAATGAAAATCCAGCCACTCCTTCAGATGATATAATATAATATAATATAACATTTCAAGATCCTTCCATGAATCGA
Source organism: Gonioctena quinquepunctata (assembly GCA_018342105.1). Taxonomy (NCBI): domain Eukaryota; kingdom Metazoa; phylum Arthropoda; class Insecta; order Coleoptera; family Chrysomelidae; genus Gonioctena; species Gonioctena quinquepunctata. Next base: position 192,238 of record JAFIRS010002317.1, on the reverse strand, counting down.
ATTGTTCTACCTCATGCTAGTTTCTTCAAATCAGTGAATACATAAACACGATTACCAATAATTAATGATTCACTTACAAAATGTTTCAAATTACCCTAATGAAACAAAGTATCCATTTCGCAACCAACAATGTTTCATTCAACACGATAAAATCGAACCAAAAGTTGCCCTCGGGTATCAATTCAAAGCATGTGTTGGCCAATTGTTTCTGGATGTCTGACTTTCGGAGATGGTGCCAGTTTCCATTCAAGTATCGAATAACTCACGTTTGCTCGAGCATGTATCATCAATTTGTCCGGCGTAACGACGCTGTTTATTCATTGATCTGTGAAATGATCGTGACAAATCAATATAGATAGAAACACGTCCGAAAGACGAGTTTGAGAGGATCTTCTCGATGGTTTTAGGAATGGGAAGTTGGGATTTTATCGATCAATCTTTGATCTTAGAGAATGCGTTTATTCGCACATTCCTGAATATTTTTTATACGAGGGTTGGCTGAGAAGTAGAGAACACAACTTTTTCCGGCAAAACTCAATTTATCTCACATAATACATCAAAACACTTTGATTCCTTCCAGATTATAGCACTAAAAATTATTCATTTGACCTAAATCTCTTACAGGGGGTCAAATCTGGTGAATATGGTGGATGAAAACACATACAGAAAATTCACAGAGCCGGTGAAATGCTGAACGAATGGATTGGTCCCACATTGAAAATAAATATAATACTTCCGAGGATGTTGAAATTTTCACTGACAAACTGAAAGAACTATTAGATAAGCACATATCAAAAAAAAGTTGGAAGGAAATATCTAATACAGAATTCTTGGATAACCACTGGATCAATAAATAGTATAAATAAGAAAGACAATCTATATAAACAATTGTAAAACAACCCCAACAATTTGGATTTGGGAAAACGAGTTTTCCACTTACAGAAATAGATTGAACATTCTGATAAGAAATGCCAAAAAAGAATACTACTAAAAAAATCAATGAAAATTAAAACAACACAGAACAAGTCTGGAAAATAGTACAGAGAGTTGAGAGCTCAAAGAAGAAAAAAACAGGAATGAGGGAATTGAAAAATTAAGATAACAAAAAAATTACTAATATAAAGTGCATTTGCAAAGAATTCAATAAATATTTTGCTAGGGCTGGGAAAATACATCTAAATCAAATAAAATAATTTCATTTCGAACCAACCAACATTCGCTAATTTATTCATTTTTTCTGAAAGAAAAATATTGGATATAAATAGAAATCCCAAAAGTAATAAAACTCCCGGAACAGATGGCATCAGAGCAGCGTATTCGGTAAACCTGGGTTTGAAAACGGTAAAATAGCCTTCACCTATGAAATACGCCTTAATAAAACCAATGTTCAAATCTGAGTGACAATAAGAGTGACATATCCAACTATCGACTCATTTATATAATAATAAGTAATATCTAAATTTTTTTCGAAAAAATAGTTAGGACTAGAATTGAAAATTATTTAAAGGACAAAAACTAATATCCGAAAACCAGTTTGGATTTCAGTCAGAAAAATCAACAGAAGATGCTATCTCTTTGTTGTCAACCGGAATTTATAAGTCGCTATATAAGGCTACACCTACGCTTTGTGTTTTTCTAGACCCTGTAAGTCCCTTGCAATTGTTGGAGACATTAGGAAAACACATCCAAATCAAATAAAATGATTTCATTTCGAACCAACCAACATTCGCTAATTTATTGATTTTTTCTGAGGCCAACGAACGAAAGAAAAATATTGGATATAAATAGAAATCCCAAAAGTAATAAAACTCCCGGACCAGATGGCATCAGAGCATAACATTGAAAGATATAGCTAGCGTATTCGGTGAACCTGGGTTTGAAAACGGTAAAATAGCCTTCACCTCTCAAATCCGCCTTAATAAAACCAATGTTCAAATCTGAGTGACAATAAGAGTCACATATCTAACTATCGACTCATTTATATAATAATAAGTAATATAATTTTTTTTTCCAAAAAATAGTTAGGACTTGAATTGAAAATTATTTAAAGGACAAAAAACTAATATCCGAAAACCAGTTTGGATTTAAGTCAGGAAAGTCAACAGAAGATGATATCTCTTTGTTGACAACCAAAATTTATAAGTCGCTATATAAGGCTACACCTACGCTCTGTGTTTTTTTTGACCCTGTAAGTCCCTTGCAATTGTTGGAGACATTGGACGATATTGGCATTAGAGGAAACCAACTTATCCGAATGAGGTCTTATCTAGAAAATCGTAAGCAGTTTGTAAAAATTGAAGTCGAAATGAGCAATGCTTCTACGGTGAATTTCAATGTTTCATAAGGCACTGTTCTAGGACCCATCTTGTTCATAATATAGTCATCAAATAGTACCGTAAAAATTATAAGTTTCGCCGATGATACCGTAGTTCTGTGTAAGGCTGAGACATGGAACAGCTGAAACTTATAGCTGAAGAAGATCTCTTAATAGGAAAAAATAGATGGATTATAAGTTCCCAACTATAAATACCAAAAAAACTAAATTCATGACATTCACTTGCACCAAACAAACGCTACCCACTTTTTTATACTCAAAGTTGACGAGTTCTCAATAAAAAAGGTGAATTGTATCAGATACTTGGGAGTAACTATCGACGAACACATAAGATGGTCACAGCATATAAACAACGTTACTAGAATACTGAGAACAATCCTGCATAAATTCAAATTATTCTTAGACTGAAAACAACTCAAAATATTTCATTTTGCACTAGTCCAATCAATGCTGAATTATGGTATCATCTGTTGGGATACCTTCGCCCGTGTATACTTATACACAATATACAAAAAAAGACTTTGAAAATTACATACAAAAAACCCTTAAAATACCCTAATGAAAATGTTTTTCAAGAAACTGAAATATTTGACTTACGACAATCATTCTATCAAACGGTAGTCATATAACAATACAAAAACAGACATAACCTAAAATATCATGACCACACATACAATACAAGACAGAGAAATACCCGATATAAAACATCATATACATCGAAGACTGTATGACAAAGGAGTTTTGCCTACCTAGCTCCAAGGATGTATTGCATTATTCCTGAGAAAATAGTCATACGACTAATCTATTTCAAAAAAGTTGTAAAATCTCCATCTCAACTTATAAAAGTTATTGAAATGATTCTTTTCCTACAATTTTAGAAACCAATGAAAACGTTCAATTCAAATCATTCATGTACATTTTGGCCAATCAAAACATTATTATAGTGAGAATAATGTGCCTAGAAAACTGCTGAGGGAATAATTTGAGGTATTTTGTTTTCATTGTTTGACACGTATATTTTTAATTTGACGTCTTTAATCAATTCTCATGAAAAGTGAGAAATCAATCAAAACCGGTTTAGTACCTTTGTGCGAGGAAATGTGTTTATGGTCGTAACATCAAAAAATAATCTATAGAATACCACACGAGAGTTCGATGAAATAGAAAATAATTCTCCAGATTTTTTTCCCAAACTTGTTGCAATTTGGCAATAGCCAGTTTATTCTCACTCTCTTGTGGTATTACAACTGGAAATTTAATTGAAGTTTATTTTTTTGTTTATTGGTAGATTTTTTTATGCTCTTACCTTTTTCCAATACAATAATTACCTCTCTTTTATCAACTTTCTCCAGCTCAGTCGGTACGTAGAGATGATCGTCTCTATCTCAGGAGGATTGCAGTTGCGCCAACTAGTCGTTCTGCTTGAAGTCAATGTAGTGTTTTATGGAAATATAGCTTGTAATATGGTCAAATGATGAATAATGAGTCCAGAATATGGTTAAATGATTGTTCTTTTATTCGAATCAATTCTTAAAATAACTATCCCTGCGATATCTACCTCATTAGTAAATAATATTCAACCAATCAAATTGAACAACATCAAATAACTTGCTCATGTACAATCAAGGAACAATGTTGAATAAATAATTGGAGGTTATATTGATATGATAAAAATTAATAAGAAAGAAAGTTCACCACTGTGGATAGGTGTTATCAAAAATAAACCAAAAAGTGTCTGACCCGAATATTATCACTTTATTCAGTTTTTGTTGATGAAGTACCTGTTATAAATTCATATTGTACACTCACGCGAGTCCTGGATTATTCTGTGGATATTGGAAGTGAAGTTTGCCAACGTTGAGCCCCCTTGCTGCTGGTTACGTCATGTACAGGAAATCTAATCTGAATTAGAGGTAAGTGGTTGCTTGGTCGAATCTGGGCCTAGTTGTTTATTGGGTTGGTTTTAAGTGTCCAATTGCAGCTATACTTCTGTTGTCAGCTTATTTGCGTTGATTTTTTTCATAAATTTTCATCGCAACTTCTCTTCAACATTTTATTTTTTGACTCCTATTTTCCTCTTTCCTTGGAAACCATCACTTTTTGTTCTCCAGTACAAATTTTCAGTCTTCACACTCTATTTGCAAACCTATTTTCTAATCCTAACCTATGATACATAATTTATTTACAATTATATATATATATAAATATATATATATATATATATATATATATATATATATATCTACACAGGATATTATTTATATAGAACTGTTGAAAATTCACATCTACCAATTTTCTGTTCTCAAATCTGATATTTTTATGATTTCCAATGAAAATAGTTTGACATTCCCTTGTCATGTTCAAATCAAATTGATTATTCGAAACATAATGATTATAATATAAAAGCTCCACTGCTAAACTCTTGGATCATCTGCGTTGACTATAATATGGCCAAAGGTTTCATAGATGCAAAGTACACAGAAAAATTGTAAAAACAATCATAGCAGGTATTCATAACTATCATTATATCGTTATATCAAATTTTTATTATTTTTATATTTAACATATTTTTCATCTCATAACAATATATATATATATATATATATATACATATATATATATATATATTTATATATATATACATATATATATATATATTTCTGGATTTTTCTTGGGTGATTAGATTCGTTTGTAGAAAGATAATAAAATTAATGCTAATTTAAACGTTTCGTCCTCGTTTGGGGACATCTTCAGTAAAATTTATTCTTAAAATATATGTACATCTTGGTTTAACCATATTAGTATTGTATTAGAAACCGATTGTGAGCTTCGTGATCATGTTTATCTTTATGTTGCATATTATGTTTATTTGTTTTATTTCGTCGTGTGTCATGCTGTGTTGTTTGGCGACCAGCTACGTGTTGTCGAATTCGACAAATATATATATAGTGAAAATTATTTTTGGGAATGCAGTCAGTGATGATCAGTTCAAATTATATTCTTCGTTATCAAGTCGAACTTTCGAAAATCTTTATTTTTTTTCTCAAGACTATCTAGAATGTTATATAATAAAAAACATGTGATATATAATATAAATGGTTACTTACCTAACATGAAAATTAAAAAGAATTTGGTACCATGAAGAACATTGGAATTTTCTATTTGAAGTTTGAAAATATTTCAGACAGTGACAATTTCGTTATACAGGATGACAAAATATTTGTAAACAATATATTTTTATGAGGGACGATTATTTTGATTGATCTCTTTGTTTATGCAATAAGTAAGTATAAATTGAACTCAGTTCATAAGTATCTGTTTTTTTATTAATAGTTTTTGTTTTTTTTATTAATGTGGACCATTTCTAAGAAAAGTCTTTTTGTCAGGTCTTTTTCAACATCTAAATCCCTCGAATTTTGATAATCAATACGATGATCTCTGTCTATAGAATGAGTTGCCAAAGCACAAGATCTTATACACCTTCTGCAATCACTTTTATAGCCTGCGATTCTATCTTTTAGCATCTATTTGGTCTGTCCGATGTATACTTGATCACAATCTTGGCATATAATTTCATAAACAATATTAGATTTGAAATTTTTTGGTATTGGAGTTTTCAATTTGGAATGAAGATTATAAATGGTTTTCAAATTGGTTTTTGCTATTATAATATTTTCGTTTTTTAGTGAGTTAATCAGTTTTGGTGTCAATTCTTGAATGTGAGAAAAACTTTTATAGTATATTCGATTGCTATTGTTATTATTCAATGAATTTGGTATTCGAGAGTTGGTATAAAAAGGGGTACTGAATAATACTTTATTAATCAATGAATTTTCAATGAGAATAAGTTCTTTCAAACATTCCATTTATATTATATATCACATGTTTTTGATTATATAACATTGTAGATAGTCTTGAGAAAGGAAATAAAGATTTTCGAAAGCTCGACTTAATAACGAAGAATATAATTTGAACTGGTCATCACTGACTGCATTCCCAAAAATAATTTCCACTGAATATCTCAGTCAAGAATATAATCGAATCACAAATATATATATATATATATATATATATAATATATATATATATATATATATTAAACATATATATATATATATATTTGTCCGCTTGAAGATACCTTGTGAAATTTCCATAATTCAAAGTTGAAATGTATTCATAAGTATCAGTTATTATTTTTGGAAATGAAATAATATATAGATTGAAACCCAAGTGAGTAAGTACTCTCTGAATTCATGTGTGCTTTTGTTTAAAACCCATTTGCGACCGGCTTCGTTTAACGCATGTGAGCCACAGTAACGGGATTTGGCAGCGTGTTCGCATATATGCGGCTTCCGTTAGGGGAGGCAATTTTCAAATAATACTCCAACTCTTTCTTGCTCAAACCAGATCGTTTCCAGCTCATTATATCAAAATGCGGAATCTACTCTTGAAAATATAGAATGAAACTGTACACCATGCCGTTCCGTGTCATGAGATAATAATAATATCAATGAACACAATGCGTCTGGTGGAGGCGTTTTCATGCGGTTCCCGTCGTTATAATATCATCTGAAAATATGCGACGCCAGCAGGACAGGTGGCAACTCCTAAAAACATCTGGAGACGATGCAAATGGGCGGGACGAGACGAAATCGTGCGGTTACTGTTGTTAGAACACTTCTCCGGTCGATTGAAAATATGCGGCTGCCGTGTATCAGAGGCATCAGAGATTAACGCACGTATGCGTTTTCCGTCGTGGGAAGGTTAATAAATGAGAGGACTTTTGTGTATATTCAGAAGTGTTTTTTCAGTTTCTGATATCTTTATAATATTTAAGAGTAGAAAAAAAACGGAAAAAAATCAGTTTGGTTATATTCTTGTTTTTTGATTTGAGTTAGATTACATAGATCAGTTAGTTTTGGAAGATCTGAAACCTAGAACTCTTCCTCATCTTAGGTAATACATATATGCTGTTTGTAGTTGCCAATGAAAAGTGTGTTCCATGATATATCTACCTGATTGATGATAATTCCAAAATCAATGAATGAATTGTGAACTCAACCGAATAATATTGAACTACTCTAGTTACACAGAAATCTACACGGACGCCTCAAAAACCAACGAAGGAGTGGGAGCTGCAATAGTAACAACATCGGAATCCTTCTCCTATAAGCTTACCTCAACGACCAGCATATTCAATGCAGAACTTTATGCCAATTACCGTGCGCTGACCCATATCAATACGAGGGATGGAAAGAAATATGTTATTTCAACGGATTCACTTAGCTCCATATACAAGCTGAAGTGCTTATATCCCAAAAATCTCATTGCACAAGGAATAGAGAGAGAACCCCATGTGATCCAGCAACACGAAAAACAAGTTTGTTCCATTTGGATTCCATCACACATTGGAATTCAAGGCAATGAAAAAGCCGACCAATGTGCTCGTGGTGCAACTACCTCTGCCGAATCCGAAACAGTGATGGGAGTAGTATCTACAGACATTAAATCGATGGTGGAAACAGTGATAATCCAAAATTGGCAAAATCAGTGGCAAGTGTCCTGTGTAAAACTGCAGACAATAAAATATGATGTGAAACCGTGGCCTGATGAAACGAAGGACCAAAAATATCAAGTGCTCATCAATCGGCTACGCTCAGGTCAAACCTCACAGTTATCTTCTTAATCATACCGAAGAAACGATGTGTAACATATGTGTAACCAAAGTGAGTGTTGAACAAATTTTTACCGAATGCCCAAAATACTGGGTGCAGCGAAGCAACTACAGCTTCCCTCCAGATATCTACAACATTATTGGCAGAAACTGTCATATTTCGAATATTATTATTTTTCTGAAATGTAATGATATCATTACAAAATCATGAACTAGTACGACTCGCTAATAACCATTCAATTGATGCGATTATGCTGAAATTTAAAAAAAGTGAAATCTACATTTCCGATTGGCCTCACCATCAGTATTTTCAGATCAATTCATCTTTTTGTCAAGTCAAGTCGTGAAACAAATAGTTTGATATCTGCTACTCTCCATATGTCGAAATTTTTCAAATCACTACCCATTCAGCGTCTAGCTCCAATATTTCAGCACACTTCATCACGCTGCTATTGTGAATTCATTCGGAAGCAGAACAGCGATCGACAGAAAAAATGCAAATATCGAGGAAACAAACACAATCGAATATCGAATCGAAAACGAGGAATTACCCGTAGATGGTACTATTGCGAATTTGCATTGTTTCCAGCATCGTGCCGAGAGTATAAAGTATAAAGTAGACTGTAATAATGACATTTACGCGTGCAAATATCCATTTTCTGTAATGGAAAAAGGTCTGTTGACGATTTGTTGGGATGTAGCCGGAAAATTGCTGGTGGGTATCCATCCGCTCGACATTTGAGGGGGATGAATGAGGTTGATCGTCAATGTTTCCGAATATTTTTAGCTACTAACAGGGGTATCTTTTCTGGGAGATGAAGTTTATCTCGGTAATGATGGCAGTTCTGGTTCGTTTATATAAATAATTGACATGAAGTAGATGCCGTATATATATATATATATATATATATATATATATATATATATATATATATATATATAAACATCATTTGTTAATTCCTAAACACACAACCGTTTCATACAATTCAGCAAAACTATACAATACGTTACCCCATGAACTCAAAGACTTCAGTTTTGGAAACTTTAAAAATGTTAGAAAGTCATCTTCCGAACAAGGTTTCCACTTTTCTGATGACTCTTGCAATGATTTTTGGCACATGTACAAAGAGGCTTGCTTCATTTCTTACTCTATGTAATTTCTCAGTCACTATAGTTATTAAATTTTATTATTTTTATTTCTATTCTGTATATCTATTCTATTTACTCGTTTCATGTATACGTATATTAATGTTAATATTGAATGTTTTTGGAGACTTTATAGATCAAGTGTGTACGTCCAAGGTTGGGTTTGAAAGCAGCTTCACTAGCTGAACGCCGCCCATTCATCACTCTTGTCAAATGTTCAATTGTAAACCATTTGAGATGATGAATGAAGGCATGTTATTATTATTATTATTGTTTATATATATTTATATATATATATAAATATATATATATATATATATATATATATATATATATATATATATATATATATATAAATAGGATGTAATCTAGCCTCTTGTACTTCCGTGAATGACGAGTGTATAATGCAATTTCATAAATAATTACAGTTGTTATTTAAAATCTGAAAAAAAAAGTAGTTCTTTGTAAAATTCATCAAAGTTTTGTGTGACGCCACCCGCATAATTAAAGTTGACCTTCTCAGAAAAAAACTTCAGCAATTGGCGAATGCAATAAACATTTAACTCAATATTGGAATAATGTAGAACTGATTGAGAGGTGAATGTATACATTGCAGGTTCCCTGATAAAGATATTCAATTCCAAAGTGAAGAAAACAACTAACCTTGTTATATTTAAACTGGTGACAACAACTGTTTGACTTCATACTCTGCATTGGGGTACTTATCATAATTATCAAAGTCACTCGTGAGAAACAAATGACACAAACAGTATTGAAAAGGGGAACATTCGAAATTGAATATTGTTTTTAAATTAATATTACGACCATTGCAGTGATCCAGACATTCAGAACACGTGAACTAAACACTGTTGCCAAGCAAGATTCCCACATGCACGGATTACAAAGCTGTCTATGAACGAAAGTTCGTTATATTCTACTAGTGTTTTCTGATTGACTGGTGAATGAAAGACCCTAATTAGCAACCAATCAGACAAATGCATGCGAACCGCAGGAGAATAAATTTTAACATTATGGTCTTTTGCTGGTTCTTAAAACTGAACACCGAACTGTTCCGTGCGTATTTCGGAGAGTAGAAGAGAAAATGAATCACTTGTCGCATTTATGAATGAAGTGGTAATTTAATTTGTAATTTGTGAATGAATTTTTGAAAAAATGGCAAATTAAAAAAAACAAATACAATAATGTTCAAATGAATTCTCGTGCACATGGCGTACTATTTTCTGAATAGTTGTTCATTAGGAATTCGAGATCTTCCATTCACCAGCCAATCAGCAAACACTCGTAGGATCTAACAAATTTTTGTTCGTAGACAACTTTGTGAACCATTCATGCGAGAATCTTGCTTGGCAACAGTGTTCAGTTCGCGTGTTCTGAATTTCTGAATCACTACAATGGTGGTGATATTATTTTTCAAGGCAATATTCAATTGCGAATGTTTCCTTTTTCAATACTGTTAGTGGTGTTTGTTTCTCACTGTGATAAATATGATAAGTACCTCAAAGCAGAGTATGAAGTCAGCTAGTTCTGACCAGTTTGGATATAATGAGGTTAGTTGTTTTCTTCACTTTGAAATTGAATATCTATCTCAGGCAGCCTGCAATGTGCCCATTCACCACACAATCAGTTGAACATTCTACCTTATTCAAATGTCGAGTTAAATGTTCATTGCATTCAGCAATTGCCAGAGTTTTCATCTAATCAGGTCACCTGAAATTGAGCGGAAGGTGGTACCCAAAATTTTCTTTTTTTTCTTCGATTTTATATATATATATATATATATATATATATATATATATATATATATATATATATTATGATGTGATTGATTTGTTATAATGATTGTTATTGTTATTTATTAATTTTCAATATTTAATAACTAGTCATCATAATCAATTATTTGTTATGATAAATTTGTTTCTTTGATTTCTTTTTTTATTTGAGAATTTTGAAAAGTGAATACCTATCATAACAGTAATTAAACTCCGGCTGTGCCGTTCTTACCCTTTTTCAACACCATTTTACCTTATCCCACCTCAGTCGGTACGGCTATGGAGTATGACGCATCTCTATTCTGATGGCAGGATTCTGTAATGCAAACTTGTTGCGCTGCTTCATGTCAAACGTACTATTTTGTGGAAAGATCATGATTGGGTGCTCAAAATGTGAACAAAGATTTCAAAAAAATCGTCAAATTGTTGTTGTTTTTATCAAAATACGAACTTAAATTGACCTAACCTGCGTTATCCAACTTATCTAACTCAGAAAAATGACGTGAAATAGTAAAACTTGCTCATGTATGGTGAATAAACGTTTCAATGTTATGAACAGTCTGTGAACATAAAAGACCATTAAATGTTCGAATGAATGGACACAAGTGATCAAATAACCAATATAAGTGTCTGGTTCTGCTATGTTGCACTTTATTCAGTTCTGGTTTTCTGAAATACCTGATATTCTTTCTTTTTGGTGTTCTCCTGACTGTGCCCTCTGGAGAAGGTTCCCTTTTGTTCCTGGCAATGTCACGGACTGGACTTTTTTTATCTTAATAAGGTGAGTTGTTCTTTATTGCTTGTTTATTTTCTCAATCGTACCTGAATTCGTTTTATAACGTTTAGGGATAGTTTTGCTTGTTTCTCTCTTGTGTTTTATTATAATTTGTTCTTCCAAATTGGTACCTCGATTTGTTTTCTCACATCATTTTTCTCTCCCCAAAGCTGGTTTGTTACATTTCTTCTTGGCAACACACATATTTTGTTTATTTTCACAAATTTAAAGTTTATTTCCACTTTCGGTATCACTTATTCTAACTTATTCTTATGATTTTATTCACAATGTATAATCCTAGATCTTATATTATATGTACAAATTTGGTTAAAATTCATATTTGACATTTTTCTTTTTTCATAGTTTTTATATTTTATTATTTGCCTCACATTGTTTTTGACATCTTGCTGTTGGGTTTCCTCCTGATATGAACTACCATACAGGATGTTCCAACTTGAATACAATTTCATCCACTTGAGAACCCAAGTTTTTCAATGAATTTAAATTTCCATATAATTTTTATTGTTTGTGCAAATTGAATGTATTGTTGGTAACATACTTATGACACTAGAGGTACTTCAGTACTTGAGACATATGCGTTGACTAGAACATGGTATAAGATTCTAGAATAGTAAAAAGTATGGAAAAATTGTAAAAAAAATATAGCATGAATCACCATTACTCAAAAACTTAATAATAATAATGAATTATCATTTTCATTATTTTATAAACATTCCCTAACATAACAATATATATATATATATATATATATATATAAACAGGATCAAATTATAGATAGCGACATCTATAATCTGTGTGGTCATATTCTCGTTATATATATATATATATATATATATATATATATATATATAATTCATTTGAAAGTTGTGAAATATGATCTCTATGGAATCTACCTAAAAATATATGCGAATGTAGGACACACTGGTCTACGTTCATCAAATTTCTACCACCAGAAAGTGCAAAATATCGTAACTCCTCATATTGTATCTCAAATATGATATCAGAAATAATAAATGAAAGCCACTTTATAGAGTGCTAGTCAAAAGTCCCCTCCCCCCCTCGTATCTTTTGAACGGGTATACTTATAATAATGAAATTTGGAGGGTGGAAATAAACGGATGTAGGCTTCTCAACTGGTCATAACAGGTGACGCAATAGTCATAAATGACGTCACAAGGCCACTGTGACCAATAATTTTAAATGGGACCCTATGGCAAGTGACAGCTCGTTTGAAAGGTATTGAAAATACCTATTCAGTCACACCAATTTTGTTTGGGTTTCGGCTGATTTTGATTGATAAATTGAAGAAATACGAAAATTATAGTTTCGCATTTAATTAATAAAGATTTAAGAACCAGTTCTTATAATAAGTGTTCAAAATGTGCTCCATCTACTTCCTGGCAGTAATGCATCCTATCGCTAAACTCTTGTCGTACTCGTCCCAGTGTGTCAGCGGAAATTGCCCTACATTCTTCAACAATTCGTTGTTTCAGAATGGCAATACTGTCAGGTGCTGTAGCGTAAACCTTAGATTTCAAGTACCCCCATAGAAAAAAATCTAATGGTGTAAGGTCCGGTGACCGAGCTGGCCATTCGATCGAACCTCGTCGTCCAATCCATCTACCACGATATTCTTCATCTAGGTAACGTCTTACTGCACCGTAATAGTGTGCAGGAGCACCATCTTGTTGAAACGTTATTTCCAAGTTGTCGAATTCATCTGGATTATCTTCTAGAATTTCAAGAATTAACGCCTCAATATCATTTTGTAACATCTCCAGATACATTTCAACGGTTAAGTTAGCATTGAGAAAAAGAGGCCCAACTATGTGGTTTCCCAAAATACCTGCCCAAACATTTACTTTTTCTGGAAATTGAGTATGTTTTTCACGAAAGATGTGAGGATTTGTGTCACTCCAATACCTCACATTTTGAGTGTTAACATTTCCATTGAGAAAGAAAGTACTTTCGTCACTAAAACAAATTGTCTGTATGTAGCCTGGTTGTTGGTTCATTTTATTGGACATAGTTTCACAGAATTCTAGTCTTCGGTCGGGGTCATCATCTGAAAGTTGGTGCACCATTTTTAATTTGTATGGATGAAATTTGTTTTTAGCCAACACCCTATGTACTGTCCTTTGACTGACTCCACAGATAGACGCAACTTGGGCTGTGGAAGAAGTAGGGTTTACTACCATTTCTCCAATTATGTCAATTTCTTTGTCATCACTAATTGTTGGTCGACCAGATCGTTTGGCATCTTGAACACTACCTGATGCTTCAAACTTCCGAAGAAGCTCCCTCAAATAAACCCTCGATATAGGGCGATCGGGGTACCTCTCATCAAACAGTCGTTCCGCTGCATGGAAATTGTTTCTACATTCACCAATTATTAAGATAGCTGCTACTTTGTCGGCTACAGTACGTACCATTTTGCCTATGTAAACACTTAAACGTCTCGTTAAACAATAGCTTAGGTAAATTTTCAAGGTATAAACACTTTTGACAAGTAGAGAATTAAAAAACGTCAACCTTTTTGACAATTAACCAGAGGCGTACTTTAAAATCTTTATTAATTAAATGCGAAACTATAATTTTCGTATTTCTTCAATTTATCAATCAAAATCAGCCGAAACCCAAACAAAATTGGTATGACTGAATAGGTATTTTCAATACCTTTCAAACGAGCTGTCACTTGCCATAGGGTCCCATTTAAAATTATTGGTCACAGTGGCCTTGTGACGTCATTTATGACTATTGCGTCACCTATTATGACCAGTTGAGAAGCCTACATCCGTTTATTTCCACCCTCCAAATTTCATTATTATAAGTATACCCGTTCAAAAGATACGAGGGGGGGAGGGGACTTTTGACTAGCACTGTATTAACACATTTTCAGATGCAATATGCAATTGAAGACATGAGTATATAAAGGTGTCACGTCGCATTTAAAAAAAAATGACTCATGGCAATTTTGATCATCTCTGGTATGGATTCAACCCCCATGACGGATAATTCTAAATTTCTAATATTTTGAAGGACTTTTCTTATGACAAAGGCGTCACGTCACACGTACAACCAGTATTTTTATGTAACACCTTTATCCACTGAACAATTCAAAAGTCGTGTTGACAGACCGTTGGCTTTGTCTCATTTTGAGGTTATAATCATATTTTGTTAACCAAGCAAACACTGTAAGATTCATAGTTTATCAGTATTTATTCAAATAAAGTGAAGTTCATGTTTCACATGTGATTTCAAATGTTATTTCAGGTCGAAACGTAGTCGCTGATAGTAAAATACACAAAAATTATGACAGACTTCTCAATACAATATTTATGGTTATAAAAGTGAGTCTATCATATAAAAAATATTAATATGACACATTGTTTCTCTGTAGGTTCAGATGGAGATGTTACATCTGGTAGTGAGTATTTTCCTTCCAGTGATGACGAAGATCCTGAAGAGTCAGTGAGTGAGCAGCAAATCGCTTACGAACGAGATATTGAGAAGGTCAAGCGTAAAGTTTTTTCCAAAAAGATAGATAATTTCCAGAAGGATATTCAGGAAAATACATCAATAGCGAAAAATAAAAGAAAAGAAATGGAAATTATTGAGGCAGAAAAGGAAACCTTGGATATTTCTCCAAGCTGTAAAAAAAAACATTATTATAAGGTATCAATTAATGTGAAACACGTAAAATATTCTAATGTTGAGTATCTTGAATAAAATAACTGATGAAAACATTTTTTAAGACAAGCTTTTATTCAAGCAGTGTACTAAAACGTATAAAATAAGTTTAAGTCATCGCTGAAAATGATTTAATGATTTTTTTGTTGAATTATTTGGTTTCAAAAAGCTTGCCTTGCGAAGCGTTCATAAAAGTGGGTTCCAATTAATTGGATTGGGTAGTGGTTGGTTGGTACGTGAGAACAAAGTAGTCATAAAAGTAGGTACCAATTAATTTCATTGGACAATGATTGTTTGACAAGTAACAATTTGTCGCAGTTTTGATTTTATAACAATTCTCGCGACAAGCTTTTTGAAACAAAAAATAATTAAATCATTGTTATGTATATGTTTAAGTACACGGCTTGAATGAAAGCTTGTCTTTAAAAAGGTTTTTTATTAGTTATTTTATTTTATGCTTTTCAGTTAGTTCGCCTTGATGTGTTCATTTCTAAGAGAGCAACGTTATTACAAGGTCTCTTCCTTGTAAGTTTTGAGCTGAAAAAAATCATGACCTCCGACCCCAAAAACTCCCACAGACCAACTTTGGATAGAATCTGACCATAATCACAAAACTCGTCCACCATCCTGAAGTGGCCATCTTGAATTTATAGATTTTGACAAAAAATTAATAATTTACGAACCTGAAAATGCCCACATACCAATTTAGAATAAAACATGACCATTTTGACAGAAAATTCATAATCTCCGATCTCGAAAACCCCCCATACCAATTTTGAATTTAATCGGACCATAGTTACAAATCTCGTCCGCCATATTGGACCGCCATTTTGTTTTTGTCACTTTCAAATAATACATAATGCATTGTCAACGGAATTATGAACACCTGCCAAATTTCAAATCAATAGGACGACTAGAAGTTGGTCAAAATTCACTTGCAAGATTCGATCCAAATTAACTAACGAACGAACAGTCAAGTGAAACTAAATGGAAGCTTGTAAAAAATCATGCGATCCAGAAGTGTGGAAACGAAAGAGAGCTGCAATATTATCCACATCCAAAGCTTTTTAATTGAGGCAAATGCGGATGTATTACCTTGGTATCGACAGTGTAGGTCACAAAATGAAAACTTTTATATACTTCGCTTCTAAAGTAGTGAAGTAGTCGATCATGAATTTCCCGTGGATGGAGACAGCTTTTTTGACTCTGACAGAGACTTTGGGCGCATTGAGAAAGTACTCTGAATACTGTTCCGATAAAAATTACTTTCAACTCGATATGTCACGATGGCACTGTTTGAAGCTTAAACTCCCCATTCCAACATCAACTCTCGTTGAAGATTCAATTGTTTACAACGGCCTCAAGATGTACAATCACCCTTCAAATCATGTCAGGAACATTAATAAGCTCACTCATTTCAGAAAGGCCACCAGAGACTTTTTTGGTAAAAGACCCTATTATAGCTTGCAAGAGTTTCACGAAGACTTTTTCATCAAATAATTTCTATATTCTTTGAAAACTTTATATTTTATTATCATTTTGAGATGGGTTCTAAAATTCGACTGTTTGTGTTTACTTTATTGTATTCACACGTACTTGATGTTCTTTATGTTTTTTATACATCTTCATGTATAAAATTCATATTTACTTTGTCAATAAGATTCACTCTTTGGACAATAAAGCATATTTATTATTATTATTATGAGCCCATAGCACCATTGTAAATTGTTGATATCCAAAATGAATACCAAAATTCGGAAAATTATACTCCGAAAGGATGACAACTATATGTAAATACGTTACAGAAAATACTAAACGAAACAAAATACACGGAACTGGAATAAAAATCAACAGTGATACGCTGAATAATCTTTCCAATGTACAGACGGTATGGGATGATGCTACACGGGTATTCGGTATTTGCACTTAATTACGAAAAACGAAATATACACTAGACGGGTTATTTTCAAATCACCAGAAAATTAAATCAGGCGGAGACAATAGTAACCGAAATCAATTTACTGGATACTCAAAAAAATTAATTACCACAGCAATAGCCTCGCATACCTGAGCAGGAGCAGATAGGGGGAGGGTGAGAGAGAGAGGGAGAGAGAGCAATTCTGAGTAATTTTCCATTTTTTACCATCAAGGAAGATGGGAACGTCCACAAGAAACGTTCAGTACTTGTTCTAGTTCTCTTAAGAATTGAATAGAAACAGGACAAATCTGCAGATTTTTGTACAGCGGGAACAAACAATTATAACGTTTGTTACCGTCGCTTCAGCTACTTCTTTTGCAACATCATTGAGAGCAGGACAAAAGTCTACCCACCTTTTCTTGGAACAAAAAGTACAATCATTTCCCTAGGGTCGTTTACTCGTACTTCCAGTAACCATAGTCATTCACAAATATTCCTCCACTGATACTATTCACATACATTCCCTCATTGGTAATTTTCTCTCCAAAGAAAAAATACTTGTGTTTTTCCTATTGGCTGGGTTTGAATCGATTTCGACACAATCCTTATCAATCTCCTTGTCAAAAAATTCCATTCCGTAAAATAATATATTGTATTGTACATTATTTTACTTTCTTTCTCAAATAGAAAAAAATGAATAGAATGAATCGTGTTTCAAGAACCTCTGATGAGTAGCCAAATTCCTCTTTCGGCTACAAAATTGCTACGAAAAATATTTCTGGTGGCTGAAAGAAATCAGTTTCGGAACTCTTTTTTCAAAATGTGGAAAGTTCCAATTGAAGACATCTGAAAATACCCACATGAATAAAAATCGCATGTGATGAAAAATCTTTTTATATCTGAAAGACTCAAATAAATTCTTGTTTGTCACATATCTAAAGGAGTTTTTTCACACATTTGATGAGATATTCAATTTTCCATATGATGTGCAGTAGTAGAAAGTTTTCATATACTCTATGGGTGTGTTTTCGTTCTGAATGTTCAATAAATAAGTATTATTTGTATTCTGAATATACGTGAAATGAAGGGTTTCTAGTTCATTTACTCAAGGGGATCGAATGCTCTTTGATCTAATAGCATCAACTGCCAGCAGAACATATCATACTATTCCAAAACAAAATATTGAATTACCCTTCTATCTGGCAAAGTACCTGAAAATACTTCAAACGTATTCATCTCCAAACTGAGAAAGGAACAAACAAAACTCAAATCGATAATACGCGATCCGATAAAACGGTAGGTCTGAAATATACTTATTTCGGAATTTTGTCTATGCATATGAGATATATTTCCGATCAGCTATATATTTTCCGATAGACTCTACCTAGGATAAAGTGGTTACTCGAATGATCAGTTCGGAATGGAAGAAAGAGAAGGAATGGAAGACCTGTCGATATATATTTCTGAGCTGAAAAGTCGAACTCTGAATCGAAAATGTTATTCCAAAATATGATGCATAGCTGCGATTTTGGAGAGAGAAATTCGTTGTGGTATCTATATACCGAATTTTCAGCTCCCTTTCCATTCCTTCGAAATATTGTATAATTCTGCCGTGACTATTTCAGGACATAATATTTCAGGTAAATGTTATTCCTTGTATTGTGTGTATTCTGGATAAAGGTGCGACTTTCATTGCACGATATGAACTGAGGTTAATCGATGGTTGTAGTTGTGAATAAGAATTCCAGTTGATGTTTTCCATTTCAAATTTCGTTATCCATTGGACTTGGCAATCAAAATCAAATTGCCCAAAAATGAAATCGATATCAGATTTTACGCCAATCCCAACTGTGAAGGCAAGTTGATTATCAGATGCCATATATCATGAGTATCTGTTTTCTGTTGTCAAGAGCGTGAAAATAGTTTATCTGAAGTACGCAAAATGAGTCTTCAGCGAATGAATCGAATCACGTCCAGATATGAAGTTGATGTCCGCTAAATCCATTTGCGTACGTTTTTGGGTGGATTTTTTTTTGAGGACGACATCATTTCATGACTTTCGAAGAATTTGCTTTATCTTCACTGATCATTGTCCGCAGAACCCAAAAATACCATCATTTCGGAAGTTTATACACAGGGTGAGTCTGAATCAGACCTAAAACTCCGTATGCCGATTCCTCACTTCATCTAAAGGTGGTAAGTTTTTATCAAGGGATGTCCTGAAATGCACCCCCTCTGAAATAAAGTATATCGAAAGTACGAAAAAATTTAAGATTTCACTATTTTCATACACGCCTTATTAGCTTCTCCTGTATGTATGTATGAATGAGGTAATGGAATCTTTGAAATCAATGTTCACCCTCTTCCAGATGTCTGAAGTATTTTAAATTTTGCACACGTATTGAGAATCGATGACAATACAATAATTTCATAGCTATAACCTGGTATTATCACCTAGATGGTCAGATTTTTTTTTAAAGTTATTTTGATTAGTCATGAAAAATTGCATTTCAGACGGGTTTGTAGCAAGCTGTTCGGTACGCTACTCATCAGCGCATTTAACATAAAATAAGTTTGGAATAGAAAAGGAACGTACACTTTTTTGAATAAACAAACAAACGTTTGTATCGGTATTTCGATACTAAAATAGGCACAATACACAATAATTGTCGGTTACCTAAACAAGTTTATAGTATAGTAGTGATCTTTTTTTTGGAGGAAGAGACGAGGAAATTTTACATGAGACGACCCCGGTAAGCCATGAGGGTCGGATTTTTACCGACTATTTATTTTGGACAGATTTTCTCTATTTTTAAATTTCCTGACTCCATTTAGTTGGGAAAATGTACTGGATAATTTTAGGCAAGTTGTGGTGGTTAACGTTGTACCATATGGTTGAGATTATCAACACATATAAAGAATGGGACTTTGAATTCGAACAGTATGTTTGAGTCAGAAATAAGTTTTCTTTTGTGGGACGCTTCTTCTGAGCGATGACTCAATCTCATGTTTACGAAAAACTGCTAGGTTTATGATAATTATATTCCAAGACAATAAACAACAGACTTCAATGAACTCAAAAATACACAAAATAATGTTTTTGAAGTATCGGTGCCGTGGTTAGCATAAACTGTGCTTGTTATATTACAAAAACCTACCGCCTACTCAACATGTTGTAACCATGCTGTATATTTGGATTCTTACTGAATGGAATTGAAATTGTTAATTCAATTTGAAGAGACTCGTTTCGAGTTGTTAACTCGCTCACTCCTGTTTCTCCGAAAATTATCGTGCTGTTACAAAAGTTTCACTTCCTCTGCCTCTCTGAATAAATGGTTGTTCCAATTAGGCACGAGAATAATAATTTCGAGAATTTAATCACCTTGAATACATTGCATATCGTACCTCTAATATTCACATATAGATTTACTTCTATTAAATTAGTTTATTTTGAAGTCACCCTAAAAAAAGTTAGCATCAAATTCAAAGCGCCACATGAATCTGAGATGTAATCTTATATTTATACCACTTCCTTTAAAACAAAAAAAAATTATTTATTGACACAAAAAAATGGTTAGGATCGCGGAAACGATTTCTTGATATCTAATCCTAGCTGCATTTCAAATACTGACTCTAATGTCTTTATATTCAAGACAACATGTTTGAAAAATGGATCCTCATAGTTATTCTCAAACACAATTCTCGTTAGGATATTCCTACATATCCTCAGAGAGTGACTTCTATAGGAGATATTCATTAAGGACGGTTAGGAAGAATAGTGTCAGGTATGAAGTAAACTAGGTATCATGACATCAAACTGCTTGTAATACACGCGCAGACTTTTGATGCCGAGTTTTTTTAGTGCAGCTATTCATTTTTAGTAATCTAATTATTCAGCTATGCAATTGGTCAGTAATCTGTATTGCCTTTGGCAAAACTGTTGATAGTTAACTGCAGTATACTTCTCCGTGCATAGTTAGCGGTTTCATATATATCTTCCCGTCAAAAAAAAAAGTGAAAATTACTGGAATTATCGCAGTTTCTTTTCTCACCTACTTGTAGAAGAAACTGTTGTACGCAGGGACTCATTACTGTACACTAGCAGAGATCCTCTCATGTCGAGAGAAATGGATTTCTTGTCTTATCTCGTAGTGAATTTCCCTTGGTTGAAACGAGACGAGACATTTCCATGTCTTTTCTCGATAGAAGGCACCCAATTCGAAGGTATGGCAATTTCCAGTTCCTACTCAGTGAATTCATGAATCATCATTCTAAATGAATATAACCCATCTGGAATAGTGTGTTGCAACTTTTACGATAATTACCGAAATTTTTGATGATTTGAAGATCTGTGCGCGCTACTTTGATAGCGTTAGATACACATGTTATTATATTGTGATACTATTGGGATTGAGTTTGGCAGTAACACCCAATGTATGACAGTTTTCGTTCACCACGTACTGTTTAACAATTGGATGCCTAGTGAGATTTTTCCATTCGGCAGATAAGAAAATATTACGCAGAGCGATAGTATGTGAGGTAAGGCCAATCATATACGTTTTCGAATTGAAAAAATTGTTTTAATTTTATCCTTCGATTCTGAAGCTACTGTGAATATAATACAATGTCTCTCTCTTGTTGTAAAACTCATTTGTGTTTTTTGTTCATGAGTACGAATAGAGAACTACTACTACTTGAATTGTCAATATTCCTCTTTTCTCATCATTTGACAATTATGATCAATTTTCAATTCCATGTATCTTCAAATGATTTGGTTGGCATTAGGATCAATGTTACTGAAAGAAAACTATTGCTTCTCCGCCAACGTTTCGAACTTCAATAAATTCATCATCAGAGCTCTGTAACAATGAGTTTTATTTTACAATTCTTCTTGAGAACATTTGAATATGATAAAATAATATAAACAATATATTAAGAAAATGCCCTCACGATATTGAAACATTCCCAGGGGTTTAAAATATAAAAATGCATTTAATTATAAAATATAAGAAGACTCACCAAAAATTTATTTTTCCGAGTGAATTCAGTAAACAATAATGAATGAAAAACAGACATTCTAGATACGTGAATTACGGCACAACAGATTCCACATTTAGCTCGAGACAAATGATATTATTTTTATGTTGTTGGAAAAAAAAATAAGGTCAAAAAACCTATATTGAATCATTTTGGTAGGTGATTGTAGATCAGTGAGAGTTATTTCTTTTTGACGTGAAAATAATCTTTTTCCAACACTGTTTTCGATTGAGAATGCAATTTTAGATTGTTCTTCATTCAAAATCTTTGCAAGTCTTCCAGAGAGATTTTTTACATATGGTGTTTTGTTAGTTTTGTTAGATGGTTTGTTATCTTGAAGAATTTTATTAGTCAAAGATAGAGGGTAATTATTCTTCAATAGAATTTTCTTCATTTGTTCAAGATTTGTTTGGTGATATTCCGGGTTTCCAATTCTGGGTGCTCTAGTTTTTAGATTCCTTATGATATTTATTTTATGTTGGAAATTGTGTTGTGAGTGATAATTGAGAAATCTTAGTTGTTTTCTTCGCCTGAAGGGAATTTGAGTTTTGAGTGAAAAATGTTGAAGACCTCAAGAATTTAAAGAATTTTGTCTCTGGGAATCGCGTTGAAAATATTGTCCACATAAATTGGTGACAGACAATTGCCCGTATCTAAACCATATACTTGTTTGTTGGATTGAAACAACTGGAATAAATACAAAATTCAAAAGTTTTGATGGAAGTGTCTGAGGGTAGTGTTGTAAATTCAGAAATTTTGCTCCAAGGTTTTTCAAATATTTTCACTGTTGGGTCAACGGGAATGTAAGTGAATAGAGATATAACGTATAGCGAAATGAGAAAATAATTATCCGGAAGTGTTTTTTCTCGAATTAAATTGAAGAATTCAAAAGAATCATTGACATGGTGTTCGTCCTTTTCAGAGCCTTGTTTTAATATTTCACTAACCCATTCAGATAATTCAAAAATCGGGCTTCTCAATATAACATTGCATTCTCAAACAAAAACACTATTGGAAAAAGATTATTTCCACGTCAAGAAGAAAAAACTACCTCTGATCTACCATCAAATGTTGTATACAAAATTAATTGTAACACTTTCACAAAATGCTATGTGGGTCAAACAGGACATTATTTGAAAAAAAAAAACAATATGTGAACATGACAGGGACACAAGAAAACTGAATGATAATAATCTTACAGCCTCAGTTGAACACAGTAGAGAAAATAGCCATTCTTTTGATTTCATAAATCCTACCATTCTTGATCAAAAATCCTCTTTGTCTAAAAGACTTATCCGCGAAATGTTACAAATTATTCACCAAGATAGTGTTAATACCAGAAGAGATATAGAAGGATTAAACACGGCATATTTCAACCTGATAAGTAAGCTACTGAAATGATTCGTTATCAGTATATGTTTTTCGACTACCATTGTTTTGTTTTGTTTTTTTCAAACAACATAAAAAGAATATCATAGATTCACAGCCACTCTCGGGATTTTAACTCAGTGTTCGTTTGTATGGAGCTAAATGTGGAATCTGTTGTGCCATAAATGTTCGTTATTCATGTATCAGACAGTTTTTCATTTATTATTGTTTACTGTATCCAATCGGAAAAACTAATTTTTGGTGAGTTTTCTCATATTTTATAATTGAAAATATTTTTATATTTCAAACTTCTGGAAATGTTTCGATATTTGGTGGGCATTTTCTAATTCAATTTTTTCTATTATAGTCCATATTAAATTTTTTTCGAAAATAATTGTGAAGTAAAACTCAATGTTACAAAGCCCTGATGATGCAGATGAATTTGTCGAAGTTCGAAACGTGGGCGAGAAAGCAATAGTTTTCCCTCAATGACATTGATCCTAATTGCAACCAAACTATTTTAAGAATATATCTGTGGATCACCAAACTTATCATAATCTATACATCTCTTTAGGCTCGTCTCGTTTGTATCCTTCAAGTAATAACACATATGAATAGATAAATAAATTAATTAGATATCATATTGTTATAATGAAATACTAAAGCTACTTACTGCACAACAAGAGCAATTCTTCATCTTTAATCTACTGTTATTGGTATACTCCCTAAAGGGTTGCCCCAGCATGATATTAATACCGCATTCATAATGAACATCCAGTTCCCTATTTAATCCCGCAGATTTGAAGTGATATATGTAAGGCTTAGGAGAGCAAGTGACCAGGCTTAAATCCAAAACATAGACAACTTTGATACCAGCTAAGCGCACTCCGAATGATACCGAATAAACCCGTCTCTAAGGGCAATTTTCCGGTGTGATCTGCGGAAAAAACCAATAGACCCTAAATAAATTGCTACGAGAAATGCGAAAGGCTAGCAATAAGTATCTGCGAGAAGCGGATATATGCACACCTATGATGATGAAAGGGGTCAGGGCTTTTGTTGGAGAATAGTAACAGCGGAATAGACGTCTGAACCCTTCTGTACACAAAAGTTTATATGGAACTCGAGTTTTTTCCGCAGCTCCTGAGATACCAATATTTGTTCGAGCGAAAGTGGTAATTTTTTTGTTGGGGCGTTAGCCTAGGGATTTTTGGAAGTTACCTGGTGGCTATTATACGTTTCCTATTCAGCAAATATGATTCATGCGAAAAGAAAGAATATGTCTTTTTATTAGGGAAAATATCGGAAAAATCAGACAGATTAAAAAAAATCATGAAATATATGGAATATGTGATACAGAGGTTTATTGGAGAAGTTGACAAAAATTAAGGTAGTTGTGCTACAAACAATGTCAAAAATTAGGTTCGATTGTAGCGCGACGCGTTACATGTTCAAACGCTGAATTAGTGGGATCTTTTTTAAGGGAACTGTACACTCAGAAACGCAACTAGCATGCGTGATACAGCAAATAAGCCATGACTGGACTGTTTGCAACGACGCAATCCAACGATCGCTCGCATTTAGTTGTTCAAGATACAGTGCAGTTTGCTCTGAAAACATTGGGGAGGTATCGTTATTGAATAAAAAAAAATTGGAACAAGGTCATACAGCTACAAATGCTCAAAGATACGATTCTGATCAAAAAAAGAAGCCTGATGTTAACATCAAGAGAAAAAAAATTGCGTAGAGTTGAATTGACCAAAAAGGGAAATGTTAAGAAAATCGAAGGAAAAGTCAGAAGGTGTAACATATAAACCAAATGTTGGAATTAACGAATCAAGACCATTATCACTATTATTAAAATAATCGAATAAATATCAATAAATTATTCCTTAGTTTATTTTGATTTGGAAACATATGGATTGTGCATGATTGATGACATTTTACAAATCGCCGCCAAATGTGAAAATGGAGAATTTAACATATATGTTAGTTCTACGAAGCAGATTAATCCTGTGGCGACAAAAATTACGGGATTAAGTTCAATTTCTGGTTAATTATATTTGAATGATGTACAAGTCGATTCACTAAATTTTGTAGATTGTTTGGCAGCATTTAAATAATTTTTTAATTTATCTACAACTCCGAATTCACTTGTTGCGCATAATTCGAGATTTGATGTGTCTGGATTACTGAGAGAAATAATAATTTGATAGAAGATTTTATCATGATAGCAGGATTTGTGGATAGCTCAATTATTTTTATAAAAACGTTTCCAGATCGAAAAGATCCAGGAATGTTGCAGCTATCAAAATTAGCCAAAGATTCAATACCAAACGAATCATCAGATAATTTCCACAAAGCGATGTATGATGTAGAAATTTTGCAAAAATTCATTCGTTTCATTGGTGAAGAGTCAGAATTATCAATATACATAAAATCACATGAATAATTTATTTCAGTGCGACTTGAGAACAAAATATTATCTTTAATTTACCTAATTTGAGTGCCTTAAAAAATGTGATATCAGGGGATTTATTGAAAAAATTGCGCAACAAAATATAACAAACGATTTTCTGAAAAAAATGTATCACGATGAAGTAGAAGGAGCTGTGATTAATCACCTAGCTGGAAAATTGGAGAATGGGAAACCTAGAGTTACTAAAAATAAGGAAGCATTAACTGAAATCATTAATGATTTAAAAATAAATGTTTAGTCAATCAAGTGATTATTGAGTAAAATAGTTAAAAATAAATAATATTACATTCATTGTTGTTAATATTTTTTGTAAATTTATACGTTATTTTTTATTCGCCTGTTATAAATCTGAATCATGTTTGTTTATGTTGAAAAAGATTCGAATTATGTTATACATACATGTGTTGTACAAATGTATGAATAAAATAAAGTTTATGCACTGTTGTTTGCCATTACTAGCTAAAACTACATTTTATTTTATGTGTATTCCTATTGTAATTTGTTCAAAATGCATCAGTATATATTAATGCAATTATTCACGATTATTATTCATGAATATGTGCATTCCAAAACACAGCTCAATTCAGAACAGCAAGACCCTCGCGCACTCGCTCATTTGAATCACGAGCGCTGGCTCGAGGCATTGCCACGATTCTCAGCCTTCCCTCTCTTGCACTTCTCATACGCAATAATTCAGAAACTTCTTATGGAAATAACTAAATAACTGTATGGCTACGCGTTTTTAAGTTTTTTTATAAAATTTGTTACTCACCTTTTAATAATATACTAGTTTTTCAAAAAGATCTGAATGGAGGGTTTTTAGTTATGCCTTGAAATATGGTCTCCACGGTAGCTCACTATAGGGATTACGTGTTAAACGTTGCAACTTTAAAGCCATATATCTAAAATGGCAAAATTCAGGGGCGGCGCGTCAATTTTTTTATATAAATTTAGATCTCAAAAGGGCGTTTGTGGATACTCGGGAATTAGCAGGAGAGGGTGAAATAGAAACAGTGTTTAGCAAAGATGTTCGACAATGGGTCAGGAGATGAGTTTGTAGCCGACCCCCTGGATAGTGTCGAAATTAATTTTCACTTCCCCATTTTGTACAGAGCTACTTATGCTGTCAGAAAAAGATTTTCTGGAATATTTGGTATATTAGCATTTCTATACAACATACATGACCTCAGAAACATAAACTCAGTAGAGACCAAACTGCTTTGCTTGGAAAATACCTCAATACTCAAGAATAAAGAGTTAGGTCAGGGTCAATAGAATATTGACGCTTTAGGACTGTGTTCTGAGCTCAGTGGCATTTTTCGTCTCCTGGAAGATTACCTAAACCCTCAAAAACTACTAAACTACATTTACCACCATAACCTGAAAAAAGGATTTCACAACTTATGTGTTGCTCTTGGAATTCCACTCACTTTGTCATTATCTATAGCTAATGCAGAAAGGAGTTTATTTAAATGAAAACTCACCTGCGTGGAACGATGTACCTGGGGGGTTCTACAGGTCTTGTTCATTCTTGTTCATGTCAGATCGACCCAAAAGTCATGGAATAATTTCCAAAAACGGTACACCCCCATTAGGATTTCAAGCCTCACTGCAAAATTCCTGATGAACATATTTTTTTTAGGTGTAATAACCCACTTGTTGATATATTGTTTTCATGGTTTTTCATTAGAAACACTATTTTTCTGTATATCTGTTTTTTTTCAAACTTTATTCCAAATTTCAGAGCAATACAAAAATCTTCAGCCTGCTAATTGTCGTTTTGACTAATTCTCAATCCTATGTCGAGGAATTGAAACCTTTGTTTCATATCATGTTTAGCTCAAACAAATAGGGAAGCAAATAATCATGAGGGTCAGAATATATCTCGCCCAGGGTGACCAGATAACAACAGCCAGCTCTGTCTATGCGAATGCAGCTAAAAAGCTTCGAGGAGGGAGTAGTGATAGCCTACAAATACTCATGGGTAAACATTCGCCTGTCCTGAAATATAACCTTTTTCGAAAACACACACAAAACAGATTGTGTCCTATGGGTCATCTTGCTATCATCTTTTCAATTTAAATCCAACATTTTGATTCTCAATCTAGCAGATAATTATCAACTCATTTTGTCAGATGTCAGTTGGTAGAGAACAAGAGCACCAGAAGATAAAGGACAAGACTCATCAGGGCAGTGCAAGAATACATATTTTAACTCAATGGCCTTGAGAGCAATGACATCCGAATTTATTCACAAAAACTTAACAGCAACTGCAGCCACTGAACATTAACTCTGGAAAACCGCAAAAAATTTCAACCGGCCACAACTCTATAATCCACCTCTCCGCTCTGAACAAAGATTCTGGTTCGAAGACAGTCAGGAGAAAGCGCAAGCTTTCCCCAAGTATTTAGAAAAAAAATTTCAACTAAATATTCTTGAACTCGACGACAACATTGACAAAGAGCTATCCGAATATTCAGAATCTCTACATCAATCAGAACCACCTCTTGAAATCTAGGGGATATTACTATTCTACTATGCTTTCAAGATGTTGAACTAAAAAAATCTCTTGGCGTTGACCTCATTAGAACCAAAATACTTTATGAAGTATTGGACGAAAGCTTGAAACTCCTTACATCCATATTCCATATATAACTCAATCCCGAAAATAAGTCATTTTCTGATATGATAGAAGGTAGCCCAAATAATATCCATCTTGAAGCCCGAGAAGCCATTGAAAGATACAAAGTCAAATATACCTAATCTACTGCCAGTCTTGTCTGAAATATTCGAATCGCCAATGAAAGATAGATCCGAACCAATAATGGAAGACCATCAAATTATCTCCAATCATCAGATTGATTCAGTTAGGAGCATGCTAACATTGGGCGAATACACCGAGAAACCAATAGAATTTATCAAGATTTCTAAGATCAAAAATACTGTTCTGCAACGTTTCTTTAAATATCAACCAGGCCTTTTTTTTTTTTTTTTTATGTTCTGGTTTCCACGAGAAGGGATATCCTGTAATGTTCAGAGAACATCGTGGGAACCAAGGGAAAGAAGGTAGGAGTTGGTGTTCTTCTTAAATTTCTGGAGGTTGTATGCCTCGGGGAACACCTCCCTAGGCAATGAGTTCCAAAGCCTCGCTGTTCGTTGGATGAACGAGTCTTTGGAAAGTGATGTTCTGCAGGTCTCCAAAGTGACCACGAAGGGGTGTGATGACTGAACTTGACGGGTTAGTCTCGAAGAGACTGCCAAAGCAGGAACGATTGTTGATATTGGCTTACTACACAAACTAAAAATATCCTTTTTATTAATAACAATTGTATATTGGAATCCCATGTTCAAGACCGTATCTTCCAAGTGAAATCAAACTGCTCAATCCCGTTGAATGCTGGCGGCCCTCAGGGTAGCGTCTCCGTCTCCCTCCTATAACCACTATTCACAGCTGATCTTTTCACAATAGACAACTCTACTACAGCGACTTTTGCTGACGATACATCTATTTCGACTCCACATGAGAACCCACAACCCGCCTCATAACTACTACAGTCGAACCTCAATTCAGTACGAATTTGACTTAGAAAGTGGCGGATGAAGGCCAATGAAACCAAGTCGGAACATGTCACCTTCACGAACCGAAGAGGCCAGTGTCTACTAGTTATGGTAAATAATATTCGGATAACCCAGAGAGATGATGAATACCGACATGGAAAAAACATATATTCATGAAAAGAAAGAAATTGGGACTCAAACAACACAGAATGTTCTTGCTGATCGGTGTTGATCTCAATTGTCAATTCCGAGTGTGGAAGACAAATAATCAAACAAATTGATTCTCATGCCAGTTTGGACATATGGTATACAGCTGAGGGGGCTCCGTTTCTAACTCTTACAAATACATCCCCGAAGTATTCCAAGCAAAACTGCTGTGTATGATTATATAAGCACCATGGTTTGAAACTGATTAAGTCATTGCCCATGACCTGAAGATGCCTCCGATAAAACAAGTAGTAAAAACGCACTATACAAACTACCTCAAGAGATTGCGGTTTTATTCAAATAGGATTGCCAGAGGAGTTTCTCATCCAATAGAGAGACGTAGACTTAACATGCACCGACCAGATTTTAAATTTTGAGTATACAATGCCTGAACACAAAATAATTATAATACAAATATGGAAAGCATCAAATTATAGGTAGTGACACCTATAATCTGTGCGGTGAAGCTTAGACCTAATGTCGTGGAATTTTAATGGCACGATATTCGTGCATATTAATAGGTCGCCAACTATGTCAGCATAGGCCTACCCACGACATCAATAGTCGTACTCCTAGTGCGTGCAACCGCAAAAACAAATTACAAGAGAGAGAGAAATTTGTTACGAATCCAAGAGAACTCACCATCCGCCAACAGCTGTTTCATGGTTTCTCAATCATCAGGACGGCTTGTGGTCTCTCTCAAACTCGTATCAAATATCTCGTAGTGTTAATACCCACCGGCAAGTACAAAAATATGGGAAGCATCAAATTATAGGTAGTGACACCTATAATCTGTGCGGTGAAGCTTAGACCTTGTGTCGTGGAATTTTAATGGCACGATATTCGTGCACATTAATAGGTCGCCAACCATGTCATCATAGGCCTACCCACGACATCAATAGTCGTACTCCTAGTGCGTGCAACCGCAGAAACAATTACAAGAGAAAGAGAAATTTGTTACGAATCCAAGAGAACTCACCATCCGCCAACAGCTGTTTCATGGTTTCCCAATCACCAGGACGGCTTGTGGTATCTCTCAAACTCGTATCAAATATCTCGTAGTGTTGATACCCACCGTCAAGTACAAAAATATGGAAAGCATCAAATTATAGGTAGTGACACCTAAAATCTGTGCGGTGAAGCTTAGACCTAATGTCGTGGAATTTTAATGGCACGATATTCGTGCACATTAATAGGTCGCCAACTATGTCAGCATAGGCCTACCCACGACATCAATAGTCGTACTCCTAGTGCGTGCAACCGCAAAAACAAATTACAAGAGAGAGAGAAATTTGTTACGAATCCAAGAGAACTCACCATCCGCCAACAGCTGTTTCATGGTTTCCCAATCGTCAGGACGGCTTGTGGTCTCTCTCAAACTCGTATCAAATATCTCGTAGTGTTAATACCCACCGGCAAGTACAAGTACAAGAGAGACCACAAGCCGTCCTGATGATTGGGAAACCATGAAACAGCTGTTGGCGGATGGTGAGTTCTCTTGGATTCGTAACAAATTTCTCTTTCTCTTGTAATTTGTTTTTGCGGTTGCACGCACTAGGAGTACGACTATTGATGCTGACATAGTTGGCGACCTATCAATGTGCACGAATATCGTGCCATTAAAATTCCACGACACAAGGTCTAAGCTTCACCGCACAGATTATAGGTGTCACTACCTATAATCTGATGCTTTCCATATTTTTGTACTTGCCGGTGGGTATTAACACTACGAGATATTTGATACGAGTTTGAGAGAGACCACAAGCCGTCCTGATGATTGGGAAACCATGAAACAGGCTGTAGACGGATGGTGGGCTCTCTTGGATTCGTAACAAATTTCTCTTTCTCTTGTGATTATGATACAGTTGCTATAATGTGACTAGAGAGGAATCAGCTGTTGGGCTACTTCCTACCACCGCATAATATCTCTATCAGAAAATTTACTCATTGTTAGCTGTTAAACGGATTGTAATTATGGGAAAATTCATTGAAAAATGAGATAGCACTTCTTTATACACAAATGAACCTGAAAATCTGTCTTGGATAACCATTGGAATTCCATGACCCTATACATGGAAATCAATATAGATTTTCGTATTGATTTTTTATGGTAGCTTTTTGTACAATAAGATAAGTCCCCACCCATGTGTTTGGTTGTGCAATGGGCACTCTATCTTTCCCTATATCCGCAAGCCTTTGCATATACGATCTTTTACACAATGTCCTTCCAAAACTACCTTTCTAACTTTTTTTTTACACATATATGTAGATGACACTTGCACGTCAATCCCATTTTTATATACGTTGACGATTCAATTGCCTCATAATCGATTCAAATCCCAAGTACCAAAACTCAAAATGATAAAAAAAAAAATTAAACAAGCTTTTATACAAAGCCACTGAAAAGAAAAATCATTTCTTTAATTGTTTGACCTAGGTTATTCTTGCCGCACAAGAATACCTATTTTTATATTCGCAGCGAACTTTTGAATCTGCTACTCACAGAATAACCTAGGCCAAACAATTGAAAACAAATTTTTTTGTAAAAAGTTTGCCTCAATTGTTTTTTTTATTTTCATTCAATTATTTTTGGTCATTTATGAAATCCGTCATCTTGAAAAGGGAAACATTCTCAATTGAATATTGATAGAAATATTTTTCTGTGAATTGAAAAATCCACGATTAAAATGAAGTTATTTTTTGTGAATGTCTAACAGAAAACAACTACTTCCCTGGCTAAAGCCACGCTGGACATTGAACTACATCTGATTTTATGAACATCCGTTTATATTCTCAACAAATCAATCCGTCATCTTATTGAATTCTGACAAAAATGTATAATCTCCGACCCCAAAAAAAGCCCCATACCCACCAATTTTGAATGAAATTGGGCCATAATAACAAAACACGTCGCCATCTTGGAGCCGCCATCGTGAATTCATGAATTTTGACAAAATCGTGATCTCTGTCTCCGAAAACCCCCACATACCAATTTTTGATAGAATCGAACCATAATCCCAAAATTCGTACGCCATATTGGAGCCGGCATTTTTTCTCTAGCAAAAATAATGCATTGTGATCGAAATTATGAAAACCTGCATATTTCACATTGATCGGACTACTGGAAGTCCAATTCAACTTGTAACATTTGATTACAAACCCACAGACAGACATAAATAGAAGCTTGTAAAAATAGTGTTAAATATCTTACATATAAAGTGAGTATTTTGTACACCCAGATTTTAGGAAAAAAATATTCTTCCAAATTTCCTGCAGATATAACAAACATAATTCCAAACTTAAATAGTCATTGGTGGCACTGCAACTTTTTTGGGTTGCTGCACCTTTTAGTCAACTACTTGATATGGAGAAGGGAGTAGAATATGTGAGAAATTATTGCATTTTTGAAATTTTTCACTCGTAATTCGGTCAGCTGCTCCACTAGGTGCAGGATCGTAATTTTAGGACCAACGAACATGTCATTGTCTGAAAATATAATTTTTGATCATAAGAAAGTCAAGCAAACTAACCTGGATTTCTTCCGCAGTGAAGTTGTTTGGGTCGTATTTAAGCTATTATTGAGAAGAGAAAATCTCTTCTATTTCAATAGATAGATAGATATTTGTTTGGCCAAGTGATTACACTTTATTAATATAGCAATAATCGAAACAACAAAAATCAAAAACAGATATTACAAAAGAGCACAACACGTTTATGAATACAAACTAGGTGGTGTGGAAGACAAATAATTAAACAAAAAAAAAACAACCAATGAGAGTATTTAGACAAAGAGTAGAAACATTTATCTATTAAAAATTCCTTGAGCGTTTTTCTGAACATATTCACTCTAACAATACTTTTGATTTCACTAGGAATATTTTTGAAAATACTCCATTTAGTCAGGTGATTCCTAGCTCATAGAAATGTTTACAAATGATACATTAAAATCCTTATTTTCCTCGAATTCCTCGAGTGAATATCTTTGTTCAGTTTGAATTCGACTTTATTTTGAAATATGTGTTGACACATTCCTATAACATATAATGAAGTCAGCGTTAGAATTCGAAGTTCTACAAAAAGTGACTTACAGGAATGTGCTCATTTCACGCCAATACAATACAGCGAATGATGCGTATTTGGGAAATTAACACATCCCCAGCTAGGGTGGAATTGCCCCAAAAACAAATACCAGATATAATGCGGGAGCCTGCTTGTGCATTCTTTAGTTGCCCTTTGTTTAGACAACTTTTGGAACGTAGTACCTTATCGCGCGTTGCGAAAGAGGGCTAGACGGAATAAATTAAGACCAAAAGTTGTAACGAGACTTTCGCTATGGTTGTAAGCCGTGCGGCGTCCGCGTGTTTCTCTGTCTGTCTCTCTCTCTCTCTCTCTCTCTCTCATAGAAAGCAAGCCAGTTATTTTCGTTTCGTCTTTCTATTTCACATTGAACAGTGTGGTGTCGCGACGATTATTTTTGTTGAGTGTATACAGGTTTTTTGTACATAATGAATAATAAAAAATAATAACAATAATGAATCCTGACAGTGTTTCTGCACAAGTTCCGGATATTGCTGATGGAGTTAGGTAAGTAGAGATTTTATACAGACAATAATAAATGCTTATGTATTTTTAGCAAGTACGCATTATAACTTCTCTTTACTATTGTGCTAACCAAGTCATACGCGTTATAATCTCTCCATTATTGTGTGTTTAGCAAGTGTACGCGTCATAACTTTAATAAATTTAAGAGCAAATTATATTTTAATATTACAATATCAATGCGTATGTATTTAGCAAGCCGTGCGTGTTCTATATATATATACATATATATATAAATATATATATATATACACACTCTGTTGTGTTTACAAAGTCCCGCGCATCTATGACGTGTACGAAAGAATAGACAGACAGAGTGCATATATATATATATATATATATATATGAAAAATATTATTATAACTCGAAAAAAAAAAATATTACAATTCCTTCACTAATTAATCGAAAGGAACTTTGTTCCATCCGGGTGTCCCTTGACACCTCTCAAGTTTTTTTAACATTTTTGAATAAATAATATATTTGATTCCTAGAAAACTGATCGCCTCTATACTGAATCATACAGTTGTTGACCGATATACTTAGCGATGTACAAACTTTTTGTCGGTTACGAAATGTTAGTTAGTGAGTTTTTTCTGCATGAAAAAATAGCTGATGTTCATTGAACCACTTACATTTGTTTTCCAAAATATTTGTAATGTCGGTACTAATGTCTGTTGATGATGATGAATCAAGGTTATTTACATATATAATAAAAAAGGACAAGGATCCAGCACCGAGCCTTATGGCACAACAGATTCTACCAAAGAATAGTCTGAATTATATTTCCTAAGTTCGGTTGATTCTAAGTGCTGCACTTGAACATATTGTTTTCTATACCTCAAAAAAGATGATATCCAGCTCGAAGGCTGTCCTCTCATTCCGGAGTCATATAGCTTTGATAGAAGAATACCGTGGTCAACGCAGTCGAATGCCCTGCTGAGATCACAGAAAATCCCAACAGGACACTCTGTCGCCTCAATAAATTGGATAATTTGATCAGAAAAAGAGTGAATTGCTGTAGCAATGGACTCACCTGCCCGGAATCCATGTTGCTTTTTTGTTAGCATTTCAATTGTTTCTAGAAAATTTCCAAGGCGTGATAGAGAAGCATACTAAAAAATGGTCTGAAGTGTGGGAGGGACAGTCACTGGTTCAAATGATAAATTATCTTTTTTCAAAAGATGGGAAAAAAATCCCACCTTCAAACTATTAGGAAACAAACCTGTAATCAATGATATATTCACAAGGTGTGATAGTGGCTTAATCAAAGAGGGAATCATCTTTTTACCCGAAAACATTGGTTATCATCATATCCGGATGAACATTTATTTTTTAGTAAAAGTGTTTTCAATTCATCTTCCCTATAAGGAGTTAGAAGAAATGACTCAAATCTGATATTTCTATTATTAAGCGTATGAGATCCATTTTTGATAGATATGTTATCAATAATTTTTTTGGGTGCATCTCTGAAAATTTTTTTAAATGATGAAGCAAATCAAGTAAAGGTCACTCATTTCATGATTATCAAGTGTTCTTGTTAGATTTTCTTGCTGATTATTTTTGTTGGATATTTCTGCTTTTTTCTGAGTGGTTCTAGATGGATTGCTGGAATTAAATATTATATTTTTGTAATATTCTTTTTTTGCTTTGGATATCAGGTCATTATGTTTTCATTTCATTTCTCGATAAGCAGGTTCGAGATCAGGAAAACTTCTACACAAAAAACTGAAGTCTTTCAATTTAGTGCTTGATTTTCTTACCTCAGCATTTTTTTTCAGGATAGTAAACATTACAATTATGCAAAACTATCGAACGAAAAAACTCAAAAGCTAAATTAAAGTCTTTGATACATTATAAAGGCTCCCAGTTCTCCTCTTGTGATGTTTTTTCAAAATGTTCGGAATTAGTTTCGTTATAACTCCTGCAGAATTCAGATCTGCTATTCATAAAGCTGTATTCATCCGATTCCAATTCCAGATAAATTGAACGGTGATCAGCTATATTATCAAAAACACAACAGAGTCCTCCGTTACAGAAATCAATGAGAATATGGTCTATCATTGTACAAGTATGGTTTGTTACCCTAGCAGGCCATCCAAGTAGAGGTCTTGATTAGAACAGTTTCTAACTGTTCATTTCTACGAATGCGATTGGAAATAATGTTTCATATTGTGGGTGATTTTGCTATATTCTGGAGACAATCTCAAGGAACCGAGTGTGAGGCACAATACCTACCTGAATAAGTCTGTGACCATCTACATCCATATTTCCATGAAATTCGTGTTTCAACCTCACTGAGTTTATAGCTAGAACACATTCCATAGTTTCAGAGCCTGACAAAAAATCAATCGTGAGTTCCCCAAGCAGCATTATAGAGCCGGAAACTGATACTGCAACTTCGACTCGATGGTTATCACGTGATCACCATTGAATCTACCACTATACAGTAAGGATAACAATTTTCTTATATTTGTATGGTTTTAGTCACGTTATTTCCATCTATGGTAGCCACTTCCCGTTCCATGACTTATTAGTGTCATTTGGGGTGTATGAAACATTATGACCACTGAGCAAATCACTTTAAAGGTTTTTAAATTCAAAAGTGGAGAATAACCGTTGCGGTAACCATCCTGCACTGCTTTGATATCACTTAGAAGTCACAGTCACTTTCAAGAGAGTATGATAGTTTCGGTGACGTTTTGGTAACTTCCATAAAACCTTCAATATGGCAGGCAGTTGATTGTGATATGAGGTGATGGGTGCCACATTCTTTCTATCTCCATAATTAATAGCCACAGCATGCATTTAAAAAAAGTCACCACAAATTAAGATAACCTTCAAAATTCACCATTCCGCGCTATGACAAAAGCTAACCTGAGTTTTCTCAAATTATTTCATTGTGGCTTACAAAAAGTTAGTTAAACCTGTTACGTGAAACACGAATGATATTTATTCAACATGAAATGGGCTATGCGTTTTCAATAGTCAATTTTCCTCGATTTTGAAGTGACCGTGGATTGGTCCGTGCGATGACGAAAACTAACCTAACTTCTCTCAAATTATTTTATCATGGCTTAAAAAAAGTTCGTTTCACCTGTTACGTGAATGATATGGGTTATGCGTTTTCAATAGACAATTCTTCTTGATTTTGTATAAAAAGGTTAATTTAAATAGATCGAATATCTGACTGATGCTCCTGCTTAATATTATACCTCAAATGTTAATTCTGTTTGTATAAATTCCAACATTTTCATCACTTGTCAATTGATAATTGGTACTTGATACTCGATAATTGTTGATTGGAGCTGTATAAATCCACTATACTTTCTTCATGTCCTTTTTTAACAATTATTGAACATGTACCCGCAATTTCGAGGTTATAACTTCAAAGTGGCAGGTTATAATAGCTCGACGTGTTCGCCCCTTTCAAGGGTATAAGACCTATTGTAATTTTCAGGTTATAAGTTGGAAATGGTGAGTCATGGGCCTGCGACATGGGTGCCACTTTCCAGTTGTGGAAGAGTTAATGGTTCAGTTCCACTGGGCACTTAATGATGGCAGTAGCTTTAGAGAGTGGTATATTAACACTTTCTGACACTTTAAAGTTATATTCTCCAAAAGCCGCCATATTTACAGAAATATGCTGGGTCGCCATTATTAGAGAAATGATCGTAATATTCAATAAAGATCAATTGTTGTCAGCACTGCATCAAACGTAGTAATTTATTACGTAATTATTTGTTCCAACTAACCAAGATTGATAAAACAATGTTCGAGGGATTTGAGTACATAATATGAGAGGCGAGTTATTTCCAAAATAATAATGTTTTCTCAAAATAAAGAGTATTCAGATGGCGCGTGCTCACATTCGAGCTGAAACACCCATATTTCACATGAAACTTTCAATCTTTTTAATCTTATCCCGATCAGAAGTATCCAAATTCAGTATACTTACTTATACGTTTGTATGTTTAAATGTTGAATATTTTTATAGTTGATCGAGTATTTGAAATGAATCAGGCACAATGGAAGAGTGAGGAACATTTATCATAAAAATATGTTGCTGAACAGAGATCGAGCTACATATATTTACACAAACGCAGTCAGTTGTTCAAGGTGTCTAGTGTCGGCCACTACATATCTACGTTTCTGCCAGGTGACCACAACGTGGTTGGAATGTGGCTATCTGAGATCCAGGAACGTAGATCGGAACGTAGCAGCCACCAAAAAGTTTTTTCCATTTTGGTAGGCGCTGCGTGATAGAACCGTGTATATTACGTGGCAGTGGTTGTGGTCAGACACCTCAAAGTTTTCCAGAATTGTGGCCGCTACGTTCCGTACACTGAAAATGCTACTCATAATACACAGGTTTTGATATTCGAAATGCTTGGTATTTTTCAGAATCGATAAATTTCACCAATAATTTTTTAAAGAATTCTATAGACTCCAGAGGAATTTAATTTTGACTCCAATGGCTCGGTTGAAATTTTTCAATATATGAAAAGTTAATTGGAGAGGTTCACGTCCATTTCAGCAGCATAACAAACACAACCTCGTTGAAATTTTGTTTACAATCCAAACAATATGTAATTGATTGTCAGTTTCATCATGAATTTCGATTAAAGAATAACATGAAATATTTGCATAAGAGGATTTCCTCGTTATTTTTTACTCATCAAGACTATATTCATTTCGATGTGGGCAGCAATCAGTCTACATATTGGGTTCCGGATATTGTTTGTATTGAGTTTCATTCAATATGAACTGATTTTAGCGTTATTCTGCCCGTAGCGAATAATGAAATTGAAATTGAAATTAATAATACGTATATTGGTAGTGTTCAATGTGATTTATTCGAATTGCTTGCGGAACTCTTCGGAATATAGATAGCCATGGAATTTCCATCAAGTAATTACCACAACGTCATCACAGAGTTTACAGTGGGTATTCATTATCTGATTCATACATTGTTAATGATATCATAGTGTCAGAAAAAATTTTGTTTGAAAAACAAATCTGAAATTGCATTACAAAAACAACTGCCTAGTCTCACAAGTACAAAGGCAATTGCCCATGAATCTCCACAGAAAACCTACGAATAGTCTAGTTAACAAGTGCTTTTTAGGTCAAATTTTTTTCGCATTCTCCGAAAGTTATGATTGAGGTGTCATTCGATTTGAGATGGCATGTAGATATTTTTTGAGAAAATGCTAAGGCCGCTCGCAAAAATTGCAATAGTTATAAACAATTAAGTGATAAAAAAAGGGGGGTTTGGTTTTTCGTCAATATCTCAAAAACCTTCAGAGATAATTCAAATTTGAAAAAAAAATGCGAAAAGAAGAGGAAATTTCCTTCGGAAAAGTTTCACCTTTCGGAACTGTAGGACCAATATTTATAATTTTCCAAGAGGGTTGAAAATACGTCTGAAAACGGGTACTCCGGCTTGCGCAAGCCACGTCCCCTTCGGACCTTTAATGATTAAATATCATTTAAACTTATTATGTATAAAAATTAAAAATTGAAAAAATTCAGGCGCCTGCAGGATAGATCAATGAACAA
Source organism: Gonioctena quinquepunctata (assembly GCA_018342105.1). NCBI lineage: Eukaryota > Metazoa > Arthropoda > Insecta > Coleoptera > Chrysomelidae > Gonioctena > Gonioctena quinquepunctata. Next base: position 152,082 of record JAFIRS010002317.1, on the reverse strand, counting down.
TATTCCGTGTCCCAAAAAGTTTCATCGCAATTTTTCAATAAGTTATCCATTAGTTAATTAACAATTTTTTGTAGCACGAACATTAACATTGCAAGTGCGATAATTGTTAAACTATTAATCTGACGATGTTTTCCTTCCGTGGAGCTATTTTCAAAGGTCTAAAAATAGATTTCCGTTAGAAAAATATAAAAATTGTCAATTTTCGTTTTGTTATTAACAATTTACTAAGGTGAAAAATTATAAAGCTTCATTAAATATTGAAAACAAATTTTTTTTCATGATATTATTATTAATCCGTTTTCTTATGATCAGAAATTACTGAGAAATGATTTTAAATAATTTGTATCTCCTATTGTTAAAAAATTGTTATAAACAAATGCGTTGTTTATGAGATAACTTGAAAAAAAAATTTATAACATAATCCCGATAATAATTATAATTTAAAAAAAAAAATTTTTTAAAAAAAAATTTTTTTTGAAAATTTTTAATAATTTTTTTCCACTTGTTATGAAAATTTAGGAACCATTTTTTTCTAATAATTATTTATCTTGGTCTTAGATATAAAAAAAAACGTTTATTATTTGAATTTTATTTTTATTTGATAAACAATTTGTTAAAATTTTTTTTTTTTTTACTAAAAAAAAAAAACAACTATGTATTATTTTTAGAAAAAAAAAATTATATTTTTTATTGAACTTTGAATTTTCTGTTCTCTTTCATTTCACCACTCTGGCCTGTTTTTTATGTTTAATTTTATTATAACTTTTTAACTGATGAAGAAAAAATTCAAGACTTCTTCATTCTTTATTGATTAAACAACAAATGAAGCCAAAACTATTTTCTACTTTTACGTCCAAATATCTCATAAACTAATATAACTATGACCATACATCTCATGTAACTTTTCATCTAACGTATATTTATCAACAATTTTAGCTTATAAATTTCAGTTTTGCTCCGTAATTTTTTTAATTGTGAACAAAAATACGTTTAAAAAAAACAATTCTCCAAGTTTATTAGCCTAAGCATCTTGGTAACTGAAAATTAATTAGAAATGTTATTTAATTCAAGTAAGTTTATCTATAAAATATTGTAGGTTTTTTTTTTCTGAAAGATTATTTTATAAAAATTATAAATTAAATAAATAATTGAGTGAGAGCTTCAAATTTTTTTTTTATTATTAAAAAATAAAAAAAATAAAAATTGAGTGGTGAAATGAAAAAGAACAGAAAATTTAAAGTTCAATAAAAATATTGATATTTTTTTTTTCTGAAAACAATACATGGTTGTTTTTGTTTTTTTGAGTAGAAAAAAAAAAAAAAAAAAATTATTTTTTATATTAAAAAACAATAAAATTCAAAAAATAAACGTTTTTTTTCAATATCGAAGACCAAATAAATAATGATTAAAAAAAAATGGTTCCTTAATTTTCATAATAAGTGGTGGAAAAAAAATGTTATTTAACAAATGCGTTTTTAAGCAATAAAATAATTTTTTCTAGAAACGGTTTTTTTTTGAAAAATCATAATTATCATCAAAGATCATGTTATGAGAACAATTTTTAAATTATCTCATAAACAACGCATTTGTTTATAACAATTTTTTCAACAATAGGAATAAAAATTATTAAAAATAATTTTTGAGTAGCTTCTGATTATAAGGAAACAGATCAATAATAATATTATAAAAAAAAATTTTTTCTCAATGTTTAATGAAGAAGCTTTATAATTTTTCACCTCAGTAAATTGATGATAACAAAACGAAAATTTACAATTTTTCAATTTTTCCAACGGAAATCTCTTCTTAGATCTTTGAAAAATAGCTCCACGGAAGAAAAACATTCTCAGATTATTAGTTTAACAATTATCGCACTTGCAATGTTAATGTTCGTGCTACAAAAAAATTGTTGATTAACTAATGGATACCTTATTGAAAAATCGCGATAAAACTTTTTGGACTACGAGTTATTGTTCATTGATCTATCCTGCAGGCGCCTGAATTTTTTCAATTTTTATTTTTCATATTTAATAAGTTTAAATAATATTTATTCATTAAAGGTCCGAAGGGGACGTGGCTTGCGCAAGCCGGAGTACCCGTTTACGGGCGTATTTTCAACCCTCTAGGAAAATCATAAATATTGGTTCTACAGTTCCGGGGTCCACAACCCTTTCTTAGGAAATTTCCTCCTCTTTTTGCATCTTTTCTCAAATTTGAATTATCTCGAATAGTTTTCGAAATATTGGCAAAAAACCAAAATCCTTTTTTTTTCACTTAATTGTTTATAACTATTGCAATTTTTGCGAGCGGCCTCAGCATTTTCTCAAAAAATATCCACATGCCATTCCAAATCGAATGACACCTCAATCATGATTTTCAGAGAATGCGAAAAAATTTTGACCTAAAAAGCACTTGTTAACTAGACTAGGAGAGAAGGAGTAATTACATGGATGACGTAAAATATAAATATAAATATCATCCTTTGACCACACAGTATGAACAAGTTTTTGTATTAAACAAAATTATTGAACAAAAATCCACTCAATTTTTATCGACTATTTCCCCTCAATATTTTTGAACCAATCAAATGGCCGAAATTCCAAGCAGGAAACCAATCAGATCAGTTTTATAGTGATATGTCTTTTAACGGTTTCATACTGAAGAAACCTCAGTAGATTCGAAATTGTTAGCGATGAAACCACACTAGGTCCTGTCAAAAGTATATGTCAACTCAGACAATTCCTATAAGGGGACAGGAAATGCAAAATTTTCCAAGGAAGGAATTTTGAGCTCGATACATACAGTGATTTGATATTGGAATTGAAATATACCTTTCTCGGAGCGTTAAATGAGCCTCGGTTTGTCAAGTGAGGCGGCAAATGATTCAATTACAGTTTATTCAGAAAATCAAGAAAGGTTGTAGCGTAGTTGTCGTTAGGTAACCAGACTGTCACGCAGAAGGCTCTGGTTTGATTCCTAGCAGTGGATATTTTTTTGTCACAATCAGTTCCAGAGATTTTTTTTTATTCATAGTGAAAAATTGATATACATGGTGTTTTATAATTCAGGGGCCTATTTTTCAGGTCAAAATAAAACTTTTATTCCATGAACATGTGTCCGCAAACGCTTCGTTACCGATCAGAGCGTTGAAGTTTCAAGATTTTTTTATTTTTCTCCCATTGCTGTTTTAGTTTTTGCGATATTAAGATCAAATTTGAAACAAAGGTCACGTTTCAGGGTTAACATTATCCAGTATGCCGAGTGATTGTGAGAATCTACAGGGATATATTTTTACAGGGATCAAGCCCTTTTTCGCTCCATAAACTTTTTTGTAGTGCGCCGCTGGTGGATTCTAATACATTAAATAAATTTTTCGTTTCCTCCATAAGTTTCTTTGTCACCTGAAATTTGTACGCGTCTGTGACCGTTATCGAGAAAAAAAGTTGAATCAATTTCTGTTATTCGCTAGAGTTGATTAAATTTTTCAACAAAGCAATGAAAAAGAGAATTAGTGGGCTTTGACTGCTATTCTCCTTTTGACGTCTAGGTTTGTTTTGAAGCATGTGACATTATTCAAAAGTTGGTGGATGTCTCATCGTGGATTTGTTCAACATTAAAATTGAAAATGAACCATATTCATTTGAACATCTGGCTGACATCCATTTTGTTCATGGTCTGGCTAATGGTAACGGATTTGAAGCTCAGAGGTTATACGAGTAAACGCCGGCTTTCCAACTCTAGAATGTTTATAAATTCTCATCAGCACCTTCGGGAATACGGCAGATTTCAGACTACAAGGCACGATTCTGGCAGACCGCGACAAGCACGCAACCCAGTAAGAGATGAACAAATTTCAAGTGTTATCAACAGAAATCCTGGTATGAGTACTCGACAAATAGCACGGGATTTGGATGTTTCCCTTTCAACTGTCTGGAGGGTTTAACGCGGAAACTTGCTATACCACATCATATCCAGCGCGTCCAAGGTTTGCTTCTGCGAGATTTTCTACGGCGCTTGCAGTTCTCCCGATGGATACCGCGCAACTGTACTAGGGATCCTGCATCTTTATCCCGTATTCTTTTAACCGACGTAGATCACTTTACACGCGACGGAGTAGTGAATTACCACAACGTTTATATTTAGGCACTGGAAAATCCACACATGATCAGACAATCTCGACACCAGGAACAGTTCAGCTCAAACATATGGGGAGGAATAGTAGGAGATACTTAAATTGGTCTTTTTATTTTACCGCGAATTTCAAATAGTGTCACATATTTAAACTTCCCACAGAACGAACTGCCTGCATTAGTGGAGGACGTGCCTTTACAAGTTCATCGACAAATGTGTTTTATCACGATGGGGCCCCTCCTCATTTTCGAGTCATGGTCCGCGATTATTTAGATACACTGTTCCCCAATCGGTGGATTGGCAGAGTAGGTCCAATTGTTAGGCTCCCATGGTCCCCAGATTGCAACCCGCTGGACTTCTTTTGATGGGGACATGTAAAGGGCCTAGTTTATGGAGCAGAACCAGTGCCTCCCAGTGAAGTTCTTACTGAACGAATTATGGATGCCTTCCACACCGCAAAAATCACTCCCGGAATTTTAGGAATTTTAGAACGCGTATGTCAGTCTATGAGAAGAAGAGTGGAGGGTTGTATTGCAGAAGGAGTAGGGCATTTTCAGCACATTTTATAAAAAGTCAAGATTTGTTAGGTTTCTTATTTTTTAGGAAATGTTGAGTAATTTAGATCACAAACCAAATAAAAAGCGATCTTTGCCTTGATTGTGATAATAGGTACCCCCCTTTTTTTTTAAATTTTAATTAAATGTAGCAAACTACAAAAACATTTTTTTGTTTTTTTCTCGATAACTGTCGCATATGCGTCAAAATTGCAGTCTACAAATTTTTTAATGAACGAAACAAAGAACCAATTGCTTATGTTAGGATCCACCAGTGGCGCACTACAAAAAAATGTATGGGGTGAAAAAGGGCTTGACCCCTAGAAAAATATCTCCCTGTAGATTCTCACAATCACTCGGTATACTGGATGATGTAAATTCTGGAACGTAAACTATGTTTCAAATTTGATCTCAATATCGCTAAAACTGAAAGAGTTATGAAGAAAAAAATAAACAAATCTTGAAACTTTAACGTTCTGTAGATCGGTAACGAAGCGTTTGCGGACAGCTGTTTAAAAAAACTTGAGTCCTATTTTGACCAGGAAAATACGCCCCCGAAATCATGATACTGAATTTTGAAACACCCTGTATATTATAAGTTTTTGAGTGAGTTTAAGAGTAGTGAACAATCATTATGAATAAATGAATCTGATTCCTTCGATTTTGGAACGAGAAGACTTGTTGTAACTTTCCACGTTGGATATTCGAATATAACATGAATCCTGGTTGTTTTATTCATTTCTGAATATGATTCGGAAAATATTCTCAACAAATATCATTTGTACTAGAAGATTTAATCGCATTTATTTTCAATTTTTCCCCTATCATTTTGCCTCTAGGAAATTGAACTCGTGCAATTTGCGCCCTTATTATCAAAAAATAAACCACTCAAGCTACGCTTCCGTGGTTTAATCAGATAATATGAACCCAAATCGCGCCCAGTAAAGTTTCCAAGCAAAATGTTTTCCCGACATAAAAAAAAATTGTGATAAAACCCCTAGCACTTATGATATTACCGTCGATAAATCCTTCACAAAATCAACACCCGTGGATGATTAGAACATAACTTCCAGAAATTTATATGTGTTATCCTGTTCCGGCTATAAGGTATCGACTGAGTGAATACTAATATTTTTCCACGCTCCTGATAAACTAAAATGACTTAAACGCCTCAAACAATTTCCTACGAATAATATTCAAGAGAGAATATCAGATTCGATTAGTTTATATACCCGTATCTCTGGATATTTGGTATACACATCGATGTGTAATATATGATATTATGAATACAATCACAATCTTCATCGATTGCAATTCTTGTGACACTTCATGTATACAGTGCGGCTTTTTAAAGTCCCTCCCCTGTTAACTTTTGAACGGTTTGACATAGAACGATGGGACAAAAACCGTTTTGAGTGACATCACTATTTTTCGAAATAAAAAACATTGTGATTGCTCAATAGAAGGTGCGGGGGGGAACACATCAACTTAAAAATTTCAAATGACATGGGGGATTGAGTGGTACATCATTGAACAAATAATTCAATTCTCTTTTCAACCATCTTATTTTTTTCTAAATTACGTAAAAAAATTTTTTTACAATATGCATTCGAAATGTCAAGTATAAGGCGGATCTGAATGGAACCCTTACCTCGATAACTTTTGAAATGTTTGATGTGAAACAATGAGACATGAAATATTGAATGGTATTACCGATCCTACTTTTTGAGAGAAGATACATCACAATTACTCGACAGAGGAAGCTGGGAGCACATCAACTTGAAAGTTTCGAAAGGCTTACAGGTCGAGTTGCACATCGTTGAAAAGGTAATTCAATTTTTCTTTCAACTATGGTTGTTCTACGAAATCACAATTGCGAGTGCAGCTTTTTATAGTGCCCCCTCCCTCTTTACTTTCGAAGGGTTCGACATAGAACAACAACTATTATCGATACTACTCTTTGAAATAGAAGAGATCGTAATTGCTCGATAGTTAGCGCGGCGGGGTACATCAACTTAAAAATTTCAAATAGTCATGTGGAACATCGTTGAAAAAATCATTCAATTCTCTTTCCAATCATTTAATTTTTTTTCGATTTTGTCATTTAATTTATTCAAAAAGTGCATTTTAAATTTTGTTATTTTTGACATCTCGAATGCATATTGTGAAACAAAGTATGGATCAAATTGAAAAAAAAGTACATGGTTGAAAAAAGAATTGAGTTATATTTTCAACGATGTGCCACTTGACTCCCCCCCATGCCATTTCCCCCCTATGAATTTTCCAAGTTGATGCGCCCCTCCGCGCCATCTATCGAGCAACCACAATATCTTTCATTTCAAAAAATGAAATCGATGATGTCATTCAAAATGATTGTTGTCCCATTGTTCTACGTCAAACCGTTTAAAAGTTAACAGATGGGGAAGATGGCTATAAAATGCCTTACTGTATATGGTTTTCAAGAGTCTGGGGAAAAGACATTGAATCTCTCTCTTCTGAAACAATTAATTCCAGCCATCTTCTCGAAGAGAAAGTTATCATTTTCCCGATGGAATCGTTTAGAATCGAATAATTCATCTAGGTGATGAGTTTCCCAGAGGATGCTTTCCTGCGAAATGCTGAACAACGATAATGAACTGTGCTTTGTTGTAATTAAAAGTTATCGAAACTTGAGTCAATCCAACTCAATCGAGTATGCTTCGAATAATGGACGAAACGAATCACTCGAAACGACGGCAAGGGTGGTTTTCATCAGAAAGAGATGTTAGATTCCACCTTGAGGTATTATCGAATACATACAAACAATCCATGCATGATTTTCACAGTTTCTCCACTTCTAAAAATATCATTATGAGGAGTAAGGAATAAAACATTTCCATTAAATTTTTTGATATTTTCATTGCTATATATGACAATGATTTATTTTGTATTCATACGAATGAATTCATTTCATTCGGATAGAGTATACATCAACATCACCAAATTGAATCATTGTAATGCAATCATGACAAAAGTAGGCTCAAGATATTTGTAGTTGATTCAATGAGCTTCTGTGTAAGAAGAGTCTTCGGATGCTGCGGCATAATAATCTTAAAAAATATATCATATTATTTTGGTCCGTGTCCTTCTGAAGTATTCATCAATTGACTTGTGCAACTGAATAAATGAATACGAATAATAACAGAAATTTTTCTTCTTCTTTTTCTTTCCCAAAAGGTAGTACATTCACATATGAACGAAATAATCGACCTGAAGAATGTGGGTTAATTTTTCCTTTAACTTTTTTTTCTTTTTCCGTTTTCCTTCAATAATCTATAATATGTAATCTGTTATGATTTATTAACAGCTATCTTGTACTGATTTATCAATAGCTTATGTTTAAATAATTATTTGTTCTTCTTCTTCTCTTCTTCTCTATTTGGGCCCTTTGTGCGCCCACTTGTTCTGAGAAAATCAGCTGGGCATACCGATTCCTCTGACAAAATTCAGCAACTTCCTCAGCTGAATTTCCTTGACGGCCTCTGGGTTCAGAATTATGCTCCCAAGGTTGATCTTCCTCTGGTGCACCAAAGCTGGGCACTCAGTGAGGATGTGCGAGGATGTCTTGTCATCTTCCAGGCACCATCTACATAGGGGATCATCTGTGATCCCGATGAGCTCCATGTGCCTGTTCAGGTGATTATGTCTCGTTAGGAGCCCAGTCACAGTCTTGATGTCCCGTCTGTTAAGTGACAGGATCTCTTTAGACATTTTTTTCCTTGGCTCCTTTATGTGGAGCTTTGATTGCCTCATGCCGGGCGCGTCTTGCCATGTTTTAAGGAACTGCTTTCGTAGCAGTTCCTCCATATTTGAGATTGCCAGGCTGTTGGGTATTCCCAAGATGGGTTCAGGTCCAACTGGTGTCTTTCCCGATCCTATCTTGGCTAATCTGTCCGCATCCTCGTTCCCAGGGACACCTGAGTGTCCCGGGACCCATATGAGGCTGACTTTGCTTGTCTTTGATAAACTTTCTATGGCGTTTCTACACTTGGAAACCAGTTTCAATACAATCCTTTTTCCGCCTAACGCTATAATAGCAGCTTTGCTGTCCACGTAGATGGCAGTAGGCCATCGGCTTCTATTGTCTAGATTTTCCTGGACACACGTGAGTATAGCATATACTTCAGCCTGGAACACTGAGGCATATTTGCCTGGAGGAACTGAGATTTCTCTCTTTGTTCCTTCTTCGTAGACGCCTGCGCCGGACATTCCCCCAAATCTTGATCCATCTGGGTACCAGGTTGATCCATGCTTTGGGGGTCTGTCAGGCGCATTGTCTTTCCATTCCTCCCTTGTGGGGATGGTTATATTGGGTCCTTTTCTAAAATCCAGAACAGGCGGGGTGCTGTCTCTTTCCATTGATAGGACTGGACATCCTTCCTTTGCCCTGTTCCAGATAGCTGAGTGTCCATGGTCTGCCTCAGTACCGATCCATTGGTTTGGGCCTTTGAGTCTGTATGCAACACGCATAGCTTCATGCTAAATCACAAGTTGCAGAGGTGGTAGTCCTACTAGAACTTCTAGAGCTCTAGTAGGCGTGGTCCTCATGGCACCTGTTATTTCGGTTATTTGTTATACACCAAACTAATTTTACGTATGGTTTCAAATAATTTTTTGTTGCAAGAGTGATATCACTATATAAATGCTGAAGAATTCAAGATACCATTTTGAAAGCCAGATAGTCGGTTTGTCGAGAAATTCCATGAAATGTCTCTACACGATTCCGTGTGTAACCTTTTCATGCTCTAAACAGATCTATTTCGGGAAAAAAAATCTAGCATTTGTGTTTATTTTAGCAATGTACGTTTGGAGTATTGGAGATGGCGGTGTTAGCAGAAGTATTTCATTTGTATAATAGGCCTTTCCGCCTACTGGACTGTTTGAAGTTTTTCTTGCTACCATTCGGCCAGCTACTCCATTGTTCTGAAGTGTTCATTCCAGTCTCGGCACAATGGTGCACTGATATATTGAGGTCATTATTCATAAATCTCTTTGTTATTATTTTGCACTCAAAAAATAGAACGGTCGGTTTTTTGTTAAAGCGTGCATTGTTTGTGATACGTCTCATATTTGGGAAATATTTGATGTGAATACAAATATCACGACTCTAACAATGGGGCGGAAAATAAGATGTTTCAGTTTTTACTGCGGTATCCTTTCATTATTTCAGCCGAGTCATAAAAGAGGGATTTATTTTATCTGTCGACGTAGACCTCATGTTTCCACACATGATATTCCATAAATGTGGAATTTTTCGCAAGATATTCTGAAATACTCTGAAACTAATCGGAAACTTTGACTCTCCAATTCACATATGAAATCTACTAGAACGGAAATTAGTATGTTCATATTCAACGTTTCCAATTGGGTATTTATATCAACAAGGTGCAATTGATAATATGAAAATGATGATAGCAGTAATCATATTTGTGTGATATCAAATAGTGATGAAGTTTTATGAACCGAAAACAACGTGAAAAAACATGATCAGTACATTGAAAACTTCAACAGAAAACATGTACAATGACTAATGATGATGATATAACTAGCGCGCTCACCAAGTCGGAGCTTTGGAAATAAGGTACGACTGCAAGGTACCATAATAATAATAGTGGTAATGATAATATCTATACTATTATAAAATTGTAATTGTCTGTTTGTTTTTTCGAGCATCACGCAAAAACTACACGGAAAAAAAGGATTTGTTAATCCAACCAAATTTATTTGGTCACTCTTATTGGCTTGAATAAAAAATAAAATTCATCCCAAAACACAGGTATGTGTTCATCTATCGAAACAATATCCAACTCATATTGAATGAACATTTGTTTCGACACAAATGAAATATCCATTTGAATCAAGTAACAGAAATAGATTGAAGAATATTATATTGGTTGAATTATATCCGTTAGATGGCGAAGCTTTCGCACAACTGATCCTGACTTAGATAATGTTACCGAATAGCAAAGTCAACTTTTAATCGTTGACAAGTCTGGACTCAAATGTCTGGTGTGGGCTCTCATGCTCGGTTCGCATATTTGTCAATTCGGTGGATTAACAAAATGATTTAAATATATTTTCGGTGGGGAGAACAGATTATTTTATTGAATTAACATTTTATTGAATTTATCCATTCGACATAAATACTTTTTTGAATGAATATTTTTGTTAAAGCAATCACCAAATTTTGTAGATCTGATTATTCGATTCAACAAAATAATTATTTGGTTGAAAAAACATTTCTGCCAAAACGAGTTATGAATAGAGTTGGTCGAATAAGATATTTGGTTCATGCAAATTAGTTTCAGTTGATCCAAAACCAAGAAATTATTTCACTCATTTTGAGATCATATTTTGTCCTGCATATACGACACTTTCATTTGTTTGATTCAAATAAATTTTATTTGATTCAACAATTTTTTTTTCTGAACATTTTTTCGTTTGAAAGCTTATGATTATATTTGAAAACTGATATATATTTTATTCTGCCACATTGATGGTAATCGGAGATATAACAATGAAACCACATTTTTTCACAACCAAGTGCAACCATAATTGGGTGAGCTCCCATTTCAATTTCACTTCTATTATAAAATTGAAATTTGTCTGTTTTTTGTTCGAGCATCACAAAAACTACCTAACCGATTCTGATACAATAATAAAACCACATTTTTTAAAAAACCAATGCAACCAATATACACGGAAAAAAGGATTTGTTGATTCAACCAATTTTTTTTGGTCACTCTCATTGGCTTGACTCGACTTGATGGAATTAATCCCAAAACACAGGTGTATTCGATTGATGGAATCATTATATTGCGGTAACAAAATGGATTTCACAATGCAATGCTAAGATTTGTTTGATTTGACTATATGTTCATCTATCGAAACAATCTCCAACTCATATTGATTGAATATTTGTTTCAACAGAAATAAAATATTCATTTGAACCAAACAACAGAAATGGATTGAAGAATAGTATATTGGTTGAATTAAATGCGTTAGATGGCGAAGCTTTCGCAGAACTGACCTAGACTTAGATAATGTTATCATCATTGTGACGTCCAAACTTAAATGACCGGTGTAGGCTCTCATTACCATGTTTGTCAATTCAGTGGATTAACAAAATGATTACTCATTTGAATAGATATTTTTAGTGAAAAAATCAGCTGATTTTGTTGAATTGACACCATATCGAATTAATCAATTCGACATAAATACTTGAATATTTTTGTAAAAACAATCAGCAAATTTTGTAGATCTGATTAATAGATTCAACAAAATAATTACATGGTTGAAACAACATTTCTGCCAAAACGAGTTATGAATAGGGTCGCTCGAAGAAGATATTTGGCTCATGCAAATTAGTTTCAGTTGATGGAAACTTTAAATTTGCTCCATAACCAGGAAATAATTTCACTCGTTTTGAGATTATATTTTGTCGTGCATATACGACACTTTTGTTTGTTTGATTCAAATAAATTTTATTTGATTCGACAATTTTTTTTCAGTGTAGTAAATCTTCCCGTTGTGTAACGGGATAACTGGATAATAAGATAACGAGAAACGACATAACGCAATAACGGCATAACGCGATAACGGGATAACGGGATAATGGGATAGCTACAAAATGGAATAACGTGAATACGGGGTACGAGATAATGGAATAATGGCGAAACGGTATAACAAAATATCGGATAAAAAAAAGTGAAAACAGAATAACGGAAAACTGGATAACGGGATAGAGGATAACGGATAACAGCAAACGGGATAACGGATTATGGGCTTGTATCCCAATGTGTGCAAACAACCCACTGAGTGAAAGATAAGTGCCATGTGAAGTGGAATGAATAGAAAAATCGAATTTAAACGGTTTTCTTCACATAAAGGATTCAATATAAAATTGAACCAGAAAATGGTAGATCTCAGGTGAAGAACAACTACTTTCCTGGCAAATACCACGCAGAACGTTGAATGATATTCACCTGAAAATCCATGCATACTTCCATATAATATCAATGGACATTGAATGCAAATGTTCCTTTCTGATAAGCTCGATTATGTTCAATCTATGTCGTGTTCACCTAACAATCCGCATACCGGTTTCAGGCTTTTTGGCCTTCATCAGTACGGAGTAGTCAACCAGCCAAAGGTCCAAAGAACTCTGGCTGAAGTGAGACACAACGTAAACAAACCATCATCGAGCTTGTAACACCTATAGGTACGCCGGAAAAGATAAACTTCAACTGGCGGTACCTAGTGACAGAAAGAAACACTCCGAAAATCTCCCACCTCGATAGGTTTCTAAATAAAAGATTCCTTCTCAGTAGGAGTGGCAAGCCCGTCTAGCATATAGTGAAAGATAAGTGCCATGTGAAGTGGAATGAATAGAAAAATCGAATTTAAACGGTTCTCTTCACATAAAGGATTCAATATAAAATTGAACCAGAAAATGGTAGATCTCAGGTGAAAAACAACTACTTTTCTGGCAAATACCACGCAGAACGTTGAATGATATCCACCTGAAAATCCATGCATACTTCCATATAATATCAATGGACATTGAATGCAAATGTTTCTTTCTGATAAGCTCGATTATGTTCAATCTATGTCGTGTTCACTTAACAATCGGCATACCGGTTTCAGGCTTCTTGGCCCTCATCACGCTTTTTTCACCTGAAATCTATCATTTTCTGGTTCAATTTTATATTGAATCCTTTATGTGAAGAAAACCGTTTAAATTCGATTTTTCAACCCACTGAATATTTGAATGATTTCAACCTTTGTAGCTGTTGATGAAAAAAAAAACAGCGGAACACTTTTATTTTATGTTTTGTTTCGCCCAAGGAGAATTTTTTTCATTTCTGAAATTCGACATTAAGGAGTATCATGAAACAAGAAATATCTGAAAAAGTATCGGTGATAGAAGAATGTTTTTTTTACATTCGAGGTGTACTGAGAGAGGATTTTCCAAAATTCGAATCACAAGCGTTTAACTTCTCTCTGATAATATAAATAATTTTGATCTCTTAAATATTTTTTTAATGTACTGTTTCCTTGCGAAGTTTCAACTGGAAACTAAAAAAAGTTTAGTGTTAATACATTATCTCAACGAATATTATGGTTGGCTAAACTGACGTTATTTTGACCTTCGAATAAGTCGACGCTGAACTGAGCTTAGTTGAATTTTATGTTTCATGTCATATTTACTAGACCAGTGCTGACGCCTTTGAAAATGGTAAAAAGCGAAAAAAAAATAGTAGGATGAAACCCATTGAGAAAGGTAGAGAATATAACAAAAGTGGGGGGAAAAATAATTTACGGGTGATCTGAGGTCGGGAAGTGGAAGGGGGTGAGTTTTTAAGGGTAAAAAACGGTTTATCTCGATTTCCGGCGGAACTACAAGTCCTATGGAACAAAGCAAAGTTGTAGGTAATAAAAAGGTCTATAACTTTTGTGTCCACACTTTTTTCACATAACCTCAAAATTTATGTGAAAAATTCAAATAACCAAGTTTTTGTTTTTTTATTTTTATCTTCTTCACCAATTTTTTTTTTCCACGAAATTTGGTGAAAACCTCCTTTTTTATGTTCGAAACACACTGTAATTTTTTTGATTTAAAATATTAATTTTTTCACCTTAGTTTGACTTAATATCGAAAAAGCACCCTAATTTTCAATCGAAAATTCTCCCGTCAAAATATCAGCTTTTTGAAAAAAGTCGGTGGGCTTTCTGTTCGTTGCAATCTCTACTTCCTGATGGTATAAAAAAAAGTACATTACTTTGACAGAAGATGCAAAGAAACGAAAAAAACTCGAATCCGAATTTAATAAGACATCTACAATATTTTGAGAAAGTTGTAGAATCTTCTTTAAATTATATGCGTAGATGCCTATTCATTGCTTTTCCAAGATAACTTATATACCTGAGTGACCTACAGAAAATTTTAGCCCATCGAAAGGTATTTCATAGAGAAGTGGGGAAGGGGCTTGGAGGGTCTGGGCCTTACTACCTGTTATTTTCTTTGCATTTTCTGAGAACATTTACCATAGTAATGTATATTTTTGTTCAGAAAGTAGAGATTTCAACGAACAGAAAGCCCACCGACTTTTTTTAAAAACCTGATATTTTGACGGGAAAATTTCTGATTGAAAATTAGGGTGCTTTTTTGATATTAAGTCAAAATAAGGTGGAAAAATAAATATTTCAGATAAAAAAAATTACACTGTGTTTGGGACATGAAGAAGTGACCAAATTTCGTGAAATTTTTTTTTTTTTAAAAGGTAAAAATAAAAAACCAAAAACTTGGTTATTTGAAATTTTCCCATAAATTTTGAGATTATGTGAAAAAAGTGTTGATACCATAGTTGTAGATCTTTTCATTACCTACAACTTTGCCATTCAAAATTTTCCCATAGGACTCGTAGTTTTGCCGGAAATCGAGATAAGATAGTTTTTTACCCTTAAAAACTTTCCTTTCATTTTTGTTATATTCTCTTTTTTTTCCAATGGGTTTCATTCTACTATAATTTTTTTTCGTTTAAAAAATTATCGACTCTGGTCTATACGTCAGATTAACCAGTAAGTATTGGAAAAAAGTAATTTAGGAATCGAAAATTGGAATCTCAGGACATTTAGCCTGTGAAATTATCTCAATAATGGTCGTTCAACCGATTCATCACCGAAAATTAAATATGAGGAATAAACAATTGGAAGTTGGAAGAAGAAATGAGAGATTTTGATTGAAATTCCATTTGCACTAATCAATATGGCTTTTTTCGATCAACTCACGTTAAGAAACGATCAGTGTCGACATGGCTTCATTTATTCCAATTGATTTCTACAAGTATCTCGCAAATTCCTGGAATTGAATCGAAATTTGTTATAACTAAGTGGAATCTTCTTGAAAACCACGCGGACAAATGCACAGGCATATGAAACGGAGGAAAACAAAGACATGTCAATATTTATCAACAAAATTATCAATTTGAAGAATGGGCAAAATACATCATTTCTATTTAAAAAGAATTGTTGAGATTAATTTCATGTCATGCCCCTACCCCTATACCACAAAGATTGTCGCTAATTTTGCATACAGGTTACAAGTTACAGGGCGTACAAAGAGGTGATTCAACAAAATTCGAATACTGTGGAGTTAAAACTATCCTGGATAATTTTCATATTATTTTTCTCTGAATCTGTTTTTCTTCATAATTTTTTTTTTAATTGAATATTATGTCTGAATTTTGCACCTCAGGCAGTACTATGGCAATATTAAAATAATTTTCAAATTTGAAACTGTAAATTTTTTTCATCATGCAGTATTTTGTTTGTTTTCTTCCATGTTTCAATTTGAACCTCAAGATAGTGATGAGACAATACATAAAGTTACCATTATCACAACCTAAATTATGCCTGGCTAAATATGCTGAAATATGTCTCTATTACGGTTATTCGTCACCTACACTATGTGATATAATCCAATTCCTTTTTAAAATTAAATTGAACTAATTACAGAAAAATTCATTAAAAAAAATCAGTATGAATGCTTCTCCACCTTGATAAATCCTGAAAGATGTAGAATGATCACGGGTGGGCACATCAACAGAATACTGTATCAGGATCGGGTAGCACATCGTCTTTCCAATTTCGAAGGGTGTCTGAATTCCATCAATATCTTTAAAAAGATTATTGTGATTCCAAGATTTCGAATGAAATGATCATGCAAAAATCGATAACAAGCAGATGTCGTATGTTTTTGTTTTTTCTGTATGAGAGGAGAATTGGATAAATACCATAAAATTCTACTGTTATTCACACTTATGTAACCTGCATGAAAAATAAATGGAAATCTCAAATACATTATATCGGAAAAACTAATCACACAATTTTTGCTATGTGGAGTTTTTTGTTGACACTACCAAAACTGTTCAAACATGAGTGAAAATAACATGTTTTTCTATTATCGTCTATTTGTTTCACAAAAGATGAAAATCCGATCAGAATAAATTGAGATCGGGCAATAGTTTTGATTTTGCTGTTTTATTACGTGCTTGCCCAAAAAGTGACTTTCTCAAACTGCTCCCCTTTTTCAGTGGGTCGATCCAAAATTGATCATATAACAGAAAGCATAGTAATTGTTGAATGATGGTCCAAAACGATTGTATTGAAGAGTATATTAGACCTCTGATTGTCGGGTTAAGTAGGAACCTGAATACACATGAATATTTCTCCTTTGGCCATCATTCAGCTCCAATAGAATGTCCCTAATTTCGGTCACAGTAAAGAAGTATATCAAATTGGATTTTCCTTGGGGACTCACACAATAAAGAAGTTACACAACAACCTCTGTCTGAATATCTAAAAAATATTCTCCATAGACGTCGAAAATTGAGTCAGTCACATCAAATTAAGGGCATCAATCTTTGAATAGCTCTGATTTCTCTTATGGTCCAAAATAAACTGAAAAATTTGACTCGTTGGCTAATCTACCCTGTAATCAATTTCAAAAAGTGACCATAGAGAAACACAATAAACTCTTCAATACACACAATGAATCTGTTCTGTCATCAATTCTAGAACGACCCACTAAAGAAGGGGTGGAGATTGGGATGAAAATTATTTTCAATTTGGAATTCATTTCTATTTCACTGTTACCTGACAATTCCTCAACAAAATTTCTTGAAAGAATATTAATAGAACAACAATTATTTCTTCGGGCGATCACTGATGACCTTGTACATCAAAAGCGTTCTGTAACTGACAAATATTGTATAAAAATAAAAATAAACTAGCAGATAATGTAGTTCCTATATTATATGGTAAAATGAAAGAGTTGATTAAGTTCATCAACTTTCTGCAATATAAACATTCATACATTTCATAATCATGAATTCCTAATATTACTTTCGATTCATTATATTGATATTTCAGAGCATACTATTGAAATGAGATAATATTATCCCAAAATATTCAGAGAATCATATTTCCATATATTCCCTTTAACAAAATCGCATAATTGAAATTAAGAAAAAATTACAATTAACTTTCTGTAGATATATAAGAATGTTCCTATAGCAAGATCACACCTAGGATTTTGTTTTTTCTTCAACCTTGATATGTTACTTGCAATTGTATTTGAAAGAACGTAAATTCCTCGAACCTATGAAAAAATCAATGCAAACGAGAAACAACGGAAGCAGAACATTAGTCTGGACTGTGAGAAAGTCCGTCTATTCTTCTTCACAAAAGCGTATAGAAATACCATGAGTCATTGTCTCCGGTGAGAATTATAAGAATTATAAAATTTTAATTATGGGAATTCGGTTTACAAATCGAGTTGGATTACTATATTTGACCGGAGTTGTAAATGTTGGGTTTTAGAAACAGTGTGGTGAGTGAAAACATTTTTAAAAGGGGTCTAACTCCAAGGTTCTTCCGTTGCGCTGTAATCAATGAAAGCTGAGAAACGATTAATTAGATAATCAGACTGTTGATTCTACCTAAATCGGAAGAGATTAATTAGCTGACGGGAATTTGTAGTAAATTTTTTTTTTTCGGATAGCTTCATTTTCTTCATAGGCCTAATCTGGGTAATCCGAAACTCTGGAAGTTTTGGATATCAAAACTAGTCAGCTTTTTCCTTCTTCAAACTCATTTTCAAGTAGATTTTACAGAAATACTACCTTTTGCGGACTTCAATAACTCTATAACGAAATTTTATACAAACTGGAGAAATAAGGCTCAAAAATAAAACATTGTGTCAATACCTCGACTGAGTTCATTCAAGGATGACACAAACTTTATGTCGCTTTTTAGAGCTTTTCGGGATCCATAACTTTTATTCCAGAAGTGTTTCTCTATGATGTACACACAAAATCGCCTCAAATAACTAGCCACCGATTGTTTTTTACTCCTCTCAGAATACCACATATCCTACTGATTCCGAAACAAAACAAAATATTGAAACCGTTTGCAAAACTTTTGATATACGACCTCCAAGAGAGGAAAGTAGTTTTGGGTTAACTCAATCAAACCAATTGAAATTAATTACCGATTTTTCTGGGATCATGACTTCAAATGGGTGAAGTGAAAAATTGTTTTGAGGTATTGAAATATATCGTGCTATAATTCAGGTATCAAATTGATTTCCGTTGATTACTGAAAAAGTTTCGAAGCTAAGGTGATTGTGTTTGCGGTGACCTTCTGACATTTTTTCCAAAGAAAATTGACTATATTTTTATTTTCCGCCATTAACTATATTATTGTAAGAATAACTTATTTCCTGGTCCTTTTGGAATTCTAATGCAAGTTAAATGTGATTTTTTCCTCAAATTTTGTGACTTTCATCAAGTGAGTAGCCAGTTGAAAGGGTATATTTCACAGTTAATTGTAATATGTGTAGATTCTCGAACCCCCTCCACACTAGAGCATGCCAAATTCATTTCCCACAAATTATTGACGTTTATATATGAGGTTTTCCCGTTGGCCAGCTGTTTTTACATAATTCCAGAAAGAAATAATCAGATGATTGAGTTGAGGAGAGAAGCATTTTTGTAATCGGAGTTGAACTGACCAATCTCATATGTGTAAGATCATACGGAGGTGTCTTTCTCGACTTACTCAAAGCATATGATTGCATAGACCAAAATATTCTTCTACAGAAATTGTAGAAATATGGTATCTCCTATATCGAAAACAAAGGGTCATTATGACTAAAAATAATTGCATCATCAAATCGGATGAGAAAACATTCAACACTGGCGCCCCGCAAGGAAGTATGGCCGGACCAATTCTATTTGATATTTATGTGAATGATCTCATGTCAAATATCAACTTGGAAGAATATAATATCACATGCTATGCAGACGATACTAATTTTTTGGTTCATGGCGAACATTTTCCAGGAGTAATAAATAACCTTAAGACGTTACTTACACTCGCATCGGGCTGGTTTCTCATAAACAAATTGACTCTGAATGAAAACAAAACAAATGTTATGCTTACCACCCCAAATAGGCCGCAATTTGTTAAGCCCACAGAATTGAAAATGGATACAACCACCTTAGACTTATCAGAAAACGTGAAATTTCTGGGAATGCAAATTGACGTCGTATGTTGGGACCATCACGTTATGTATATCACCACCAAACTGAATTCGGCATGTTACAGCTTGAAGATTATTGCAAACTACACTATCAAAACTATATATCACGCAACTATAAAATCTGTAATACGGTTTGGTATAATTTTCTATGGGAATAGCAGGGATGCAAGTACAGTTCTTACAGTTCGAAAAGATATCTAAGGACCCTTTGGAGACTGAAAATTGGCGATTCTTGCAGGGGAAAATTCAGAACTAGTAAAATTTTGACCTTCTATGGAACATTCATACAATAATGTGTATAAGTTCTTTTCAAATACAAATCTCAGTTTGAGTACCTAAAGCCACAGTCTAAATGAAGTACAAGGAATAGGTTCTACAACTACACAGTAAAAAATTATTCACACCAACTCACACTAGCTAACACCATCCGGTGTCCCACCAGGTCCTGATTGTTTTAGTGAAAATTAGCAGCGGCATTTTTTTCACCATGGCAGGGTGTCATGTGTTCTTCTGTACAGTGTAGTGAATTAATCTTACTCAGTAGGAAGTTACACTAGAGTAGTGCTAATTTGAGGAGAATGAACACTTCGGTGGTGTTCATTATGCATTTCCTTGAGTGTTATTCGACACCAAAATGGTGTTATACACAATCATATGGTGTTTTTTAAACCTAATTATATTTCATGTAAACTCTCCCTGGTGCGTTCTCACACTAAGCAAGTGTATGCAAATGTTTTTCTGGTGAGAAGGAGCACCTATTGTGAGTTCATTTTTCATTTCGTGTGTGTTATTGGACACCGAAATGGTGTTCTACACAATCATTGGTGTTTTTTTTTATGCTGAATAACATTTCAAGGAAACCATCCCTGGTGAGTTTTACACTGAGCGAGTATATGCGAATGTTTTTCTGGTAAGAGTAAACACCTATCAAGTGTTAATTATCATTTCAGTATATTTTTTTACACCAGAATGGTGTACTTCATAATAATTTCTTGTTTTTCTTAATGCTTTTATATTTCAATTAAACTCTTTCTGGTGCGTTTTTACACCAAGTGACTATATGCGAATTTTATTTTGGTGAGAACAAACACCTATTGAGTGTTAATTGTGCATTTCTGTGTGTGTTATTTGACACCGAAATGATGTACTACACAATCATTTGGTGTTTTTCTCAATGCTGAAACATATTTCAAGGAAACCCTCCCTTTTTACTTTAGCAGGTTCATGCGGAATTTTTTTCGATGGGAAAGGAGGTAATTAATTTCTATTCGTTTCGAAAAAAACTATAAAGAATAGAATGACCCATTGAAAGAAATTGAGTTTTCTTCGAAAAGAATAAAAATTCATTGCACCCTCTTCTCTATCAAAAACAAATCGAATGAACCTGTTCAGAGTAAAAACTAGTAAGGAACGGTTTCCTTGAAATATAATTCAGCATCAAGAAAAACACCAAATGACACAGTTCATCTGGGAATGGGGGAGGTTGAATTGAAATGTAACAAAAGATGAATGCATAATTCTCATTTATTAAATAATGAAAGAAACATTACAATTTAAATCCATGAGATCTGAATATTCTGCCTGAATATCTATATACTATCTATATACTATATACATATCTATATACTATCTATATACTATATACATATACATCTCTGTATATCCTGATAACAAAGAGAAGTTTCAATTAAAAATTCGATAATATAAAGTATGTCTATTTTCAAATGAACAATGATATATATCTCCCCAATTGAAATACTTGGATATCGAAAAGTCTGTGGTCGCTCATAGACCATATTATTTTCTATGTCCCACTCAATATCACTTACATCAGATTCTGGCGAGGCCTCCTCTCGGATCACGGAATGGTTACTCAATGTGGACAATGAAGAAGTGGTTGACAAAGAAGGTGTCATTGACCTGCCGATGTCTTCAAAAATGATTTCCGCGTCCTTGATACCATTTTCAATATTAAAATCTGCAACAGGTAAAATAGCTGAAAAACTGTTACAAACTTGCTTTATGAATTGAATTTATATGAACATGAATTGAATTCATATGAACATGAATGAAAATTCTATGAAAGTCCCGATTTGAGAGCAACGACTTTACCTGACAATCTGCCGAGAGGTGGTGCAAACGACTCAGTTGAATCTGAAGCCAAAAATACACGTAAATACGGTTCCTCTCTACTCGTTCGTTTACAGAAGAACTCCAAGACGTCTCCATCAACTTCTGTGAAATCTTTATCTTTTATTATAATTGATGTATCCTCTTCAACACCAATTTTTTTTTACTGAAAAAAAAATCCTTTTTTTCATTCATGAAAGATAATAATATAATCATTTCATGCATGAATTGTCGATTTTTTTAATTATACAGTGTCTAAGTTTTCATGGACACACCCTCGTAACTTCTGTAATTATTGATGTAGAATTATAAAATTTACACGCCAGCTGCGATGAAACAACCTAGTCTGGTTCACAAGTCTTCCAACTTTTTTCAGCAGTCTCGGAAAAATATGAATGAGGTGTCATTCGATTCGGAATAGCATCTAGATAATTTGTGAAAAAAATGAAGATCCGCTCGAAAAAATTGGAAAAGTTATAAACAATTTAGTAAAAAAAAAAAGAGTTTGGTTTTTTGCAAATATCTCAAAAACTAAGTGCTCCCGAGCACTGCAGAGCTCGGGAGCACTTTTCGGGATTACTAAGCACTAAGCCTTTCGTAAATACTACTTGTCGAAACATGGAAACGTAGCCGGTAGCGTACGAGCCGACCAAAGAAGGAAGCATGGTGTGATTTATCAAAACTTAGAACTCTACAGGGAGATAGAATAGGAATCAGTTTAAATTCGAACTAAACAAAAAACTGTAAATAACCCAATTGGGTAAGACCATCATTCTCACTAGCTGGTTTTATTTTTTCCAGATTGAATAAAGCATAATTACCGAAACTTCTACTTAATACTTAGTTTCTCAATTTCCAGACAAAAAAGATAGGAGAAAGACGCATAAGCCTAGGCAGGAGGCGTCTAGAAATTTTTCATTTATTAAACATAACAAGACAAATGAAATCGTAGGGCACCTGTTAACACCAACAGGGGCTGTCCCTTCGCCCCATCAGGAGGGCAAGGAGACAGTCAATAAGTCCCCAAACAAAAAAAGCCATAATTTTTCCCTCCCTTCCCACTCACTACCCGAAGGAGGAACCGGGAAGTTAATGTACATAATGTAAATAGTAATCAGTTTAGTTGTGTAAGAGAAATGTGTAAATAATGACAATAAATACTTTTGGATTGGATTGGATTGGTAGCGTAGCACCCCCACTCAAGACGAACTCTTGATCGCTTCCATATGCATCTTCTACAGATCACAGTCCTGTTTTGGATGTTGCGGAGTGTGTCAGGACTCGGCGCAGTACGCAGTATAGATGAGTTAGTTCTATTAAATAATATTTTATCGCTGCATTGAAAAGTGAAGGTCAAGGCGACTTATGGAGAATTGGGCTACAGAGAAATTTTCCAAATTTTTGTTTTGATGCAGTTGTCGACTTCTTGAACAATAATATCCATTGACACAACTCAATCCTTTGTCTACTGTCAGAAACACAGAGTATTGAACAACGAATATGGTTCTCATTCTCTCAAATGTGTGAGTGATATTGAATAATAATCCTTTACAAGAGAAATATTGAATCATAGGCGAAGCAGTGCGTTCAACATCATACGCCGTTTTGTTGATGTTTTGGATTGAATTTGGCGTGATTAATATACAAAACATACAAAAACCATGTCAAGCAGTAATTCAAGTGTATAACAGTATCATCCTTTTGAAAAGTGCTTAGTGCTTAGTGCTCGCCATGTCGAATTACTTTTTGAAAGTGCTTAGTAATCGCGAGCATTTTGTAAATGAGAATGCTTAGTGCTCGAGATTCCGGAACACTTTTCAAGAGTGCTTAGTGCGAGAAGCACCTTTCGTCAGTGCTCGGCACAGCACTGCCATTTGGAGAGTATTACAAGGGGAAGATCGGAATATAACTTTCAACATCATTAGCAAAGGTATTTTTCAAGAATGGTTACATGTAATAACGGAAAAGTTGATACAAACGAATTTTCATAATTTCTGGCAAAAATTGAGAACAGTGGTAACATTTTCTCATTTGATTTTGCTTTGAAATTGAGGACTTCCTTATTTTTGCCACACTGTTCATGCTTTTTCAAGTTTAGTCCATATTTTTTCAAGCGAGCAGAACTTTCTCGCAAAAATAAAGTTTTCCATATAATATTTTTTACGAAAGCAAAATTCATTCATGTTCTCACGGAATGATATTTCCTATGAAAATGACAATATTCCTTGTATCACCTCATAACAACAATAATAACACTTTGGAATTAATAAACGTCAATCAGTGTGACATTTTTCGAATTTCATGCCGATTCTTTTGTATTCATTATTATAATACATTTTACCTGTAAGTTCATGCCATTTTCATTCACAATCGATATTTATGTAACCATATTACATTTTCAGCCTTGAAAAAGACAATAAAGATTATCGAAAGCTCGGCAGTTAACGAACAGATGAGGTTTCAGGTATGCTACTACTACTACTGATAAAAACTCATTCTCAATATATCGTTAAATTTTATCAACTTCATCAGAGGAAATCTAAAAGAGCAAAACAAAGGACATATCGACAAAATGTGACGAACAATAATATAGGTACTACTTACAAAACATAGAGTGAGTCAACTATATGAAATTGACTCATTCATGGATTGTTCAGCAGCACGTTCAGACTAGGACTGCATGTATTCAAGTATCCATCAACTGAGAGAAAGATGAAAACATTACAAAATCAAACTTTTTTGATAAAAAACATGTATAAGGAGAATATATTCCCGCAACTGAGAACCATAGTAAATCAAAGTGTTTCTTTCTTCCTTTTATCTGTTGAATATTGGTGAATTTTCTAAAACTTAAATATTTCAAGTACAGGGTGTTGCAACAAAAAACTCAACTAAATTAATTGTAAAATATTACAGTGAATATTGCTCACTTCTCTTGTATCTGATTTATAATTGACAGTATTTTCTTTTTTTTCTGTTAATATGGTACATTCCTAGGGATAATCTGCTTCTGTGATTATTTGCCTGTTCTAGTATTTTGACATTAGAAAAGTCGAATTGATGACCGGTTATTTGAAAATGTTCTACAACCGCGCGGGACTTTTTTCCTAATCCACAATCACTTTTGTGTTGGGTTGAACGTTGTTTCAACCTCTGGGATGACGGTCCCACATAACAAAATTGACATTCCAGACAGGAAAGTTCATAGATTATGTTGCTCTTGTATGGTGTACTATGAAAAAACAGATATAAAGGTTGACAAATACAAATTTCTGAATTCAAATTCATTTTCCAAAGTCCAAGACAAGACACCTTATATTATACAATTTCAACATCATCTACGAACTACCTTGTCTGGAACGTCAAAGCTGTTATATGAGACAAACTTCACAGTCGTTAAAACAGCATATAATCCAACTTGAGAGCAATTGTCGTCTAGGAAATAACTCCTGCGTTGCGGTTGGAAACTATGAAGAAACCAGTCACCAATTCAAATATTCCAATGTCAAAATACTGGAACACGGAAATAACTACGAGAGCAGATCATTCCTTGAGATGAACCATATCAATGAAAACGAGAAATAACGGACAATTATATTTCTGATACAGGACAATTAAGCAATATATACTGCGATGATTTTCAATCAGTTCAGTCTTACAATGAAAAAAATTCTCTTTTTCTTCCAGTTTTGTATTGTTTTGTTGTTTCCTTTGTCTCATGGATTGCTTCAAACATCTTCTACCCGGATATAATGAATGATCTACTTGTCCTTACAATACAACAGGAGGGAAGAAATCGTAGTTTTTTATTTTTATCTCTTGTTACTTTCTCTCTACTTCAGTAATATAATAATTCTCATAGTCCTAGACTTAATGGGCTGGTGAACACACCAGTGATGTCTTTAGATTTTCCTAATGTGTACAAAGGTGGAGCATCTGTTTTTAAAGGATGTGAAACTTGCCAACATGAGTGATTTCATAAAAAATAACCCCAATTAGGGTTCAATATAATTATTTGAAAATGTTAGAAAAATCAAGTATGCTTCTAGTAACATGCAGGATCTTCCATTTCCATACTGCAGTAGAGGGACTCGCAGCAATCTCTTCTGTATATATCGGCAAACGGGGCACATGTAATAATTGTGGGTTATGTTTATGTTTATCATGAACCCCTGAATTTACTCTAAAGATTTGTGATGCGTGGTGATAAATAGAACAACGGGAAGCCCTCTACCAATCGTTTTATTCACGGTGAACCATGGAAGATGATATGACAGCAATTCTTTTATCCATAATATCGAATGCATTACAAGCCCAAGATCGTCCCACAAGAGTTGACTATTGACTTCTAAATCAATACATATTTGATACAAGCATCATGATAGCACTATCTGCGCGTAACTCACCTAACCTACGTTTCTACAACAAAATACCATCAGCAATTCAAATCAGCTATGAAAAACTGTTATAGTCATGACTTCTATACAATCGAGAAATACCTCACTACTGATTTTTTTTTAATTCTGATATTGACTATGGAATAACGATTCATCTCATTCGTTCCTACCACTGATAATCCGTTTTTGTATCCTTATGAAACTTTGTATGTACCATGGCCTGCTATTATGTCCTATAAATGTGCTAAGTATATAAAATAGTCAATTAAACTTTTATCCATCTATCAATCTAATGTTCAGCAAGAGTTGAATATAGCCAGTGATACCTGACAATGACAAACACACACGAAATGAAGTAAATGGTTTTCATATTACACTTGTAGGGATTTTATGTGATGAGAAGTGGATAAAAAGAAGTTTGGTGTCAACTAACGAGTTGAGAAGATGAGAATTGAAGAGCTGAGTAGCATATTTCATCAACAACAATCTTCATTACACAGGAAGTTCATTTGATTCCGAATCCTCGTATCTTACCCAAATCATTGGAATAATAATATATGTTCGTCAATCTCGATTAATTATGGAATATTTTGACGTATTGACATTGCTGATGAATTTTGAGAAGTTATGCTAAACACAATAGCTCGATTAGGTTTTGATTGCTCTGCTTACTAGAAAAAAAATTGTATTATGTTTATTGATTGTGTAGATGTATATTCAAATAATGTTGATTCAATGTGACATGTGTAAAAGACAATTCAGAAGTAGTGATCGGAAGATAAAATGTAACAGGCATTCTACTGGTGTCATTTTACTTCTTCCCTGAATTTCTCGTGGTTTGTTTCTTATGCAAAAAGTGATACATATGCTGCAGAACATAAATTCTAATTATTCCTGTAGATAAAATAAATTTATTTTTTAGGGGCGCAATGATTCTCCTCCTGAGAGAGCTGTGTATTTCATTGCAATCCGCGTATTTTGTTGGTCCTCAGAAGGTTCGATTTCGATCAAGGAAAATCACACTTGTTCTCCTCAGGTATCTGATTTGGCTTCGACTGATCTCTCCGCGTCACACATCTCTATTATTCGTGGTGAAGGTAACGCCTAATTTCACTCCTGCGCGCCTCGTATATGACCTGAAAAACTCGTTGATGGTACCGTTCTGGTCATATCTCTGCTTTTTTTGGTCGCTCTATCATATTTCGTTGATTCACTTTTCGGTGGACAAAATAGATTTTCACATCATTATTCAGACTATGTGGTCACTTCTCACTTTTGATGGCTGTTTTTGTTGGGTCTGGATGAGAGTTATCGTCACTTGCTATTGTACACGTATCCTGTCATCACATGTTAGAATAGTGGAGATCTTTTCTTTTTAATAATTTGTGTTCTTTCTATTTGTTGGATTCTCCTGTTTGTTGGACGTCTTTTCACTGTGTATGTGAAAGAGAACCTCATCTGAGGAAAAATTGAATCCTCAGATTTCAATTCTCATAATTGGAAATTCAATGCAGTCAGCTCGAATTCCTTCCAGCAAAACAGAAAACAATTGAATTGGATGTGCATTCTATTGGAAAAACGATTCCCACTCCAAACGAATACTCTGTTATATCATTATTGGAACTGATTTGAAATCGTTCCATATCATATCGAATCTTCTCAAATTGTTGAACATGGAATGTGATTCATCACGGACCCATGGACAAACCCATAAATATCACGAATATATTTTATATTTCACCCTTTGAATATGGCACTAATTCATTTGCCAAAGAAATAATAGAGATTATAGTTAATATGTAATGGAGACGAGTGCTTTATGAACAAGAAAAAACTAGTTTCTCGAATAAAGTTCAGTCTTGAACAGAAATTAGGCCATTTCCTCTGGTGTACAAGTTGAGAACATCATTTTTCATGTTGATGATTCCACATCTGATTCAATGAACATCCTGTTTATATTTTCAACAAATCAATTATTTTTCATGTTGCAACATCATTGAAGTTTCAGGATGAAATTAATAAATAATCAATAATTTCCTTATCGTTTTTATTAGAAGGTAACTTTTTGGAATATCCATCTGGGCTGTTGTTTTTTTTTCTCAGTAGCTTCATCTCAAAAATGAAATATGGTGAATTGCAATTGCATGAATTCCATGATACATTTCACATTGGCATGACAAAACAAATACTACAATCGCCTTCATCCGCATTCATATGACCAAAAAAGAGACAAAATATATGAAAACCATGACTTTGATTTCAAAAACCACAAAATACTTGACTTTGGAACATTCTATTCAAAATGATTCATAAGGTGATTTGAATCATGATATGGAAACCATAAGATGGATGTCCAAGGGCTCAGCCGAATCTATAACAACAATTTGTATATGTACAAAAACAAATCAAAAATAAATGCTGATTATAAATATGAACAAATCAGAAGAAAAAGGGAATTTCTTATAACCAAAAAAAAAGAGATGATCGGGGAAAGATTGTGATTCATTTGAATTGTTCCTATGAAGCCCGAGAAAAACAGTTTGACGAGAGATCTATCACCAATAATTTCATTTGGGCCATTTGATTTCATTTAATGTTCATTCAAAAGCAACTGTTGTGACACAGTATTGTTGATCTGCACAATGTTACATAATGTTTTTCATTGGGGTCGACAACTGGTAAGAATTTTGGTCAGTTTTTTTTTCATTTCTCATTACATGATTTTATATTTCAATCCTTGTTTTCATATTAATATTTGTGCGTCATATAATGGTTTCCCATTGGAAGGGCCAACTAAGGATTTCAAAATTTTCTCTTAAGAGTGTGAAGAATATATAGTATTTATTTGGAATTATACCTATGATGTATTCGAATAGCACGACACACTTTTTTCAATTCTCTACTGGAAGCCGATTGAATTTATTGATGATTTCTTCTCCCAATCTCATTCATCCTCTTAGGCGAAGAGAGAGAATAACTTTCTATTTCTTTTAAAGTAAAATAATTCATTATTTTTCGAAGTACGTATTTTTATTTCATTAAATTTTATATATTTCATCCACAGCTGACATGAATTAAAGTAATGATGCTACTGTTTACAAACAGCTTATGAGGTCAATAAAACACCAGTGTGTTCTATGAATCATAAGACACTGCCTGATTTTTCAGTAATAAAAAATAAAGGAGAAGTCTAATTATTTATTGACCCGATTTTCGATACCTAGAAAAAAACTATCTACAGTTTAAGAAATTATTGAATCAAGTCATCCATTTCTTGGAGTATACTACATTTCTCCATCGGAGATGAGAAAAATTCTTCTTGGATTTATAATGGGAGTCGATAAACAGTCTATACTTACATAATAAAAAAGAATTCAAGATGGAGGCTAATGACAATCACGTGAATGTTGGTCCTCTTGAGAAAAAGAAAAATAAGGCATTTGAATGCTGCAAAACTAAAACAGTTTCCGTGTCAGTGTGTGTGAAATGTGGAAAGACGTTTCATAGGAGCTGTCTAGAAAGAAAAGAGTATCAGACAATAGATTATCTGCTGTTACGAAAGGAACACAGACCAGGATAACATTAAAGGATATCTAGTGCTGGACGGTACTGACGAAAACTCAAATGCAGAATCAAAGGTACAAGATATTAATCTCAATAGAGAATTTGAATTACTAAATGAAATAATATTAGAAAAGGAAGAAAAATTTGCCATTCTAATGGAAAACAAAAAACTACTAGAATACAAAGTCAATAATCTGCTCAACGAAATAAAAAAATATACCTCAGCTGAGAACACAAATGCGTACAAAAACTCAGTGCAGGCAAAAACAACAGTAAGCAAAGAAAGGACGAGCACAACAAAAAAAGATCAACAAAACATCAAGGCAAATCGAGACTCGTCGGAAAATAAACGAATAAACAATGATGAGTCACAGGAAATTCCAGAATACCCCTCACATAATGAAAACATGGATACTGATGATTTTGAAAAAGTTCAGACAAGAAAGCAGAAACGAAACCAAAGACCACCACCAAACAAAACTATTGGACAAGGAGAAGAAACTAATACCCATGGTTTCAAAGGAGCTGTACCAAAAGCATGGATGTACGTATACAGGGTGTTGCCCGAAGTC
Source organism: Gonioctena quinquepunctata (assembly GCA_018342105.1). NCBI lineage: Eukaryota > Metazoa > Arthropoda > Insecta > Coleoptera > Chrysomelidae > Gonioctena > Gonioctena quinquepunctata. The sequence continues at coordinate 121,592 of JAFIRS010002317.1, read as the reverse complement.
GAAACAAATCACATAAAAAGCTACCTGAAGGAGAAGTTAGGAGAAGATGAAGAATATGTAGTGAAGGAGTTACCATCACAAATCCCGCAAAAAAATGCTTCATGATTGGTGTAAAGTTTTCCAACAAGGATCAGATATATTTCCCCAGCTTCTGGCCCAAAGGGGTCGGCTTCAGACGTTTTGATTTCGCCAAGTTCAACTCTTATAATCATCAAGACTCCCCATCAAATTTTATGTAAATAAATATGACATATCAAATAAACAACCCATGAAAATAAGTGTTATACATCAAAATATACAATCTCTAGGAAATAGTGTAGATAAAATAGACACATTTTTAAAAAACAATGAGACATGCCACTTTTTCTGTGCAACTGAACATTGGAAAACTGAGCAACAATTGAAATATCTAGGATTAGACGATTTCAAATTAACATCATATGTCTGTCGAGAACTGAATAAACATGGTGGATCGGCGATTTATTGTAGAAAGTACACCCAATTTAAACCAGTGAGAATGTTAGTAAATCTTTCGGTGATACGAGAATTCGAATGTTCGGCAATAGAAGTAAATATTGATAGAACTCATATCATAATTGTGTCATTATATAGACCGAGTGGAGCTTCTATGGATATTTTTTGGGATAGATTTGAACAATTGTTGATTTTTTTATATAGTCAAAACAAAATTGCATTCATAGCAGGAGATTTCAACATAGAGCTTGAAGATAAAAATAAAATAGGAAGGGATCTGATAAATATAACCAAATCTTTCGACTTTACACCAACTATCAATGAATATACAAGAATCACACCCAATACAAAGAGCTGTGTCGATAATATTTTCACTAACTATCATGGAAAATATGAAATAAGTAATCGAAAACCATGTATCTACCAACTCCCAAAAAGCATTTACCATCAGAATAAAAGCCAATATCAATCACGCAGATTTTTTAACGAAACTAATACAAAGGAATTCATCAATCGCGTGAAAGTCCAGGATTGGACATGTATATATAGTATTCGTAAAGAAAGCATAAATGAACAATGGGATCTGTTCCTAAACATCTTTAGTTCAATATTCAATGAAATTTTCCTTCTAAGGCAGATAAAAAGAAAACGCAGAAAAGAAAACCATTCAAACAGTAAAATTATAACCGACTGTAAGAGTAGGTTAGACACCCTTTTGGTGCTGACACAACACAATGTCCAATACAAACCTATGTACAACAAGGTGAGAAATGAATACAACAATTTATTAATTAACGCGAAGAAGGACTCATACTCAAAGAGAATCACTCATTCTGATAATAAATCGAAATGCATGTGGAGCATTCGCTCCGAAATTACGGGAAGAGTTCGAAATGAAGAGTGTAGCATAAAGGGTGACCCAAACGAAATAGTTAATGATTACAATAAATATTTGGTAGACGTTGTACCTCAATTACTTGCAAATTCCTCAAATATTCCATTTCAATGTGATATCCCAGTAAATATGCAGTCGATGTTTGTGAGACCCACAACCCCAAACGAAATCATAGAACTATCTAGAAAACTAAAAAATAAACATTCCAGTGGAGAAGATGAAATTCCGACTAGTATTATGAAAAAAAGCTTAATTGCCATTAAAGAAATCATAGCCTATATAATCAATAATTCACTGGAGTATGGCATATTTCCAACAGGATTAAAAACCTCCCTTGTGAAGCCAATCTTTAAAAAAGGTGATCCAGAGAGTTTAGAAAATTACCGACCAATATGTATCCCTCCCAGTTTCTCAAAAATATTCGAACTAGCAATGTCAGTGAGAATCATAGAGTTCATGAATCAATGTAACTTATTTAGTAGGCTTCAACATGGATACTTACAGGGTAGGTCAACACAAACGGCCATATATCAATTCACACAAAATATAACGAACATGATGGAAGAAAAATTGATAGCTCTCGGGATGTTTTTGGATCTATCCAAAGCATATGACTGCTTGAATCATCAACTATTGTTAATAAAATTAGAAAGATATGGCACAAGAGGTTCAGCACTGAAGTGGGTTGTATCCTACCTATCAGATCGCCTTCAATCAGTAGAAATAAAACGACACGGAAGAGTCTATAAATCCGAAACCCTTCCCACAGACGTGGGAATTCCGCAGGAGAGCATTGCCGGCCCTCTTTTGTTCGTCATTTATCTAAATGACTTATGTAATCTAAGCCTAAACCAACATCAGTTCAAAACTATTTTTGCAGATGTCTGTTATCAGGTGGCGAAACTTTCCCAGAGATGATGGTAAATAGTACAGATCTGTTCAACAAGACTAAGGACTGGTTCAATAAAAATAAACTTGTACTAAATGAATCGAAGACAAATATTATTTTGTTTAGAACAAACCACGACAACATTGATTATCCAGTAAGGGTGGACCTTCAAAGCTCTTCATTTGAACTGTCCCACACCACCAAATTTTTAGGAATCCACATTGACGAGAACATGAATTGGTCTTCTCAGATTGATAACCTCGCAAATAAACTAAGTGGAATATCGTACGGAATTAGAGTTATATCAAAATACCTGCACAAAGAGGCTACAAAAACAATATATACTGCTAACTTCGAATCGGTTGCTCGATACGGAATTATTTTTTGGGGTAGCAATCGAAATATCGAAAAAATCTTTATAGTTCAAAAAAGAATAATAAGAGGAATCAACAACTTAAATTATAACCAAACTTTCAGAACAGTTTTCAAATCCACCAATATAATGACAATTTATGCGATTTATATCTATGAATGCCTAATGTTCATTTATAAAAATTCACTCTTCTTCACTGAGAGTATACCTGCTCATAAGTATCCCACTAGAACAAACGAATATATGTATCCCATTCATAGACTGACAGCAACTGAAAAAAGCGCCTACTATATGTCAATCAAGCTTTTCAACCATCTTCCTAATAGAATAAAACTGACAAAGAAAATTGGAGTTTTCAAAAGAGAAGTAAAAAAACTTCTCATAGACTTAGTAGACCAGGGCCGAAGCCTTCAAAAATGGTAAAAAATTTAAAAAAAATCCAGTAGGATGAAACCCATTAGAGAAGGAGGGGAATATAATAAAAAAGAAAGGAAAAATAAATTACGGTCGATCCGAGTTCGGGAAGTGGGAGGGGGTGAGTTTTTAAGGGTAAAAAATGGTTTATCTTGATTTCCGGCAAAACTACGAGTCCTATGGAAAAAAGATAACTAGCAAAGTTGTAGGTAATAAAAAGATCTACAACTTTTATATTCACAATTTTTTCACATAACCTCAAAATTTAGGTGAAAAATTCAAATAACCAAGTTTTTGGTTTTTTATTTTTATCTTTTTCAAACAAAAAATTTTTTTCTACGAAATTTGGTGAAAACTTACCTTAATATGTCTCGAATATACTGTAATTTATTTGATTTTAAATATTAATTTTTTCGCCTTATTTTAACTTAATATCAAAAAAGCACCCTAATTTTCAATCGAAAATTCTCGCGTCAAAATATCAGCTTTTTCCAAAAAGTCGGGAGGCTTTTTGTTCGTTGAAATCTCTACTTTCTGATGGTGTAAAAAAAATATACATTACTATAGTAAATGTTCTCAGAAAATGCAAGTAATTGAAAAACACTCGAATTCGAAATTTTTTTTTAATTCATTATGTACAATTTTGAGCTGTTTATTAAAATTTACACTTTAATTACTCAAAAAACGTAAGATTCCATGTTAAATTGATAAACGAAAAAATTGCAAATTGAAATATACTACTATAATTAACAAACAAATAAGTTAATAAAGTTAAGATTTAATAAGACATCTACAATATTTTGAAAAAGTTGTAGAATTTTCTTTAAATAATATTTGTAGATGCCTATTTATTACTGTTTTAACATAATTTATATACCTTAGTGACCTACGGTAAATTTTAGCCCATTGTAAGATATTTCATAGAGAAGTGGGGACGGACCTAGAAGAAAAAATGGATTACAATTAATCAAATCTATTTATAAATGTTAAAAAGAAAAAATAACACTGAATCAATTAAGGTTTCAAAAATATCAATTGGCAAAAATTAAATCATCCTTCATTTTGGCAAACCTCCCACCCACAGAAGGAGCAGCAGAACAACATTGTTACAGAGCATATTATCAGCTTCAAACTTGGTTGGGTAACGAATTGACAGCAACAGATTGGGGCTGGAAGCAACACTAACGTGGCATTATGCCCAAATTTACAGAAAAGGATTTAATTCCGGAAGTATTGCTCAAAACTATTTGCTGCAGCTGTGAAACAGGATGTAACAGTTTAAAATGTGGCTGCCGAAAACATGGTTTAAAATGCACGAATTTATGCACTAATTGTCATGGTTCTGAAAATTGCTCCAATATGGAAGAAAAAATCTACGAGGAAGTAAATGATTCAGATGAAATTCTGGATGAAGAACCAATGCAGACTGGAAATAACATTGGAGACGAAGATGATGGTCTTGAAGATTTCGACGATCAACGAGAGTTGGAAAGGCTTGTCGAATCTAACGATGAAGAAATGCCTTAAAAGAGACAAAAACTAATGAATAACTGATTAGAATTTCAGATAAGGTATTTATAAATAACAAGATTAACGTTTTTGAAAAAAAAGTATAATGAATAATGTAATCAGAATTATGTATCTAAATTCAATAGTACGATTTACATGTATATTTATATTTTATGAGATTTTCTATGACATGAATGTAATTCGAATTTAATAAATAAATTTTTTAACTAAAAAAAATTGCAGCAATCAAATTTTTTGATGAAATTGTACATAGTGATTAAAATTTTTTTTTCGAATTTGAGTTTTTTTCAATTTTTTGCATTTTTTGAGAACATTTACTATAGTAATGTATATTTTTTTTTAAACCATCAGGAAGAAGAGATTTCAACGAACAAAAAGCCTTCCGACTTTTTGGAAAAAGCTGATATTTTAACGCGAGAATTTTCGATTGAAAATTAGGGTGTTTTTTGATATTAAGTTAAAATAAGGCGAAAAAATAAATATTTTAAATCAAATAAATCACAGTGTATTTGGGACATAATGAGGTAAGTTTCCACCAAATTTCGTAGACAATTTTTTTTTTATGAAAAAGATAAAAATAAAAAACCAAAAACTTGGTTATTTGAATTTTTCACCTAAATTTTGAGGTTATGTGAAAAAATTGTGGATACAAAAGTTGTAGATCTTTTTATTACCTACAACTTTGCCATCTAACTTTTTTCCATAGGACTTGTAGTTTTGCCGGAAATCAAGATAAACCATTTTTTACCCTTAAAAACTCACCCCCTCCCACTTCCCGAACTCGGATCGACCGTAATTTATTTTTCCTTTCATTTTTATTATATTCCCCTCCTTTTCTAATGGGTTTCATCCTACTGTAATTTATTTTGGTTTCAAAAATTATCGACCCTGGTCTATAGAGCCCTATGATTTGAACGCATACCTCACTGGAACATTCATTTAAAAATATTTATAACAAAGAAATCTAAACCTCCTTGTTTAACGCCATTTCATTCTATGTTACCGACCTTTTGCAATAAATGTTTGTAATCTACTCTGAAATAAAGCTGTTATTATTATTATTATTAATAAACAATTCATATCATGAAATTCTCGAACAATAAATTTTATGATGTGGATGGAATCTTCTATTGCATTTCATGTATTATTAGCATGTAAAACAGTCAAGAAAAGCGGACACTCGAGCTGCGCCTTCGTGTTGCTTTTCTTTTGTGTTTCATGTGGCAATAATTGCTTCTATTGAGTATGTTATAAACAACAAGACTTTGTTGAATTGATAGTTCATTTAATATTCACGACAGTTGAAGGAAATTCATAGAATATGCTGTTTGAGATGGTTATAATATGGTTTCTATGAGAACTAGTTTGTTTATTATATGAGTTGAGATTGTTCGTCATAAGACACGTGTATCTTATGATCATTCATTAGCCTCATGACGTTTGTGAACAGAAGCATTATGTCTTTATAACATGCCAGCTATGGATGAATAACTATCTCTACTGTGAAAAGGTAAGTTGGAAGAGAAAAGTCAGGTGACATTTTTTTCTGAGAGATGAAGTAAAATTATTATGGAAATTGCCAGAATGCATCTACTATAATAGACTACATCTGTTCCAATGTGGATGAGTCTAAGGTAACCTTCTCAGTTTTGCCAGCTAATCTCTCAGATCATGAAGCCGTTCTTAGTACACTCAACTTCCCAGGTAAAGGTAATTCTAAAAAACATAATAAACTTGGGCGTATATTTTCTAAAAACAACTATTGCAAATTTCAAAAGGCCTGTGATCAGGTCATCTGGAACAGAATCACACATATAAACACATATTTGAATACACTTAGTAATATTTTTGAAAGTGCTTTCCCAATCACAGAATCCGAAAAAAGGTAAGAAAACCATGGATAACGAAGGGCATTAAAATATCGGCCAAAAATATGCGCTCATTGAACTACATTAAAAAGTTTCATAAAGAGGAACATCTAAAAAATTATTGCAATAAGTATCGAAGTATATATAACAGTGTCATAAAACAGGCTAAACTTACGTATTACCATACTAGGATTGATACTGCCTCCAATAAAGTAAGGGAGAGCTGGATTATTATTAATGATATCCGTGGAAAGAGCAAAAACCAAATTGATAAAATCAATCTGAAACCTGACCGTATCAATGACTACTATTGTTCTATTGCAACCAAACTTACTGATGACATTTCCACTAATATTCATATTAATCCAATGCAATATCTTGAGAATGCAAGAATTGACAAGAACTTCTTTCTATTTCCAACAGACCCAGATGAAGTAAAGAGTGCTATGAAGGACATTAAGAACAAAAATGCATCTGGAGCTGATGGTTTGTCTATAAATATGCTGGAAAAATTGCCCCCGGCAGCTATTGACGCGCTTACTAGTATAATAAATGAATCTTTTGCCTCGGGAACATTTCCAACTATACTTAAATCAGCCATGGTGATCCCAATTTACAAAGGAGGGGATAGGGAGGATCCATCAAATTATAGACCAATATCCCTCCTATCTACTATTGCAAAAATCATTGAGAAATTAGTAAAGAAGCGACTCATGTCATTCGTCGATAAACATAAAATAATAAACGGTAACCAATACGGTTTCCAAACCAACAAAAGTACAAATGACGCTATTTATAAATTTTTAGAAACGTGTACACAAATCTTAATAATCAAGAAGCGACTGCGGCAGTGTTCTGTGACCTATCCAAAGCTTTTGATTGTGTGAATCATGGAATACTGCTGCAGAAGCTTGAGCACTACGGTATCAGAGGCATAGCCAATAAATGGATGACATCTTACTTGAAAGACTGGGAACAATATGTAAAAGTTTCGGGTACAGTATCTGAGAAAAAAAAATTGAACAGTGGAGTTCCACAAGGCTCTGTCTTGGGGCCCATATTATTTTTGTTATATGTAAATGATCTCACTAACTTGAATATTAGCGGTAGGTTCACCTTATTTGCAGATGATGCAACTATTGAATGGCACACTAAAGATAAAGATAAGAATACTCTCAGCCAATTGATCTCTACAGATCTAGCTGAAATAAAAAAGTGGTGCGATGCCAATCATATGGTCTTTATCTCTAAGAAAACTAAGGTGTTATCATTTAAGGGAGACATTGACAAAATACAAATAAATAATGACACACTCATGAAATCTGATAATTATAGATTCTTAGGCATTGTATTGGACCATAACTTGAAGTTCGATGAACATATTATGGCAATGGCAAAGAAATTGTCATCTGGGTGTTATGCTATCAGAGTTATTCGAAATGACATCGGCCATCTTATTGCTAGAAAAGCCTACTTTGCTCTTATGGAATCTCACATCAGATATGGTATAGCATTTTGGGGAGCCTGCTCACAAGCGTTATTTTCGATGATATTTACTCTACAAAAGAGAGCACTGAGATACATATGTCATGTTAACCATCAAACCTCATGTAAACCCTTATTCATATCTCAGAAGATACTTACGCTAACATCAATCTTCGTGTTAGAATCAACTAGTTTAGTTCATAAGCATAAACTACACTTATTAAAATCAGACACTGCACATAACACTAGGGCAAATGGCCAAAATATACCTTTATTAATCCCTAGAACCACCCAATGCCAAAATTCAATTGTTTACAATGGTACGAAAATGTTCAACCATTTACCGAAGCAAATAAAAAATATCCATAGCCCTCCGAAATTCAGAAGGGCTGTAAAAACATTTTTACTCACAAGACCGTTTTACGACTTGAGGGAGTTTTTTGGACAAAACTTTGAATAGCTGTGACAGCAGTACAAAATATGAAGTATCCACGTCTTACACCAACTAGTGGAAGGCATATGTGTGTTTTTAGGAGTATATATGTACGATTGTTTTAAAAAATCAAAACATTTTATTAAAGTATTTTATGGTGGATATGTGTATATATATATATATATATTATGTTAATATTTTTATCATCTGACAACTCTCTCCTGTTTTTGTTTTTATAACCAAAGAATAAATTAGGGAAAAGTGTTTTATATCTATTTTACTGTATTTTTTTAAAAATATTTTATAGTATCATGACTGTATATATATATATACATTTAGAAGTTCATCTACTTTTAACATTCGACAATCCTTACTGGTTTGCATAATTTTAATTTTATTTAATTACCATTACCACCTGCTCATTTTAAGCAGTTACAATTTATGTATTATATTTAGAAGCTTTGTCAATAAGATTTCTATTCTTTCGATAATAAAGCATGCTTTGGCTTTGACTTTGAATTATATTTATTTGTGAAGGAACAGTGGCGCATATGCCTCTGACTGAAAAAATATAACTAACATTATGGTTATTCCAAAATCATCATGGGGTAGTGAATAATAATGAAGTATCATCTATTCTGCTGTAATCACAAATTCATACACGTTCTCGCCTTCGTATGAAAAGCTATAGAACTAATTTCAAACACAACCTCTATGTAAGATTCCATCTGTTTCTTCAGTTTCCAGTTTCGAACGACCGTAGGTATTATAATGGATGAAAGAAACTCTTTTAAAAATTTCAATAGATATCGAATGTGTTAGTAGAACTGATAAAAACGGAGAGAAATTATAAAAAAAGCTTCTTCATGACAAGCTTCAATTCAAATGCGTTAAAAAGTAGAAAATAATTGCTTTGGATGTGTAACGTAGGTTATTCCGTGAGTTGACTGCTGTTTTTGGGCTTTTCCGACGAAGCATTGCTCCTGATAAGGAATTTTTTATCAGATCGAATATAGAATGTCGTTATTGATAGAATAGAGTCGGAGGCTGTATCTCTGTCCAGAGGTGTTCCACAAGGCTCAATACTCGGACCCTCACTTTTCAGCTTGTATATCTGCGACTTTTACCAATACGTTCAGGAATGCAAAATACATCACTACGCAGACGACACCCAGCTTTACTTCTCCTTCCAATTTCAGAATTTTGACACTGCTCAGCTACTCATAAATCGAGACCTTCAGGCAATATTCGACATTTCCTCAGCCCATAAATTGAAACTCAATTCAAAGAAGTCGGCAGTTATGATTTTTGGACCCAAAAGAATCAGAGGTGAAACCCAGAACTTACTACAAATTCGCATTGATAATGATGTCATTCCAACTGTTTCCGAAATAAAAAATCTAGGTTTGTGGTTTGACCAAGAGCTCCGTTTCACAAGACATGTCAGTCACATAACCCAAACTTCTTTCAATGTTCTCAGACGATTATATCCAAATCGGGATCTTGTATCAACTAAACTCAAACTCAAACTATGTGAGTCGCTAATAATCTCAATAGTCTCATACTGCGATAGTGTTTATGGACCGGCTCTGAGGCAATCTGATTCCTTGCCTTTGCAACGTATTCAAAACAGCTGTTTGCGTTTTTCGTTCGGTGTTAGAAAATACGACCATATATCCCCTGCACTAAAGGAATCAGGCTGGCTGAAACTGGAGAAGCTTAGAGCCTTGCACCTCTTAACCACCACATATAATTTATTAATACATCGTAAACCGGATTATCTTGCAAAAAAACTCAAAACTTTTTCAAATATAAATAGGTTTGCTACACGCAATAGGTCAATTTCAGTCATCCCCAAGCATAAATCATCTATCTTTACTCGCAGTTTTTCTTATTTTGCACCAAAATACTACAATATGCTACCCAATGAATTTAGGTCTTATACAATTAATAATTTCAAAAAAGGCTGAAACTGCATTTCCATGATTAATATATTCCTACTTTTCCACACCATGATCATAGCTTACCATCCTTTTTTCTCTTCTCATCTATACATTCATATTATTTTTACTATTTGTAAAGGTTGAGTTCAAAAACAGCCTAGGCTGACACTCCACCTATTCACCATGATTTCCATTAAGGCGTGTACCTTTCATTTTACTTCTACTATTAGTTTTGTATCCTTTGGTGAATAAAGACGATTTATTATCATTATTATTATTATTAGTTACAGACTCAAGAGCTTATCGCTCAAGTTTTCTGTTCGAATACAAAAGGAACAAGCTTTCGATCTGTAACTCACGAAAAAACGTGCGTCACACATCCAAAGCAATTATTTTTAACTTTTCAGCGCATTTGAATAAAATATTGTTCTCAAATAGGTTTTTTATTTATTATTTTATTCTGTACTTTTCAGATGAATCGTTATTATGAGGCATTTTTCCTGTAAGTTTTGAGCTATCTAGTTCTTCAATAGAGAGACCATCTGAAGATCAACTCGTCCGCAACCCTGGAGCTGCCATCTTCGATTTATGAATTTCAACAAAAAATCAATAATCTCCGACCAAATTCATAATCTCCGACCCCGAAACCAACCCTATGCCAATTTTGAATAGAATCGGAGCATAAACACAAATCTCGTTCGCCATGTTGGAGCCGCCATTTTGCTTTTTCTCCAACAAAAATTCCATAATGCTTTGTCACCGGAACTATGAACACCTGTCAAATTTCAAGGAAATCGGACGACTGGGAGTGGGTCAAAATTCACTTGCAAGATTTGTACAGAACATACATAGATACATACAAATGTGGAGTTGAATAAAAGCTTGCAATAAAAATGTCTGTATATCTTGTAGTCTGAACCATATAAAAAATAACAAAAAATTAAACCGACGGAATACGGAACTGAAAAGTAAAGAATCAAATAAACCTTCTTAGTCTCAATAACTAAGCTCCTAAACTAATGTAAGTAACTAATTTTGAGTCGGCGCCAAACAAACAAGCAAATGAATTAGGTAAGGCGTAAAATGCGCGGTGACATTCTGATAATTTTTTTGAAGTAATTTAATGATCTTCGTTGATTGTTCATTTGGCGCCGACTCAAAATTAGTTACTTACATTAGTTTAGGAGCTTAGTTATTGAGACTAAGAAGGTTTATTTTATTTTTCACTTCATAGTTCCGTTGAGGCTAGAGGCATATGCAAAGAGACAATAGAATGTTCAAAAGATGCTCATAATGCCAAAATAAGATCAAAACTTGTTGAATGTCCCAACGGATCCCGTTCATTTTGGTCTTTCGCCAAAGCTGTGGGAAGAAACTTCACTTCCAGTTCTTTTCCTCCCCTAACCAAAGAAGATGGAACACTAGCAACGACTGCCCAGGAAAAAGCCAATATTTTTGCGCACCTATTTGCTGGAAATTCTACTCTGGATTCTTCGGGAAAACAACCCCCGAACATTACACCTATTGACAGTCACATGCCCGAGATCACCTTTCGCCAACGTACTATCAGAAAGATTTTGCTGGGTCTCAACACCAACAAAGCCTGTGGATCTGACGGAATCCCGCAACTTCATGTCCCGTACACAGCTTTGCCGATGATAGTACCCTCCATACCGCTTTCTCTTCCAGGGCCCCTATATCAGCCCGTGAAACCAGAAATGAACGAGGAAGAAATGTTAACAATATAAATATGGACTTAGCAACAATTCTCGAATGGGGATCCAATAACTTGGTAGAATTCAATGCAAACAAAACACAAGCATGTCTTTTCTCTAGAAAAGCCGATCTCACTGTGCCTAACATAACTTTGTCAGGAGTAACCATACCACTGAAGTCATCCATATCGATGCTTGGTAATACTATCAGCAATAACCTTTCCTGGGAAAATCACGTGAGGTCCATTGCCAAAAGTGCATCCCAAAAACTTGGTTTTTTGTTTCGTGCCAAGAGCTATTTCACCTCCAGTCAGCTGCTTATGATCTATAAGGCACAGATCCGACCTGTCCCGGAATACTGTTCCCATATTTGGAGTGCGGCACCTAAACATATCCTGAAGCTATTGGATTCTGTCCAAAAAAGGGCAATTCGTCTCGTCGGTGATGCCTCGCTTACAAACTCGCTCACTTGTCTGGAACACCGTAGAAAAGTTGGCGATTTGTCTCTATTTTATAGATATTTTCATGGGCGATGCTCTTCTGAAATATCAACAATCGTTCCTCCTTTGGCAGTCTCTTCGAGATTAACCCGTCAAGTTCAGTCTTCACACCCCTTCGTGGTCACTTTGGAGACCTGCAGAACATCACTTTCCAAAGACTCATTCATCCAACGAACTGCGAGGCTTTGGAACTCATTGCCTAGGGAGGTGTTCCCCGAGGCATACAACCTCCAGAAATTTAAGAAGAACACCAACTCCTACCTTCTTTCCCTTGGTTCCCACGATGTTCTCTGAACATTACAGGATATCCCTTTTCGTGGGAACCAGAACATATAAAAAAAAAATTTCGTCGGTTTAATTTTTTGTTAAAAAGTTTTTATTTTTCAATATTTTGTCGCTGAAATCTACTAATTACTACCTACTTGTTTTTGATTACTTCCAAAATACTTACTTACCCACTTTACTTCAACTGTTATGCGTGATCATACATAAAAAGAATAATAAAACTAAAAATATACGCGTCGACTAGAGAACCTCCTCCTTTTTGGTTTCGTCGGTTAAAAATAAGAACTTTCCTAAATATTATCTAGAAGTAATTTTTTAAGTTTTGCAAAACTTTGAAAACAGTGATTTAGAGAGTTCTTCATTTGATTTCAACAAAGTTTATAGATTCAATTTCACCATAAAACACAACACTTCAGAGGTTCATTGTACTATATGATTTGGTATTGTACCACGGTTATAATTGGACGCCAATCAAATATATATTGATAAGAAAAGAATGACAATTTGTCATGAACAATTTGTTTTTGATATACAGTGCGCTGCTGAATTATGGAACAAATTCGATATTTCGCAAGCAATGTACTTTTGACAGGAATTCTTAAAGAGGTCGATTTTTGTTTTCAAATGCAGATTTTTTAATGTTTATTCCAAAGAGGTTATGTCACGGGTTTTAACGTGGTGACATAATCGGTAATTTTTTTAAATTGAAATCGATGTCTTGTGATACTTCATCTGAGAGGTCTATCAATACTGCATTCAATGATAATAAATGATTTGATTTGTTTGTATAGAGTGAACAAAAATTAATATTTCATTTCAGTAAGAGAATAACATTATATCCAAAAACATTTAAATAATAATTTTTGTTCACCATATTGAAATACCTTTCAGATGGAGTTAAAGAGAATAATCTTATTTCCTACAAAATACAACATTTAAATAAAATATTAATTTTTGTTCACCCTGTATAAACAAATCAAATTATTCAGTATCATTGAATGCAGTATTGAAAGACCTTCTACATATTATTAAGTGAGCAGATGCTAATAGTACAGAAATGTGTATAAACACTGTCATATCGAAAAAAATATGAATACATAAAGTATAAAAAATATAGAGATATATAGAGATATACACAAGGTCAAGACACTAATTTGTATAAATACCGTCACAATAGCAAACAAATATAAATACATAAAAAATATAAAAATTATAGAGGTATGAACTTATAAACAAAATTGTCAAGACACTCTTAAAATATAAAGTAAAACATTAAGATTTGATAGACACTTTCAAAACCGTGAGTATTAATATATAGGTTTTTTGTTAAGAAAAATAACACATTTTTAAAAAAATAAATTAAATTGAATAAATTGAACAGGTTCAAGTCATTCCCCGAGCAAGTGGTCTCTCAATTTTTTTTTGAATAAACCTAGCGGAGTAAATTCTTTGAGGGTGCTGTCTAGGCTGTTGAAGGCTAACATTCCTGCATGATATAAGGGTTTTTCAGTGCTTTTTTTACTTTTGACTCCAATATATATATATATATATATATATATATATATATATATATATATATATATATATATATATATATTATTCTATCCTAGTATTGTACTGGTGGTGGTTTTCATTGAGTTCAATTTTTTTACTTGGATAATCCGGTGATATATTGTGGTACATTTTGTAGATCAGTATCATGATATGGTGATATATATATATATATATATATATATATATATATATATATATATAATCTTTTACGGACATCCACTTCGAGTCGTTAAGCATACTACTAATTGGTGTATCTCTAGGTAACTTCAATATACTTCTCATAGCTCTGTTTTGATGTTTCTGCAATCGATCTATTTCATTATCATCAACTGTGTATATTATTGATGCACAGAATGTTGAATGTGGTAGTTAGTACTAACGTGAATATTGTTATTTTTGACCATCTAGACAGGTTTCTTGATACTCGTATCATAAAGTTAATATTTGATGTTACTTTTTTAATAACTCGAAGTACATGAGCTCCAAAAGTTAGTTCCTGGTCAATTAAAACTCCAAGGTATTTTACTACACTAACATTTTCGATGTTGCTATTTTAAATATTCATCTACAGGTTTTCATTTTTAATTTCACTGTGGAATGCTCTACTACCCAACTTCGGAAATTTTGATTTATCACTATTGAGTTTAAGAGTATTAGAGCTACACCACTGGCTTATTTCCAGATGAAATATCACAAGACATCTATTTCAATTTGAAAAAATTACCGATTACGTCACCACATCAAAACCAGTGACATAACCTCTTCAGAATATACATTCAAATATAGGCATTCAAAAACAAAAATCAACATCTTTCAGGATTTTTGTCAAAAGTAGATTGCTTGCAAAATATCGAATTCGTTCCATAATTTAGCCGCGCACTGTATGAATTGCTGATCACTTTACACAAGGCTGTAAACCAAAAAAACCTGGAAAGGATGTACGGCACTGACTACGGTTCATTCTTAACATTTCGGAAAGGAATAGCCTCAATAATTCGATTCCATTATTCGAAATGCAATGCATCTATCTCGAATACCCTTTCAACAAAATGCACCAAGAGACAATTGAAACGGTATGCGCAATCCTCCGGAAAAACGATTTCTACTTAAACAAACGCGCTGTTATATCATTGTTGCCGTGCTAATGGGCTATTCTCGAAAATGTATAGGGCACATAACTTTTTTTCGAACTGAATCGAAATCGCTTTAGTCTCTATTTGTGTAGAGCCCTCTATCCAATACCGATCTGATATTTATGGCTCCAGGATCCGAATATCGAATTCCGCCCTGCTATATTCCTGCTGCATTGGTATTCATTTCGTATTGTTGTGTATAGATTTGTTCGGGGACGCCTACCCGGCACTGACGTCGTTATTTCAATCTTTTTTGAAAATCATCTTTTTCGGAAAGAGTGCGATGTGCAGGTTTCAATATTAAGTTTTCAATGAAGAATTTATTCAGCTAGAAAGGAAGGATTGACTCAAGTGTGTATTGAAAATGCAAGGGATAATAGTCGAGATCACTTATTCCTGGAAAAAATACCACAATGTCCAGAACGATGAGAAAAGTGGTAAGTTTTTTTTTATTTTTTTTTTCGAAGTACTTTAAAAAAAAAATTCCCAAAGAAATGTTCCTGTTTGAACACTGCGGAAACCGCGCCAGGATGTGACGCAACAAGTTCAGAACTATGGCCGATCGCCGAGTTGCCAAGCGTTATTCATAATATTTCTTTACAATGTAAGCGGGCTGAAAAATTCATGATATAGCACTCGGTATCCATACATATTATTTAAGAATAACTAAATCAAAAAGAGCTATCGAATACGAAGTCTTCACTCCAATATAACACATGCTGACACAAGTAATGTTTTATTCATAGGATGAAAGAGAATAAATAACATTTCCTCAGAATTTTCGCAAAATAGTGATACTGGCAACTTGCCGACCGACAAGAGTGCAAGGAATTACAGGGTTGCCGAGCATTATTTATGATATTTCTCTACAATATGAGCAGGCCGAAAAAATAATGACACAGCACTCGATATACATACATATTATTCAAGAATAACTAAATAAAGAACAGCTATTCTTCATTTCATTCTTCATTTCAATATAACACATGCTGACACATGTAATGTTTCATTCATAGGATGAAACACAATAACATTTCCTCAGAAGTTCCGCAAAATTGTGACACTGGCAACTCGAAAAATGCCAAATCATTGGACTTATGACGTCAAAAGAGGCGGCAATAACGATGTGCGACTATTACATAATATATTCTAGGAAAAACTATGCATTTCATCACTATGTTCCAACTTCAATCACATATGAAACAAATTTGTGAGTTTGTGATCTCGCCTATTGGAGTATATGGATTATGCGGCACCACTTTGATGTCCTCCGTTATCGTTAAGGCAAACACTTTTCAGTATGGAAGTTAGCAAACATTTATTGCCAATGGGTTGCTCAATATAGGCCGGCTGATATGCCTATATATAATAATAATAATACTTTATTCACTAATGTAAGACAACAAGAATTAGGTACGATACGATACTAAATACAATTCATCTAACCGATTTTGAATAAATTCAGTGGCTCCCATCAAGTTCCCTTGTTATGGGAGTACCCATTTACATATTCATCTCGTAGTTATGTTATTGCTCAGAACATATATACGCACACACACACACACACAAAAAATGATATATGAATATAAGAAATATAATAAATTAAGTAAAGATAAGTAAAGTATAAGTAAATATAAGTAAAGTATAAGTAAAGTATAAGTAAGTATAAGTAAAGTATAAGTAAAGTATAAGTAAAGTATAAGTAAAGTATAAGTAAAGTATAGTAAGTATAAGTAAAGTATAAGTGAAGTATAAGTAAAGTATAAGTGAAGTATAAGTAAAGTATAAGTAAAGTATAAGTAAAGTATAAGTAAAGTATAAGTAAAGTATAAGTAAAGTATAAGTAAAGTATAAGTAAAGTATAAGTAAAGTATAAGTAAAGTATAAGTAAAGTATAAGTAAAGTATAAGTAAAGTATAAGTAAAGTATAAGTAAAGTATAAGTAAAGTATAAGTAAAGTATAAGTAAAGTATAAGTAGAGTATAAGTAAAGTATAAATAAAGTATAAGTAAAGTATAAGTAAAGTATAAGTAAAGTATAAGTAAAGTATAAGTAAAGTATAAGTAAAGTATAAGTAAAGTATAAGTAAAGTATAAGTAAAGTATAAGTAAAGTATAAGTAAAGTATAAGTAAAGTATAAGTAAAGTATAAGTAAAGTATAAGTAAAGTATAAGTAAAGTATAAGTAAAGTATAAGTAAAGTATAAGTAAAGTAAAAGTAAAGTATAAGTAAAGTATGAGTAAAGTATAAGTAAAGTATAAGTAAAGTATAAGTAACGTATAAGTATAAGTAAATAACATATGCAAAAAAAAAATCTTAACAATATCTAACACCCATTGACCAAGAGTCATAATATTATTTATCATCTGGTACAGTAAAACCTTTATTTCTGGACACCTCTATGTAACGGACAAAAAACACATGTTCGGAATGCTGCAATGACCATTCGTATATAAACGACCCCCTCAATAGCGGACCCTCTTTATAACGTAGGCGGACATACAAATTAGTTACCAAAATATATTATTTCTTTCATAATTACGTCCATGTACGGACACCTTTCCCACCTTTCAATGAACGTTGAGAATTTGTAAACTTCCTGAATGTACGGATACCTGCAAAAATTTGTCCGGTTGACTGGTTTCTTGTTTGGAGCTTAAGAAAGGGTGTGTTTGGTTCTCCCCACTAGTCCTCTTTATGATAGGTAAGATGTTTATGAAAATACTTGTTACTGGATATTATTTACATACAAATTTAATTGCTTCCCAAAAATATCAGAGATTTTGATAAATTGTGAACATGAATTTTTCGAAAACAAACTAAAGAATATGAAGCAGACGACAATATTAGATTTTTTTGAACGATAATTCACATCACATATGTAATTGTATTTTACATTTTCTTCAAATAAATGTTACAGTAAGTGACAGTTTCTTATTCTCATCTATGTGTGAAAATGCCAATTGCAGAAAATTTGTACAGAGAGAATGAATAAAACTTTTATTAATTTTACATTTTTGAATTTACTGTAGAAAATATTTTTATTTTTCAATTTTGACATCCTGTATCTCAGAAATCAAAGACTCTAAAGGTTTATATTACTAAACCGATTTGAGAAATTTTGGGTAACTTCAATTTGCAAGGCATTAATCGAACTTCCTTTATATTAAAATTGTTAAACCTCCCAATAACGGACAATGAAAATCCCCTTAGCTGTCCGCTATTTAGAAGTTTTACTGTATTCACATTAACGATAGATGAACTTCTCAACCAATCCTATTTTTTTGTATAACTGATGATTATTTATATTCTTAATGTTTTGTGGTACTTGAAAATATATTCGGGGGGCTGTCTAGAGATGAGATTGATTTCGTAATTTTCAAGTTTCGATTTTCTGCAGCTTTTTTGAATCTTGTGTTATGTTTGTGGAAGATAGCAACTAAGTTTTTTTTTATCCTGCTGCCAGAGACATATTTTGTAAAAATATAATTTTGATATACTAAAAATGGGAATTTAGGTGAAAAGACACTCGGTGGGGTTAGTTCTGTTTTTGTCATATAGAATTTTCAGGAAATATTTTTGGGCAATCTCTAAGTTTTTCAGGTGACATTCATTTGCTCTTCCCCATCCTGAAATACTGTATATGTGACTCGACGAGAGAATGGTATATTCTTTTTAGAATATTGGTATCGAGGATATTCTTCAACTGCTTGAAGGTAAAAAGAATTGATCTCAGTTTTTTTACTATTATATTCACATGAATATCCCACCTCAGATATTTATCCTCTTCTATTCCAAGATACCATCTACCATTTGTACCAATTGGTTGTTACCGGGTATCATTAAATTTTGTATGTTAGGTGAGCTGATTTTATTGCAAGAAAAAGTTATCGATTTAGTTTTTTCTAAGTTCAATGTTAGGTCCATTGCACTAAACAAATCCATGTTTTTTTTTCAGGTCTTCTGCTTTCCATTTTTCCTCTCTCCAAGAAGCAGTGGAATACATGATTACTGTGTCATCGGCGAATAACGACATAATGCCATTCAATTCGAGATACAGTAATCCATTGACGTATATAAGGAACAGTAATGGACCAAGTACCGTTTCCTGTGGTACACTAGTTTCCACTTCTAGGATATCACTTTGGAGTGTCACTTTCGAGAATAATTCCTAACATTATTCAGGAAAAATGTAGTCGTCCTTTTTCAACCGTCGAAAAAAAAAGTTCTCTAACCGACACATATACTTTTTTTTTTGATTTATGACCAATCATAATTTTTTACACATGGTCCGATTTTGAAAACATCAACTTCTACGGGTAGGGAAATGGGGGATGATTGTTGGTTCAGCCACTGAATTTTTACTACTCAACCAATTCTACCACCCATAACTTTGTACGATTATCCGATTAGATGATTCTTTTTTATCGTATAAGGTATGCTTGTGAGTTAGTCCCAGACCTGAGGGTAGCAAAATAGAGGATGATTTATTGATTTTGGAAAATCAGTTTTAGAAAATACAGCCATATAGGCGTAAAAGGAGGGTTGAAAGTCTGTATAGTTGGTTTCGAAGTTAGGATCATGAAAATTGGTATTTGGGGGGTCTTTCAGACGAATAAAAAATACGTATTCCTGTGTTTTTGGAATTTCAACCCATAAATTGGTGAAATGGGGTTTACATTGGGATTAGAAGTTTGTATGGAATTCCATTAGTTTTAAAGTTGGGGTCACAAAAATTGTTATTTGAAGTCTTTCTTACAAATAGAAGAAATATGTTTTTCAGTTTTTTTAGAAATTCAACCCCTGAAGGGGTGAAATGGAGGGTGTTCCGTTAGTATTCAAGTTGGGGTCATAAAAATTGGTGTTTGGGGTCTCTGTAAGGTATAAAGGAATACATGATTCAGTGTTTCTGAAAATGCAACCCATAGGGTGCTGAAAGTTTGTTGGAGAATTCTGTTAGTTTTGAAGTGAGGGGCACAAAAATTGGTGTTCGAGGTCTTTGTCACAAATGAAGAAATACGTGTCTTAGTTTTTTTTTTAATATTCCGTGCAATAATTTTATTGCACTGCAAATGATGTTTGTGTTGGTTTTCTCTAAGACAGCTACTCTCTGAACTCCCTAATGTCATCTACTGCATGCGCCCTACATTTTTCATTCTAAACCTTACAAGTGTTTTCATAGCTTATAAAAATTCACAATCTCAAATTTTCATGAAAATCTGTTTGTGGTAAGGAATATTCATGAGGTTATACATCTGTATGGGGCTAGGAGGAATTAGTTTATACCCTTTTTTTGAGAATGTATATTGATTCTTTTATTTAAATAATTATTTTCTGCTTTCTGCGAAATAGTATTGCATTGTCATCCAGTTCAGTGCTATGTTCAAGGTTGGCGACAAATATGGCTTGTTAAACTAATCCGATAGAGGAGCCACCATGCATCACAGAATGAGTAATTACAGTCGAAACTAATTTCTTCTACGAGACATTAACCGGAGAACTGGCCGTTAGGCACTGTTGCCGATAAGGTTACGTACTCCATGTTGAAGCTGTTTCGAAGCACCAATTATCATTTGCTTTGGAATTCAATCAGGAAGAAATGATTCGTTAAATAGAGATAAATAACATTATTTGAAAATAAAATCCAACGTTGTTATATCCATTATCATGATGTCCAAAAAAGGTTGAAACAATGAACCTAGAGATTCGTATTTATTTTGGCGGGCTTGGCAAGATACCAGTTGGGTTGTCCTGTGCAGGTGAAATAAGGAAATCCTCCTAACGGATTTTACGGCAGATATATTATTCCAGCGCCGGCGGCAGAGGAATCGTCATTAGATTTTCAATTTTGATATTCTTCTAGTGAATATTTTGGACACCTGGCATTGTCAACCGGGCATATAGTTGTAGAGAATGAACCTATTTTTATGAAATCAATGAATAATCTTCGGCTGCCCTCAATCACTAGTTGAATTCTCACAACAAAGGATATCAGAGTTGGAAGTTGCAGCTCATAATTTTCGAGAAAATATAAGGAAAATGAAATTTTCAACAAAACTTCGCTCAAATTGAAAAAAGCAGTTTCCAATATTTTTAGCATTTTTACGGTTCATTATGAACGACTTGAATATTTATGTTTTTCAATATTCGTTGAGAAAGAGACTTAATTTTGTGGAGAGAAAAAATGGTTCCCACGTTAGATATATTTAATATGGATTGTGTACTGGAAAAAATAATCAAGCAACGTTGTCAAAGGAATGAAACATGTTAGGACCCTCCGTGAGTAGAAGATGCTGTAGAATCAGAATAGAAAGCAATATATGATATTTATTAAGTCCTATATGTTGTTCGTTGATTTTTCTTTGTGAAATCAGAAATCATTGATTTATACTCATACATCACGTGTGATTTTCTGTAGTTATATCAAAAGTGATGGATATTTTGTTTAGTATACTTTGACATTTTGGTGTCAATATTGTTGTAGAAATTCACGGTACCAAATTTCTTCAAACATACAGCGAAGCTGGAGGACATCATTTTTTAAATCGATTGTGATTTGGACATCATCTGACAGTGACTAAATTATTTTGATAGGTTTGGTATGAACAATTATAAATGCCTACTTGTTTTATAGCGTGTATATTCGCGGATATACTAGCAACATGGTGTATATTCGCTGATATTGAGATTTGTTTGGTTAGATAAATGCATTTGATTAGCTGAATCAATTTCGAAGTATATAATCACCCTTATGAGACTACAATAATTTACCTACGTCACATATCTGAATAAAAAAATATTTCCATGGAAAAATGTATACTACGCGCCTTCAAAACTCCCAAAAAATCATATTTCGTTCCAATACTTCAAAGAATTGTCACAGTTCATTATTGTGTTATAGTGTTCAATGGTTACAAGCATTGTACAGAGAGTAATTTCTATTGCAACACATATTTGCCCTTTTGAAGAAGTTTATTGGAGCTGCCATTCTGAATGTTTTTTTGAGCCCGACCCCAAAAACTCGGACTATAAATTTCAAAACCTATTTCCCAAAAAACCCTAGAGGGGCAAGAATACCTTTTTAGTATTCGCAGCAAGCTTATGAATCTAGAGAAATATGTTTTTTATTTTCAATGCATTTGTATAAAACCTTGTCATAACAATATGTTTTTATTTATTTTTAATTTTTCCCTCTTTGAAGCATTTGTATAGAAGTCCGTCTGAATTTTTGTTATTTAATTCCTCCTAGTCATTCATGAGATCCGTTTTATTAAATTCTGACGAAAATTCATAATCTTCGAACCCAAAAACCTAACACCGATTTTGAATAGAATCTGGTCATAATCACAGAGCTCTTCATCTCAATTTTATGAATTCTGACTAACAAATCTTAATCTCCGACCCCAAAAACTCCGACACACCTATTTTGAATGGAATTGGACCATAGTCGCAAAACTCGTTCGCCATCTTGGAGCCGCAATCTTAAATCGATGAATTTTGACAAAAAAAAATATTATTTTCGACGCAAAGAACACCCACATATCATGTTGAAAAGGGAAACATTCTCAATTGAATATTGAATAGAAAGATTTTTCTGTGAATAGAAAAAATCCATGATAAAAATGAAGTAATTTTTTTGTGAATGTCGCAGATGATTCCACATCTGATTATATGAATATCCTGTTCATATTTTCATCAAATCAACCCACATACCAATTTTGAATAGAAGCGCCCCATAATCAAGAAACTCATCCACCATTTTGTTTTTTCTGTAACAAAAATTTCATAATAGATTGTCACCGAAATCATGGACACCTGCCAAAATTAATCGGACGACTAGAAGTGGATCAAAATTCATTTAACAAATTTCACCCGAACGTACAAATCGAGAAATAAATAATAATCACAGGGAAACAAACAAGGCAAGTTGAATTAAATTTCGTAAAAATGTCAGTTTTGCGAAAAATCACATTTTTTTTAATATTGAATAAATCAACTATTACCAGTCAGGACAAGCTTCGTTATATTATACAAATTGAACCTCCGGCCCAGTCATTGATTGTTTATTTTATTTATTCTTTCCCAAAGTACTCTCCATGATAGCATTATGAATAATCTCCGAAAACGGCTGGACTAACAAATCAGTAAGAATGTTGGTAAAGTAGGAACTATTTCACGCTATATGTTTGAGTTCGGCTATTCGTTGTCCATTTCGTATTACAAGTTGATGTTCCAAACGAAATATCCTGGAGATTTAGGTTTAATCGGAAGTTGAACTATTTTAATGGGTTTTTCGTTTGGAATAGAGAAGAAGCTCATTTCCTCAAAATTTCGATAGAGAAAAACTCAGGTTTCGAGAAGAATTCAGTCACAATATTTTCAATTGGTAGTCATATCCTTTCTGATGCAACTCAAAAAAACACCACATTGAAGTTAGTTTAGATTCGATTGCTCCCTACTATTATCACTATAGACAAATAAACAGACAATAAAGCATGTTTATATCGCATTGTCATCTAGTTTGGAGTTTCAAGTCTCTAACTCATCGGGAAGTTACTTTGAAATCGATTGCCCCTCACTATTATTATCCTTGTATTACTATTATTATTATTACAGGCAAGAAAGCGAATTGATATAACATTGTCATCCAGCTCTGATCTATGTTTGAAATTTCAAATCTTCAGCTTAACGGAAAGTTAGTTCAAAATCGATTGCAGAATTTGTACCGAACAGACAAACAAGAAAACAAATTGATAAAAACGTAGTGAAAAGGACAGAAATAGAATACAAAGCCGTCCACAAACTTCATAGGTAATCAAGGAAGTTTATTTTTGCGTCACTGCACCCAGGGTAAATAGCCTATTCAAATTTTCATGAGTGCCGAGTCAAATGAAAAAAGGTCCATATTTTCGAAAAACGATCACCATATCAGTTGCGTTTTATTCCTGACACTCTCTTCATGGAGTAATTTTTTTTTGTATTAATTTCATCCATATATTTCAATATGCTCATTCCTCAAAGATAGATGTTGATGTCTTCATTCAGTCATTTCGTTATTTCTCCTGATAATTCGTATTTTGAGGAATATTCCCGGAAATCACAAAAACAACTAAATTTTCCAAACGTATTGTCCAACCTAGGCAATCCAATGGCAATATGTTTAATTCTTTTCATGACATTTTTTCCGATTTTTTTTTCTGTTAATTAATGCCAAAGATATCCTATGGTCGCCGCCAAACCCCTTACGGAAGGAAGGTGGAAGAGTAGTGAAGACTCTTTCTGCAAGTATTTCTCTCATCGATGTCAACCCTTCGATCAGTGTACACCATACATCGAATTCAATACTTATCATGTTATTCCCACAAATGTCTGAATCACCCCTGCAAAAAATATCCATTCTACATTGCTACATTGCCTATAATGATAACCCATAAATTATTCAACCACCATTTCTCACTCATTGGACAGTTCTTTTCATTCCTTCCTTCTTTCCATCACGCCCTCCAACTCCCAGAGGAGTACTTTTCCGAACGATGTTATACTTCAGTGCGATTTGATAATACTCAGAGATATATTCGTGTCTATGTTATGGGAAGATGGATAGTTTTTTCCCTAGCTCATTTATATCCTGGAAGGAAACATATAAATATACAGAAACAAAAAGTAATTCATAAAAAAAATATTATCATTTATTCTATAAACTGCTAGAAAGGAATGTGTTGTCCATTATTCCCGCTCAGGAAGCTAAGCGCTGAGCATGTTTGGTATTATGACTGCAGCAGACCTACAAACAATTTACCCAAACATACTAGAAAAATAATGCATTCCGGGAAAAGAATTGCAAGGTACATGGAACATTCCAGTGAAAACTTAATTATATGTTGGTTTGTTGTCTCCCAACTTGATTTGAAAATACAAGCAATTATTGAAAGTTTCCATATGAATTGCAGGAAAATTAATTGGAGAATTATCTATAGGTAGAGAGTAATGGGTAATACTATTAAATGGCTGTATTGAAATTAAGTTTTTCCTGTTCATGGATTCATATTTAGGTATCTAATGTAAAATGGTGATTGATACAAACTACTGTCGATAGTCTGATGAAAAACACATTGGCACAAGTAACACATTAAAAACAAATGAAATATAAACGTATTCCAGCATATACCAGAATTTGAATTGATGAACAGGGAAATATTAGTTTCAAGATTTGAAAATGGAATAAAAACGTTAGATATAAACAAAAAAAAGGTAATTTAAAAAATAAAAAACCCGACTGCGTGAAAAGTGAACTCAAAAAAAACGAGTGTGCTTTATACCACACGACTGAAGTAAAACTTCTTTAGCTCCATCTATATGTATGTATATATAGTAGTAGTAGTAGTAGTATTTGAATTAAATGAATTTATAAAAGCATACAATAGAAAAAATGGGCGATTAATATAGGTAGGAGGAAAGGTTTGTCAAACCGAGTCTTATTACTGAGTTTATATCAGCGGAAACATAGGTATTGATGATTCACTTAAGTTTTTGGAAAACTTGTCTGTGAAACATCAATATCGTAATTCTTTCCTTTGAAGATAGTCGAAATATAATGTTTTTTGAGATACTCAGGCAAACATTATAATGCTTATATTTCTAAATAGTATTAACAGTATCAATAGTAGTGAATAATTTTCTTAGTATACTACAAAAAAGACACATTAAATATAAAATCTCTAAACCTGTAGATGATGCAAAAATGTAAAACATAAAAATTTGAATGTGTAAACGTATAAAAATATTAAATGTTACAATATAAAATACAAAATACAAACTCGTGTTAAATTGAAAGTATTCAATGTGCTAGGTGGGAATGTAAAAATAATGTGAAAATTGAGAGATTAATTCAGTAAAATTTGTTCATAGTAATGTTATATTTTCATTTCTGAGCCATTTGATCACTAAAATCTTGAAAAACTTGAACACATATTCCGTTTTTATATGATCTGGAGCAAGGTTGAATAATTTGGGTCCAATATATGTAATTGATTTTTGTCCAATTGCTTTGTTTATTTTCGGTATATCTAGGCTACTCGCTTTTAGTCGGGTTTCATGTCCATGTTGATGATTTTTGAACTTATTTCTGTTGTGAAATATAAATATTAATAATTGTTTGAAGTAAAGATATCTCAAACTCATCAGTTCAAAATATTGGAATATTTGTGCCGATGGGAAACACAAATTTAAATTATAGATAATTTTGAGAAATCGTTCCTGTAATACCATGAGCGATTGTACAGTTGTACTATAGACCCCACCCCATCCTAGATTTCCATACATTAAGAGAGACTGAACTAACGAAAAATATGTACTGCGCAGATCATTGATACTCAGTATATTTTTAAGTGTTCGAAAAACATACAAAAGGGCTCTGAGTCTTTTACAAAGATAGTCTATATGTATTTTCCATTTTAGAATTTGGTCAATGTGTATTCCGAGATATTTCTCTGAACTGGATTTTTCCAGAGTTATGTTCTTATTTCTGCTGGTTACATGAATATTGATGTTTTGTGCATTAGGAAAACCATGACTGTTACTACAAAAGGAAATGTAAGATGTTTTATCAATATTTATTGTCAGGAGACTATCATCAAGCCAATTAACTATAGTGTCAATATCGTTTCTTGTATGAGATATTACATCTTCCCAGGTTGTTCCATCAATTATTAGCACTGTATCATCAGCATATGAGACCAATTTTCCAGAGATATCAATGGATAACATATCATTCAGATATAATAAACAGGATTGGCCCTAAAACAGTACCCTGGGGAACTCCGTATTTGATTTCTAATGGGTCGCTCAGTACGACGTCTATGAACCTCTACAATTAGTAAGTATTTTATTATTTACGTATTAGTTAAATTTTATGTTATCCTATTTAAAAAATTTGCTGAAGTAAATTGTAGAAACGCGAGGCCAAAATACGAAAGAGTAACAAGGAGAAAGAGTTAGAGAGAGAGAGAGACAAGAAAAGGACAGAGAATCAAACGCGCCCCAATGTCGAGAGTAGAATGCCGCGTATTAGTAGAGGGAGAAAATAGACAAGGAATGCTGCATATGACGCCAGCAACTAGTATGAGATACGCACTCACCTTTGACGAGACCGTTCGCCTCGCCCGATCACACTTTTCGTAACGCTCTCGTCATGCATTCACCAGCTTACTTTTCAAGTCAAGCGTGCTTAGTGAAGTTTTACTTCAAAAAATATTGTCAGAAAATTATGTTTAAAGAGGTTTACTATCAAACTCAATAGTGCAAACAATCTCACGCAGTCGGAGGCAATAATATATCTTCATTGAATTAAAGGAGATGCCTCCGACTGCGTGAGATTGTTAACACTTAATCTTTCGAAACATAATTTTCCGACAAGATTTTCTGGTAATCTTGTTTTCATCTTTTTTAAAGTTCACTCTTTACGCAGTCGTGTTTTAATTTTTCAAGTTACATTTTTGAAGTAAAACTTCTTTACGCACGCTTGACTTGGAGAGTAAGCTGGTGAATGTGTGAGGAGAGCGTTACGAAAAGTGTGATCGGGCGAGGCGAACGGTCTCGTCAAAGGTGAGTGCGTATCTCATATTAGTTGCTGGCGTCATAGCGTCATATGCAGCGTTCCTTGTCTATTTTCTCCCTCTACTAATACGCGGCATTCTACTCTCGACATTGGAGCGTGTATAATTGGTGACATCGTGATTGAACAAGGCAATAATCAAATGCAAGTTGATGATGAAAATCCCACTATAGATCATGTACGAAAACCAAGACAAATTATTGGAGTTAGGTGAATTAATTTTCATTTTATTTTTATAATCATTCATGACTAATAATAATTTACTGAATTCCCCAAACTAAAATGATAAAATTATAGGTTATTAGAAAATTAATATATGTGTATGTGAATTGATGTGTGTGCATTGATTCTGCAGTACAATGTATTTATATTTGTATGTGTGAAATTCTTATTGGACTATTTCAATTCATCATTTCACGAAAAATAAGTCAAACGTTAACAAAAAAAAAACCTGAATTATGACAGTAAGTACCAAAAGGAACCAAAAATGACAAAAAGGACGATTAAGTAAACTGTAAAATGATGAAAATATTGCTACGTCATAAAAACTCAAATGAGTGTACCCAAATAAGGCATAGCCTGTGTGGGACGACTATTATTATTATTTTTCGCCGCACGTTTAAAGGATGCCAAAAACCCAAACAACGACAAAAATAACCGGAATAAACACCAACTACACGATTCAAGTCAATTATATAAACCTTGATTTGTCTACAAGCTTTTACTATATTTTTGCTCATGATAATCTATATATCTCTTATTATCTATTTACTCATCACTTATTAATTTTTTAATAACATCCACTTATTACCTACTTATTATCTTAACATATTACTTATTACTTTACTTATTACTTTATTCATTATTAATTATTAAAATTTACTTATTTATTCATACGTATGTCACGTATAAGCAGCAAAACTGACTGTTTCTGTGATTTTTTTTTCTCTGCTTCATTCAAAAAATTATACATATATTTATCTTGTGAATTTTATTGAATAAACTTTATTATAATTGTTATTATTATTATACATGTATATATTATACATATATACATATATAAACATATATATATATATATATATATATATATATATATATATATAATATAGATGGAGCTAAAGAAGTTTTACTTCAGTCGTGTGGTCTAAAGCACACTCGTTTTTATTTTTATTTCACACTTTTCAGTTGGGATTATTCACAATTTGGCATGTGGTTGTCACCATATTGAATTTTGATTACTACTGTCTCGTCTTTATTCACAATATGGCGTCTGGTTGTCACCATATTGAATTTTGATTTCTGTCATGTATTTAGTGCTACTCGCAAGATTAAGACAATGAACGCACACATATCAGTTTTGAACAGAAGCGCTCCATAATAAAAAAACTCGTACGCCATTTTGTCTTTTCTGTAAAAAAAATTTCATACAATTTGATTGACGTTAGAATCATCAAAATCGGTCCACGCGATGGGAGCGCCACAAAGGAACAAACATACATACATAGGCTCATTACCCTCTTTTGCGTCGCGCAGTCGGGTAAAAATAGTTTCAGTTTCTGGGCCCCATTTCTGACATTATAGGTCCCTTCTCCAACAAACGCCATATTTGTTGGTTCGCACCGTTCCGTATATGGAGATAATATGGATATATACAACACAAAACAGTAACGTTAGCCGAGAAGGCAGAATTAGTTTCAATATGTGGGGATAACTCTAAACCAGTACGTGAAGCAGAAGACATTTTCAATGAAAGACATCCAGACAAACAAGTTCACTATTCAACTGTGAGCAGAATATTGATCAATTTCAAACAGACAGGGTCTTTAGACTGTAATATGAGAATGAGCGTACCAAAACTGTATGTACTGAAGAAAATCAGTAAGAAGTACTTCAGGCAGTTGTTGAAAACCCTAGAAGATCCACCTGAGAGATTTCTGCTTTTAAAAAGGGCTCTGTTAAGAAGGTTCTCAAGGGAACTAAATATCATGCCTATAATCCAAAGTTCATTTGCACGTTCGAAGAATGATACTATGCATTGCGGTATCACTTTTGCATGTGGATTCACAATTAGAAGATCAACGTGATTTTCATAGACACATTCTTTTTGGAGATGAATCCACATTCACTTGTTCACCTGAATGGTGACACCTATTTACAGTTCTTTGAAAACGAACTAACGGATTTTTTGGATAATATGAGTTTACAAGAACGAAATTAATCATGTTTTGTACATGATGGATGTCCCGCTCATTCTGCTAGAATTGTTTCTGATTGGTTGAATGGGGAATTTGGTGGGAAATGGTTGGGACGAAATACCGATCCACGGTGGCCTCCTCGTTCTCCAGGTCTCACCCCAAAAGATTTGTTTTGTGGGGATATTTAAAGCAAAAAGTATACGAGGATCGACCATCTGATGATATTGTGGAGCTTGAAAATTCGATACAATTTCATTGCAGAAATATATCTGCAAATATATTGCGATCTACTCTTAGTGCATTTTTTGATCCAACAATAGGATGCATTGAACGAGAAGGTGGACATACAGAGACGCTTCGATTATTTTTTTAACACATATTTTTCTGCATTCTAAATATTTTCTGTTCTAATTCATTTTGATTTATAAACATTGTATTATTGCTTTTGAGATTTGGGTGCGTTTATTGCATACATTTTGGATATATTCTTTTGTTAATATTGATAAGTAATAATAATAATGCTTATTTTCATCCCTCATTTCTGTTTTTCCATGGGTGTTCGCGATTATTTTAGTGAGATTTCATGCTTGTCGAATAATTTTTACATTTTTACTGCAGTGGTTTTTCATATATTTTGTGCTTGTCAGATTATAATGGGTAATAGTTCTATATGAAATGCCCATTGCAGATTTTGGTCGAAAGTTACTCCTAAAAGTTTAACTTTATCACTACAAATTATTTCTTTTTCTGTATTTTCGAATAGCATGGATGGCTTTCGTTCGGAGCGCCCATAATAGACTGGGACTGTTTGTGACGATTTGATAATAGACAGTTTTTTCTGACCACCAAATAATTTCATCATAATCCCTTTCAGTTTTAACCAGTAACATGTCTATGCTTTCTTCAAAAATTAATAAATTGGTGTCGTCTGCGTAACACACTATTTTTATATCTAGGGTTTCCTCCATAATGGTGATTAGATCATTGGCAAACATATTGAATAATAAGGGTCCTAATACAGAACCTTGAAGTACACCTTGATTTATTATACGGTGCCTACTCAGAACATCATTCAGTCTAACAACCTGACTTCTACCATTCAAATATGATTCAAATAAATTCAGCGGTACCTCCCTAATCCCATACAATTCTAACTTGTTACATGATTTACTAGATCAAAAGCTCTGAGACCAAGAGCATATTTTCCTTTATCAAGATTGTCAACAAAATATTTTTGGAAATCACACAGAGCAAATTATGTGCCCATATTTTCACAGATTCCATGCTGATTTCTAAATAATAGTCCATGGTCCCACAAAAATGATGAAAATTGATTATTGATGTCCAATTCAATGAATTTAAAGAGACTTGGCTCTATGATTGGAAAAGTCATCAGAATCACCTTTTTCATATAATGGCAAAACCACTGCCAATTCCGAACATTCTGGAAAAATTCCTTCAGAATGACAGAGATTGATGAGAAAAAGCAGTGGTTCACATGAACTTACAATCGATTTTTTTAGTAGGTTATTTGATATTTCATCAGATCCACTTAAGTTGGAAGATTTCAAATTACCAATTCAAATTTTTACATCTGTAGGTGTAACTGGCTTTGAGAAAAAAGATCTTTCCGACCCTGGCATATTAAATTTTTAGATTATCTGAATCATGCTGATTTACAGAAAATGGTTCTCTGGTGAAGTGGATGTTGAACTGCTCAGCCATTTCAAAGGCAGTCAACTGATTTCCATTTTCATCGTGAATGTTTTTTTTTTTTTTTTTATTGAGCATATACGCATCAGCCAATAGGCTATTAGCGGCAAAATATTTACAGTCATTACAATTTGTTATATTTTGTACAGGATGTTCGATTCTCGGAGGAATGTAATAATATTGTCTGTTGTGCATTCGTTGAAGATTTTGCTTAAATCACTGGGAAATCCGTTATTCAGTCTTTGAACTGCGAAACAAGGACACTCCACTAAGATGTGCTTTATTGTTAGTGGCACTTCACATAAAAAACATTCAGGTTGAGGTTCATTTGTAAGTAGGTGTTCATGTGTAAGGCGTGTGTGACCTAGGCGAAGTCGAGTGATGACTACTTCATGGAAGCGGTTGGATGACGTGTCGGACCATGCTTGAAAAGCTGGTTTGATCTCCTTTAGTTTTGAGACTTTTGTTTGCCAATAGTGGTTCCATGTGTCAGCTATTCTAGAATGAAAATAGGGTTTCAAGTCTGCTGCTAGTGTTCTCGTGTGGGGAATGAGTGCTGGATTCTCTAAGGCATCCTTCGCGTGTTTGTCAGCTAGGTCATTTCCTCTTATGCCAGTATGAGAGGGAACCCATAGAGAAGTTACTGATTGATTGGAGCTAAGTAGTTTCAATTCTTCTTTGATCAGTTTCCCTAGGGGATGATGGGTATATGTTTTTGATATCAAGTGTAGAGAGTTCAGAGAGTCAGTTATGATCAGAAAGTTACTTCCAGATGCTGTTTTTATGAAACGGAGAGCTTTGTAGATTGCATGAAGTTCTCCAGTGAGGATGGTAGCGGTTTCGGGTAGTCTGCATTCTTTAGTGACTTCATCTGTTACGAATGCGCAGGCCACACCACTGTTTGTC
Organism: Gonioctena quinquepunctata; assembly: GCA_018342105.1. Lineage (NCBI taxonomy): Eukaryota > Metazoa > Arthropoda > Insecta > Coleoptera > Chrysomelidae > Gonioctena > Gonioctena quinquepunctata. The sequence goes on along the minus strand of JAFIRS010002317.1, from coordinate 88,671 downwards.
TTGGATGCGTCGGTGAAGATTTGTATATGTGAGGGATATTGGGATATTATGGCTTGATATGATGCATGGATCAATTGCGTATTTGTTTCTTTTTTGTTCAGAGAGAGTAATTGGGTATTTATGGATGGTGGGGTAATGAGCCATGGTGGAGTTTTGTGAGTACTGGAAGCTTGGATTGGGGGAATTTCCTGTAGTTGGATGAGAGCGAGAGATCGTTTTATCCTTTCGTAGAAAGGAAGATGTGTTTTTGCGTGTTGACTGATTGGAAAGTATCTGATTTGGTGAATGTTCTGATCTTGACGTTTTGCTGCATAGGATAGACTCAGCTCTTGCCTTCTCAGGTGCAAAGGTAGCACACCGATTTCGCAGAGTAGACTATCGATGGGGGTAGTTCTGTAAGCGCCGGAGATAGTGCGGAGTGCATTGTTATGAATTGTGTCCAAGACTTTGAGAGTAGTAGTGGAAGCTGATGAATAGGATATGCAGCCGTAATCTAACTTAGAGCGGATCAATGTTTTGTATAATGTAAGTAACGTCTTTCCATCTGTGCCCCATTGTTTGTTTGCAAGACATCTAAGGAGGTTCAATCTCTTTTGGCATGTTACAGATAAGTATCGAATATGGGGTTTCCAGGTGAGGGCTTGGTCGAATATTAGACCTAAGTATTTTATTTCATTAGTATAGGACAATATTCGGTCGTTGAGTTTCAAAATTGGTAAGTCCTGGAGTTGCTCTGGTCGTTTGGTGAAAACAATACATTTAGTTTTTTCTGGGGAGAATTTGAGTCCGCTTCTTGAGGACCAGGAATCGAGATTATTCAGTTCATGTTGTAGCAGGCAGGCCATGCTTTGGATGCTTTTGCCTTTTGTGAAAATAATGAGGTCATCAGCGAACAGTCTGGCTTGAACTGGTTTTTGAAGAGTTTTGAGTATGTCATTGATTCCTATGAGGAATAAAGTAGGACTTATCACAGAACCTTGTGGAGTGCCGTTTTGTGGATGTTGAACGGTTGATAAAGTGCTATTTGTTTTCACTTGATAGTGTCTATTTGAAAGGAAGTTTTGGATGAAGGCTAAGATGTTGCCTTGATATCCCCAGGATTCCAGGGTTTTAAGTATTTTGTGGTGCCACGCCATGTCAAATGCCTTATATAAGTCGAAGTAGATTGCCATACATTTCTGGTTGTTTGAAAAGGCTCCATTGATGTTGGTTTCAAGGTCTACGAGATTGTCTGTTGTAGATTTTAAGGGGCGAAAGCCCGCTTGTTCTGTGATTAATTGGTTATTCTCCTCTAAGTTCCACATGAGACGTTTGTTAATGATTTTCTCGAGCAGTTTGCATAAAGCACATGTGAGAGCTATCGGTCGGTAAGAATCAGCTTCGTTGGGGGGTTTGTTTGATTTCAATATTGGAATTATGTTAGCTGATTTCCATAATTCCGGAAATGTATGTTGTGTCCAAATTATGTTGAAAAATTCAAGTAAAAAGTCGAGGGATTCTTCAGGTAGGTGCTTCAGAAAGGAAGCAGGTATGTCATCGGGTCCAGCGGATGAATCTTTCAACGTGGCTATTGCTTCGAGTAATTCGGCTTTAGAGATTAGTGTGTTGATGGAATCAGTATTTGGAACTATTTGTAGGGATTTCTTCTTCTCTTCTTTATATGTCAAGAATTTGTGGTCGTAATTGTTATTTGCTGATATTTTGCTGAAGTTTGTGGCAAGTTCATTCGCTATGTCCGATGGGTTAGTGATTGTCTTCCCTTGTGCTTCTAGTTCTTGAATGCCATGATGAGCATTTGCGCCAGTAATTTTCTTGATTTTCCTCCAAACCTTGGTGAGTGGAGTGTTTATGTTAATACTTTGCACATATTTATGCCAAGAGCTTCTCTTAGCTTTGTTGGTTACTTGCTTAGCAATAGCTCTTTTTCTCTTTAAGTCAATCAGGTTGTATGTGGTGTTGTTACGTTTGAAGGTATTCAAGGATTTTTTACTCTGCTTTATTGCACGATTACAATCAGCGTTCCACCATGGTACTATCTTGTCCTTGTCGATGTATTTCGTTTTTCCCACTGCCTGTGATGCAGATTGTATTATGATGTCATTGAATTGTGAGAGGATGTCATCAATGGAGTTGTTTATTGATATGGTCGATATTTTCGTTTTGATGAGTTCTTGAAAGAGATCCCAGTTTGCTGTGTCCAGTTTCCATTTTGGTTCAGGTGTATGGGGAGTTTTGGTGCTGCTGTTGTTGGTTATCATAATTGGAAAATGGTCGCTTCCATGCAAATCTTCGGCAACTCTCCATGTGTGGTCGATTAAGATAGAAGGACTACAAAGGGAAAGATCGATGGCTGACGAGCTTCCTGAGGCCAGATTAAAATGTGTGTTGGCACCGTTATTCAGAATTGCAAGGTTCGAGCTGTTGATTGTATTAGCAATTTTTCTCCCCAGAGGTGTTGTTTTCTGAGATCCCCAGATGATATTGTGTCCATTGAAATCTCCTAAGATCATTTTAGGTGAGGGAATTTGATCAATTAGGTTTCGGAGGTCATTTTCCTCTATATCACAGTTTGGAGGGATATATATACTACAAAGATGCATTTTTTGTGATGTGCCAATTTCTACTGCAACGGCTTCAAGGGTTGTGTTGAGAGGAATTTGTTTTGAAATCAAATGAGATTTTAAGTAGATGGCGACCCCTCCCGAAGCGTGGTCTCTGTCTGTACGGTTTTTATGGTATATGTTGTATGATTTGAGGTTTAGGCAATGAGAGTTCTTGAAATTTGTCTCCTGTATACATATGGCATCTGGTGAATGTAGATTTATGAGAATTTGAAGCATTGGTAGTCGTGTTCGGAATCCGTTGAGATTCCATTGCATAATTGTTCTGTACATTTTATTGACTTGAGAAAAAGGATAGTGGTTAGTAAGTGGATGAATCGTAAGTGGATGAATCGCTTTCAGCATCGATGGTACCTGGAGTGATTAGTTTCAGAAGTTTGGTCTTCAACTTGGTGCATCTAGTTTTAATTTTTTTTGTCTGTTAGTTGAGGACGAATCTCTTCTAGCATTGTGATGATTTTTTGGGGTTCATTGATGTAGTCGTTGGCGAGAGCTAGTAGGTTTTTGCATCCATAGGAATTTTCTATGAAATTTTCCAGTTGTTGACTGTTGAGAGGATATTGAGGGGAATGGTTATCTATGAGTTTCTTTACGCTTTCAGGGAATCTGTAGGTATGGTCTGTTTGGAGCTTTTCGCTTTTGTACTTTTCTTGTGGTTGATTGATGGTGTTGCAAAAGTTTTGTCGGTGTCCTCAGGGTGGGGGTAAGTATTTCTGAGACGCTCCGTTTCTGTGACGAAGTATTTGTTTGGTGATGATCTAGAGGGATATCGTTAATGTGGGGTTCTTCCTCGAGGACAGTTGTTGGTTGGGAGATGGTATGATCGATTGTTTCTGTTGAGATAATATGTGGTGGATGTGGGGTGTGAATAATTTCTTGTGTGGTAGTTTTGGTATTGCTCTCAGATGTTAGTTGCTGCACTTGTGGGATGGATTGAGATTGTAGTGCTATAGGATGAGTATATTGAGGTGGATTTTGAGAATTAGGGGTAGGGTTCGAGAGATGGGGGGGGGTAGGGAGATTATTGGCTTGGTGCATTGTGATGCATTATGGCCGATTTGTTTGCATTTGAAGCAAGTGTGATTTTCTCTTGAAATAAAAATTCTATATGGTACTTCCTCGTAATCCAAGTCAATGTGTTCTGGTATTTGTATATTTTCAGGAGGAGAAATGTATATTTGCCTTCTGAAACTGAGGATATGACTATATGCCGGATCAGAGGCACCTATCTTTAGGGATGACATGGGAGACATAAGTTTCAATCCCATACTGAGGAGAGTATCTGTAAGGAGTTCATGTGGAATGGTGGGGCTAACATTTGACAGGAGAAGTCTTTCTGAAGGAGTGATTAATCGACGAGCTGGGATTACTGTACCATTGACTGTGATTTCTCCATGGTCATCCAGGAATTTATCCACTAGATCTTTGTTGGTTAGATATATACAAATCCTATTGTTTGAGATGCGTGAGCAGAAGGTTATGTTTTTGGGGTTCACAATTGGTCCGAGTTTCAGGAGGTAGTCTTGGATTTTGAGTCCGTCTAAGGAAGTAAAAACAATGGCTTGATCTTTGCTTGGAAGTTTGTTTGTTGTTTGGCTAAGAGCAGACGAGTATGTTTTTGAATTAGAGGTACTGTTTGTTTGGTGGTTTGCATCATTCATAGTTTCCAATGTAGTAGAGGTTATTCTGATGGGCATATACATAAATTCCTTTCCGAAAGCGCTCATTCCATGCGTGTTCTGAGTCCGCCCCTGGCGAAACTCAGATACACGAGATACGTAGCTGATAAGCGACTATAGGTAGTGATTGTTTGGAATATTTTGATTCTTTTGTAGATTTATGCTTTTTCTGGTGATGGTAAAGGTACTCACAAGTAAAGTTCGTATATCCAATTTCACGTTACACCACTCACAGTAATTAGTAAGCGTTTTCAATCGCGAATATCTTGGATAATTTCGGGACCGGCTTAGAGGTTATTAAGTCGACTAAGTGCAGGACCGAACTCATCGTCGTGAATGTTGATATCCATATTTTTTTGACTACCCCCTTTAAGATTATATATGATTTTCCATACCGTTTTCGATTCATCATTTGCTCCCATTATGCATTTATCGTTTATTATATTGTATCTTAGCCTCTGACAATGCACTGTAGTAACGTTTCTGTAGCTCTGCTCTTGGTTTTTCAGGTCTTTTGCTAATGATTATTTTTCTAACAGGGGAACAAGAATCTATCAAATCACTGATGATATTCAGAAATGTGATCCAAGCATTATTAATATTATTTCTATTGTTCATGTTCCAACAGATTAAAAAATTCACAGTATTCTGTTCGGAGAATTTCCGCGAATACTGAGAAAAATGGTTTGATAAATTTGGATTCATCACTTCTGATTGCCAGTCAGTTCTACTGGAGCTTATGAAAATATTGTCCACACAAGTACTAGGAGTTGCAGTCACTCTAGTTGGAGATCTGATTGTTACTGCTATATCATAACATCCTAGCAAATCCTCAAAAATTGCCCGGCTATTACTACGTTCCAGGAAATTAATATTGAAATCACCTAACAATAGTTTTGTAATGAGAATCATTTTTTTTCAGCATACTTGCAAAACATTCTAAGAATAGTTTGAAATCAGTACCAGAAGGTCTATAGACTACGAACACAAAAATATATTTTACCTGTACTACTGCACAACACTCAAATGTTCCTTCTACTGAGGGATCATTTGAATTTAATTTGTTTATTAATAGTTGACAATTATCATTCTCATAGATTGTCACCATGCCATGTCCCATAATTTGTCCGGAATAGACATTGGTCAGTGTAAAGTTCTCAAGTACTACCTCTTTCATTTTAAATTAATCCTGCCAATGTTCAGATATCAGGAGAATGTCATATTTAACATCAGAAAATACATCTCCTATTTTAGGACATTTATTTCCTATACACTGTACATTTTGATGAATTATATCAACAGATAAATTCATTATCATTACTACTGTTTCAACTTGTTAAAAATATTTTTTGCGAAATTTCCATAATCGTTGAAGTTTGTGATTGCCTAAAACTTCAAAATTCCACAAATATGCTTGAATTTGAGAAGACTCATGCGAAATTGATTCGATTCTGAATAATTTATGAAAGCGTTTAAGGTGAATTAAAAAAAATGTTTGAAAAAAATCTCTAGGGGATGTTTTGGTACTTAGGCACAACTTTTGATAAAACAACTTATCTCAATAATATTTTGCTGAATTTTCTGAAACAATGGAACTTTAATCTTCTACAATTTTCTGTTTGGCTTGGAAGTACACTTAATATGATTATCGCATTTCCTGACATGTTTTTGGGTAACCTTCCACAGTCTGGAAATGAAAATATAATCAGGATCTTCTTCACTTCGAAGTGAAGAAGAATTGAACATTTTCTTGGATCATATAAACGGTCAAGAACCGACGATCAAATTCACGTTAGCATCAGAACAAAACAACCAACTCTCCTTTTTAGATGTCATGATACAAAAAACATCATCCCGAATGGAAACATCTGTACACAGAAAGAAGACGCGTACCAATCGATATCTACACTTCAACTCAAAACATCATGCCAGTGTGAAAAAAGGCATAGTTAAATGTCTCTATAATCGAGCCCAAACAGTTTGCCATTCCAACCAGAATCTACAGGAAGAAATAAACCTCATAAAATCTGTTCTCGAAGAAAATGCATATCAGTTTGTTGAAAAAACAATCACTGTGAAAACAAAAATCCATCAAACAACCAATTAACACAACCAACAGGATACTCCCACCACCTACACATTTCACAACCAACTTAATACCTTATGTCCCCGGATTATCTGAAAAGATCAAACGAATTGGACATAGGTATGATGTGAGAACATCATTTAGAACAAACACACTGAGATCTATATTAACACAAACAAACAACACAACAAAAAACGCAGAAGAAAGTACCAAAAATTGTGTTTACAACATCCTTGTTCGTGTGGTGATAGTTATATAGGTGAAACGCCAAAGTGAACATCAGAGTTACATCAGAAATCGACAAATAACCGGATCAAAAATTGCAGAACATATCGTCACATCCAATGGCGATCATACGATTGAATGGAATAGGAGAAAAATCTTGATGAAAGAACCACATCAAGAGAGGAGAAAATTAAAAGAAACGGCCTGTATTCTTCTTTCCAATAACAACTGCTTTTCAACAAATTCTGTTGAAATGGATCATACATGGTTACCTCTACTCAGAGAGAAAGTGAGATATGGTAGGATGCTAATAAACTGATTTGAACAACACCCCATAAATTAAATGAGCAATACGTCACTCTCAAACTTTTTTGGCAGATATCAATTGACATCCGTCAGTTAAAAAAACGAAAAAGACTCTGCGAGAAGAAATCCCAATTATTAAAACAATTGAAGGAGATTTAGAAGATTTTGAGAACGGGCAGATATAGTCTCCGAAACGTCAAGCAAAAACTATATAGAGAAGTATCTTTTGAATTGAAAAAATAAAAATTATAGTCACATGCACCAACTTTTGTCAGTATTTGTATTTTGGTTGTGCAATTAATTTAAAAAAATTCCCATATATTGCACAGTTAAATGACCACACATTATATTGTGAAAAAAGCTGGAAAAGAAATAGGAAATATAAATTTCAATTATCATCCACTCAGTCGATTCAGTTCTTCCCACTCAGTCGCAATTCGAGAACAATGTTTTCCAGAAAGAGTACTTCACAAAACCACTTGTAAAATTGCTGCAGAGTGGCATTGCTTTTTGTGGGCTTTCGAAATGTTGTAATTTCATTCTCATGATTCATATGTGGTTCGTAGACTATCGTAGTGAAAAACGAATGGATGATGAATAATAGACACCAGAGTATTGATATGATATTTTCATTAGGATATATGGAATATCAGCATTTCATCGCAACTTTGACCATATTAATTTGCATAACGTTCCATTGTCTATCGGGGTTGCCTATATGATATTGCCATATCAAAATCATGCATTAAAATGGAATTGAGTGAATTCAATATCAACGGAAATCCATGAATTATGGATTCGAATCAAATGAGTTTTTACGATGGACTGTCCCATTAGACGTGATTGTAATATCTGTTGGTACGAAAAATATGAAATGTCATTGATATAGGATTCGATATACAGTGGTCGATTCATACGAAAAACATATTGGTATTACCATGTGATGATATGGAATCCTTCTCATCACTTTTGAATGGATACTAAACTGGTTCGCTTCATGATCAATCAGTATATTGATATGAATAATACATATTAATTTTATGTGAAAAATTTGATAACAATTTTTGATTGTGTGTCTGCATATTTCAGAATTTATCGATAATATTTTTACCTTTATGTTAATTTCTGAAAATGTTATGTTATATCTTTCATTATTAATTATATTCATTGTCATTGATTCTGACTATGGTATACACATTTGTTGTGACATTTTAAGCTTACTTGCTTTTTTTTTCGTTCGAGAGATAAAGTTTGAAAATTAAAAAAAAAAAAGATATGGAAATCACAACATGTCAAGTCAATTATATTCAAAAGGGTTTTGGGAACCCACACAATTCATGGATAAAGTTATCAGTGAAAAATATCTGTTTGAGTTCAAAAACTTAATTTCTTGTAACTGAATGAAAACGGAATTCTGCTCTGAATGGAAAGGTGAAAAGTTGTTTTTTCCCACACACTGCCTTCGTTTCAAAAATTGTGCTTATGCCTGTCAAATATAACAAATATATCTGAATGGTCGACCAACAGTTGGCTGTAAAAAATGTACAAAATCAGAAAGGAAAGCTGTTTCTATGGAAAATATTGTAATTGAAAGATATAATTAGTTGCGAAAACTTAACTGATCATCAGGTGATTATAATGATGATACTAATCGAAATGTGTCTATATTTCGAGAATCATCTCATCTCATATTTTGTTGAGTCTATGGAAATTTATTTTCAGAAAGTCGAGAACTATGTCCTACAAAAATTTCATCGATTCTAACGAAAATCCTTTTTCCATAGGGTACGTGCGACAGTTGCCGTTGGCTTACTATTAATCACGAATACTTAGTATATTTCGGTTTTTCGAATTCATACAAATAATTCAAAAACCTTTATTGAAAATGGAATGATTTTTAATGAGAATCACAGAACTTATTCACCATTTTATCCAATTACAAATATATTCTTGATATCTAACAATCCCTATTTTGAATTGCTATATATTTTTCTCATAATTGAATCATCAGATACCGATTTGTTATAAAACCGGACGTTTCCTCAAATAAGTCCATCAAAGTTTAATATACTTATTGTCGAGTCGTCAAACGTATTTACTGTCAAACCAAACAGAATAGCTTCGATTTTTATGTTTTTTTCACTATCTTCCAAAGTTCAAGATAACCCCATTTTTATCGTGGATTTTTCAATTCACAGAAAAATATTTCTATTCAATATTCAATTGAACATTTTTCCTTTTCAACGTGTAATATCTGATCCCGGAATCCTCTGGATTTGTTTTTCTCCTGGAAGACTTACCGAATCTGATAGGGAATACGTAGATTGTAGGGGGGTCGATATGGCTCTTCAGCCTCTGCGTACTTCGAAGGTATTTTGTACATTACCGTTCATATATTCAAAACCCGGAATTCCGAAACTCTTTGCGAGGCGTATCACTTTCCTGGGAAAGTACCTGATGTCTGAGGACATTAGTGGAACCCCTTCGAAGAACTTAAGCCTCTTGCAGAACAGCGCTTGGCAGTCCCAAAGCAGTTTCAACAAAGTTATCGCAGTAACGGCACAGTTCACAGTCTGATCTATTCATCTTTTTGAGGTGATACCTCATTCGACAATATCCAGTGAGCAGTCTCGTTACCAGTTTCAAGTATTTCTTGTCCAACTCGAGAAGCCGTTCAGCTCTCGTTGGCGATGGGCTCAGAAGCCTCTTCGCTTGTCTTTCCTTTGTTCCAGTGGGTTCTAACCCTGTTCCAGTGGGTTTTGATTAGGTCAGCTTCTCAGCGCCGAAACTTTCCGTTGATGTGGGCTTTGAAAAGACCAAAAAAAGGTTCCCGGCCAGAAAATTGAGTGTTTGCGCTTTTCTTGGCAAGGCTGTCCGCTTCTTCATTGCCTTTTATTCCCTTGTGCACTGGCACCTTCATCATAGTAACCCGATTGTTCGTTGCCAGTTGTCTCGGGATGAGTTTGCTGTCCCAAGTCAGTCTAGACTCACAAGTGTGTGACTTTAGAGCTTTTAGTGCTTCTTGGCTGTTTGATAGGTTATAGATCTCTGCTCCCCTGAAGCCTCTTTAAAGGCATTCTCAGGCGCAAATTTCTATAGCATGGGTTTTTGCTTGAAATATTAATGGGACTTTGCCTAGGGATTTTGAGAGCCCAAAATTAGGAACCGATACTCTCACTTCAGCCCTTTCGTCCATTCTGGAACCATCAGTATACAATAGGCATGACGAAAGATTTTGAAATACTTTTCCGTAATGTGGGTACACATTCACTATTAACGAAAAAACCTTCATTTTGGTGATAAACTTAAGTTCAACGAAGTATGAAGCCATTTTACTAATATTTTTTCAATAGTGCGCGAAAACAGCTCGCAGGTGTCATGGCGTCGGCTCTGACGTCACGCCTAGGTAAACATGTCATTGTGTCTATGCGTAGCGAAAATAGTTAACAAAACATTAAATCAATTCGTGTGGTAAAAATGAATTCCAAAGTTTATAAGTGGTGTGCAGTACCGCAGTGTAGAAACACATCAATAAGAACACCCAACAAAGTGATTGTACACGTTCCAAACAAGAAAATAATGAGAGATAAGTAGTTGAAGCTCACGAGGCAAAACCCGAACGAAGCTTGGTTTCATTGTTATATAGAGGAGACGATAAACCACACGTAAAATAATAAAAGATCAATCCAAATGCGTAATCAGTAGTATTCACAACAACAAAACACAGAGAATGAGTGTATTGACTTGACATTGACTGACAGCGGAGTTCACCTAAGCATGACGTCATGCGCTGTGATTGGTGTTTCAGTCAAAATGGCCGATTGCAGTATTTTTATGTTTTATTTTATTGAAAATCTTAATAATCTGATTCTTTTGAATGAAACTAAAGCAGTGTTTTAAATTTTTTTAATATGAATTTTCCCCTAAAACCATTATATCGACGATTTTTTTATACTATCGTCATGCCTATTCTGATGCATTCCTTTCCAATTGAGGTCCGTTCGTTGTGAATATATGGTGCTTGTTTATAACCACTTCAAAATTTACTCAAAGTCGTGTCTAGCTGGCATAATATATGTTGGCTTGTACCTGGATTCTAGGGGAATATTTTACAAAATCTTCAGATGTCCAATCAGTTTTCCAGCGTTCAAGTTTAATGCTTGGTGCAGTCTGAAGGCACTTTTTGCCGCTTCTTTCATTACACACAAGTGCAGTGGCGAAAGATTGAGCATTACCTCTAGTGGTGCAGTGGGGCACGTCAGGCTAACCGCTGCACTTGTTGCTGCTTGATTTATGATGACTGTTGTTGAGTTTTCGGCCACCATACTAATGAAGCATATGTGACCATGGGTTTGATAAAACCAGTATATCATTTTCGGCTTCAAACCCCATGTCTTGCCAAAAACTCTGCGGCACGTCCAGGTTGCCGCTGTAGCCTTGGAAAGAATAATTCCAATATGACTGTTCCATGTTTCTGGAAAAAGGTAGCTGAGTTCCATTCAGGGTTGGGGCTTACGCCTTACTTACGCCTCTTTGTGAATGGAATCAGCACTATTTTGCTAGGATTTACATTCAGTCCCTCCTTTGCGCACCAGCTTCTGATTATATTTAGGGCTGTCTGCATACGATTGGATATCAACCCGTCATGTTGCCCCTAATAGTGTCAACCAGGTCATCGACGTAACATTGAGTCGTTATTACAGATTCATGTAGCTTCACTATGAGATCATCCACGGTCGGTGAGGTGAGGGCGATAGAACCCCACCTTGAAGACAACTTTTTTCTGCTGTCATTCTGACCGTTTTCTCTCCGGAAGCAGCTACAATGATTCTGCTCTCCAGCATTTCATATATCCATCTCATGCTTTCAACTAAGCAGTGTAGAGCATTAATCTCTGATTTGCCTGCTTGATAGGCGAACTGTTTTCTGTGAAGCGGTCTGTCCAAAAGGATTCCACTTCTTATATAACAGTCTATAATTTTATCCATTGTTTTCAGGACAAAGGAGGTGAGACTGATGGGGCGATAAGCCTTTGGTTCGTTTGCTGGACGTCTCCCAGTCTTTGGTTAGAACACCACTGCAGCCTGCGTGCAGGCTTTCGGTATGTGACCGAGAATGAAACTGGCCTTGAACACCCTTTTCAAGGAGGGCTCTATTATTTCAAGGCCATTTTGTAATAAGGCGAAAAATATTCCGTCTTTTCTGGCCGATTGAAAAGGTTTGAAGCTCTTAATGGCCCATTTGATCTTTCAGGTGGTAAAAATTTTCCCCGCTAGGCTCCTGCTGGTTCTGTTGGGGATGGTGACAACCCCTTTCAGCTGAGCACTTTGCAGTTCGTCTTCAACGACGTAAGACCCAGGCAAGTGTGTCTGAATGAGACTTATTCTTTCCTTCCGGTTTTCTTTATATCCACCGATCCGCTTTTTGATCAGACCGATGTTTCTCAGGAATAACTTTCTGGAGGCGTTGGCCTGTGGCTAATTCCGTACTCCTTCCACACATTTGCCTCCATGTTCTTCTTTGGATTTTCTGAGTTCCTTGTTGTACTCGAAAAAAGCTGCTTTGTAGTCTCCCCACTGCCCTAGACTTTCAGCTCTATTGCAGAGTTTCCTAACTTTTTCCCCAAGTTTGGCTAGCTCTTTATTCCACCAAGGCACGTCTCTATTGACTGTCTTTTGTTTTTCTGGGCAGCTGATTTCATATGCTTCCATTATAGCATTTTGAAGCTGCTTGAAGGCTGTATCTAGTTCATCAGCTGAATCGATGGATATAGGGAATACGTAATTAGCGACCTCAAAGGCTCACCAATCCTTATTCTTTTGGGTAAAATATGATTACTCACAATTTCAGTGAAATTTTGAAAAAAAAATCAACTCTATAGTTACGTAATCTAGGGAATATAGCAATAAATTTATAAATAATATCCAGAAACCTGTATACATCCAACTATTATCTGCCATCACTTAGGCTCCTGATTTTGTATAATTGAATATAACAAACATTCGAAAGACCAACTACGTAAAGTCTAGCTACGTGCTACACAAAAATACAGAGGTACATCGTCATCGATAAACCGACAGGTTCAGCAAACAGAAACAATATTAGTTTTCTTGCGTTGGAACCTAAATAAATCTTTCATTCAATATATGTTGAAGATCTGGAAATGATGTAAATTTTGTAAATAAATGTTATAAGTTGGTATTTGTTTTATTGTTGTAGTTATTTACAGAAGGAAAGTTATTTGATGTGCAATCATTATTGAATAGAGAATTTGAATTTTTGTCCTAGTTTAAATAAAAATTCTGGCGTCCATTCAAATTCACAATTTCTAAAACTTTGCTTGAAACATAAAAAATTTGAAACTAGCAAGGCGGTCCAAAGAACTCCACACCGCTCTCCACTGAATAGTCTGGGCATTCTATTACAATTAACTTGTTTAACATTACAAGATCTAATATATTTTGTTGAGCTTAGAAGTTTTAACAAACGATTCGTTAAATAAAATATTTTGAGGAGATTCCAGACCCTCCCTGAGTGTTGTACGCCGCTGACAAAAATGCAATGTGGCTAGCCTGGCATGAATGCAAATACGAACAAATAAATATCGGTGATTTATCGATTCCATTGGCATGGAATCCCCAGAGACAAGGAATGAAAAAGTATTTCATTGGTTTCGGAATCGCTATGAACCTAAATTCAATTCTATCGGGATCAGAGAAATAATCCGAAGCTATTTTTATAGCCGTTAGTAAATTAAAACTGAGAATCTGCAACAATAAATCTCATTCGCATTATAAGTGTGAAATTTAATTTGGAGCCGGGCCAAAATGAATAAAGTTACACTGCCAGAAGACATATTCTCATATTTCAACTGTAGTCTTCCAGCATATTCCGTCATCGTGTTTATCAGTATTTTCGATTATCAACATCTGTTCAGAGTGAATGATTGAAGTTGGAACTGTTTTAGGAATGTACATGAAATGATTTCACTATCGTCATATCTTGAAATATCGTTGGAAATTTTCCATCTATGAAATTTTCCATCTATATATATATAATTTTTTTCCTTGGTTTTCTCGGAATAAGGGCCTCAGTCAGTCTATATATTTTTTATTCGATACGACCTTTCGACATTGTTTATGCCATCTTCAGGTAAATTCTCAAAAATAATGTAAAACATGTAAAGTTGAGAACTTAATACGTGACATAACATCAAACAAATACGTTCAAAATTCAAAGAGACGTACAAAACTTATAATATAATTTAGAAATTATTCTTTCATTATTTCGTGTTTATGTTTCACGTTTAGAATGAACGTTGTTGAATGTCAGCGATTGCTGGTATCGAGCTTGTTTCAACTGTTATCGTTTTTACACCCTTTTTTTGAATACATTGGAGTATTCGACATTTTCATTTATAGTATGTGGGCCCTATTGTTATAATTCATGCAAGACTTTTCCGTGTAAAAATTTCTAACTTTTGAATTTTTTCTTTTGTCAAAATTTTAACCTTGTCAAAATCGAATTTTTGTTGATTTTCCTTCTCATGTTTAGACGATGCTGTGATGTCCGTTCTTTAGTATTTCTGGGCTAGAATTCGTTTCTGTGGGTATTCTGTGGATTCGAATCTTTAGATGGTTTCTTATACGGTATGGGTTTTTTATTTTTTGGAATTTTTTTTATTCTTGAGTTTAAAATGTATTTGTATTCTGTTATCGATGTGCTATTGTTATGTTGTATTTTTCTACTGATTTGCTAATTTTATTGGATAATTTTTGTACGTATGCTAAGGGTATATATTTTGTTGTTGTTTTTTTATTCATTGTTATCACTATAAATGGCATGTAATACTTTTTTGATAGATTTTTCCACGAAGTGATCTGGGTAGTTATTTTGTTCGAGGATATTTTTTATTTTTTCTAAATTACTTCTTCTGAATTATGGGTAGGCAAGTTTTATGGCTCGGTCAGTTAAGTTCTGGATAATATTTCGTTCAAAGCTAAGTGTTGCATATGACAAATAGTTTGTGTAGCGATGTGATGAATCGGGTTGAGTGAACCAGTTTGAGAAGATTTATCCAAAATTGTTGTACATTATAGTTGAATCGAGATAGTTTATTTGTTGGTTGATTTATTTTTCTACAGTAAATTGCAATCTGGGGTGAATCTAGAATTTCATCAAGTTTGTCATTAGGTACACAAGTTAGGCAATCATCCACCTATCTTTTGGAGAAGGCTGGTTTCAATGATAGTGAGTTGATTACTTCTTCTTCTAAATACTCCATTACGAGATTTGTTATGGTTGCAGCAATTGAAGAACCTATTGTTATTCCAAATATTTGTGAATAATATTTGTTCTCGCATTGAAAGTATGTCGAAGTTAGACAAAGTTCAATTCCTTCCGGAAATTCTTCCAATGTTAATGACGTGTGATTTTTTATTTCGTGTCATTTTTTTTATAACGTTTATTGCTAATTTTGTATCAATGTTTGTGTATAGGGATACTATGTCTAGAGAAAACAAAGAAAATAAACATTTGTGGTCAAGAAATTGGGAAATATATATATATATATATATATATATATATATATATATATATATATATAGATGTAAGAATGTTAGACGACTGTCTGAGTTAAGGAAAAAAGGAGCGATTTCAGGGTATGCAGTCCATAAGTCTGTGACAAACACAATACACCTCACTTTCTATGAATATTTTGAATGATATCACCTATTACCGCTCTCTCAACAGAGAGCCCCCAAGTTCAATACAACAGAAAATCAATACATTAATTTCACACAATTTTATTTCTAAAGAAGAAGGTACAAAATATAGAGTGTATCAATAAATTCTATGGATTACCAAAGATCCACAAATCAAATTAACAACTCAGACCTATCATTTCTGGGATCAATAGTCCAGGCAGAGGTGTTACGCGATTTGTTACGAATATCCTCACAATATTATACAATTCAGATAATAACTATTCCATCAAAGATTCTATTGAATTTTGTTCCTTCATCAATGAATTTCAACTCCCACCGTCACACAAATTAATCAGTTTAGATGCAGTCACACTTTTCAATAATATCACAGTAATGTTAGCAATAGATAGCATAGTCAGACACTGGAATGAAATATCATTTCGTTGTATAGTTTCACAGAATTATTTCCTGAATTTAATTGACTTTCTATACGACACCATAGTGTTTATTTATGAAAACACAATTTATAAACAAATACTCTGCATGCCGATGGGCAGCCCAGTTTCTCCAATAGTTGCTCAATATGTCATGGAAGATCTATTTGACAATTGTTTGAATAAAATCCATTTCAATATTCCTTCAACAAAATGTGTAGATGACATAATTTCAAGCGTACCTTAAGATAAGTTACAGCAAGTGTTGAACGGATTGTTTGATGAATCTACAAAAAGAGTCTAAGCAACCTTATCAATACTGCAGCCTATCAGCGATAGGTATTACATTTCACAGTGATGAAAGCAAACGAACCTCGATATACCCACACTGGCAGATATAGTTAGAATAAGTAGATGAAGTCAACACTCTTTGAAGCACTGAATGTAATCACAATAATCGAAAAATCATTTGTAGGAATACAAAAACATAAACAGCATTTTATTTTACCAAAATTAAAATTGGCGACCTAGTGATTAAGCCGATGGAGTTTATCGTTAGCAGATGTTAAATCCTTCGACTGCATTTTAGAGCCAGAGCTAACTACTTATAATTGATGCAATTCTGAAAAAAAATATCACAGACCTCTACTACTTATTTTGAAGCCTTTCTATCGCAATAAAATTTGAAAAATTTGTCATACCCCAAAAAATCATTCAAGTTATTGCCGAAGCCTTTTCTAATCTAAGATATGCACTACTTCATTCATAATTGCTACAAGTGATTCCTCTCGTTTTCCACTCATCAAAATACGCACATCGCGTACTATTTTCTGATTGGTTGCTGAGTACAATCTGTCATTCGCCAGCCAATCTGAAAACAGTAGTCGAATCTAACAAACGTTCGTTCGTAGAGGCGAGTGCGAGAATCTTGATGATACTACCCGACAACGATGTTCATCTGTCATTCTAGCTCACTAGGTCGCAATGACTACCGATATAATTTTTAGGGAAATAAATGACTGTTCATGTCTTTTTGTTCTGACAATAGATTTTTCTATAATTATGATTCGTTAAGTGCTCCAGGTGTGTTGACTTCTACCAGTTTGGTTAGAATGCAGAATATATTTGTGTAGCAAGAAATTTTGTATATTCCTCAAATCCTATATTGATAGTGGGCGACAATATTTGTTCGAAAGTACAATTACTGTTTCTTTATCGCCATTTATCATCAGATGATTGCATCTACACCAGATTCCATCTTCCTCGATAACTAGTTTTGTTTTATTATACATTCAATTTAGATTCGGGGATATCACAATTATGGTATCTTAATAAATATCAATAAGGGAAAAATGAAATTTTTTACATTTTGTACGAGGGTAACATTCCAGGGATAGGTGCGTACTAGGAAGGATGATTATCTAAAATCAAAATACCCCATGAATATTTGAGTAATTTTGATCTACAGAACTGATATAAAAAAAAACAGTAAAAAAATGTCAATTTCATTTTATTTCTTCATCAAGGAGGAATTCTTCGTTTCGGAATATCGCACCGCAGGTAGTGAAAACTATGCTTTCTACGAAGCAGGTTATATCTCAAAGAATACCGCTAATAGGGTAATATTCTGAAGTTTGAAACTACCCCCCAAATATTTCAATAATTTTCACGTTAGAAATCGTATTTTTTTACAATAACACCAAGAAATCCATATGGAAAAAACAGGACAAATCTAGCTTTTTCGGGAAATACCGACAAACTACCGTTGAGAATTTTCCAAGGCCTTATGGAAGCATGCATCACTGACAGAGTTAGTAGTTTTTAAAATAAGTGCAGATTTATTGATCGTGAAGAAAACGACGTAAATTAGATACAGCGATATTTTGGTAGTGAGCTGTGATTGATTTATTTAATTGTCGGAGTGAATTATTGTTTTGTGAGTGTTAAAGTATAAATGAACGAATAATAATTGATTCAGTATATTAATAGTCATTAACACCAGATTTGTAACTTTGGCTAAATTCAGGTAAAGTGAACTTCATGTCATATTAACTCCTGATTTACCAGTATCGAAAACACTAATTCGGTAGTCGAAAATTGGGATATAGTAAAGTTGACCCAGAGCAATAGGTAGCTCGTGACGTCGGCATCTCCTGATAACTCACCATAAGTTAATGCAAGTAGATTACAAAGTGGTATGTTGCAATAGACTTGGAATACGCTAGGGTAGCTTCAAACGGGCTGATTATTGGAAAATTACTGGAAACACTGCCTTTCAAATAAAGTGCAGTATATTCAAATCCTTGTTTTCGATCGTCAAATTGCACTAACTCACTCATATCCTCCGAAAACCAAAATTATAATTTATAAAATAACAACGTGGCCTTATCCAAAATTTAATGGAGATAATGAATTAACGTAGTGAAAAGAAAATGATTCATAAGTAGGATGTTCAGATTTGATAACTTTTTCGGTGATGTTTATGGGTATTTATGCTTCAGCTAATTCTGCACCTGAAATCAAATATCAGGAATACAAAATTTAATCTGCGAAACCTACTATGCTTTTTTCTCGGTTATCTAACGTTGTGAAACGAATGATGTTAATATGGCGCCATATATTGAATCCGTTTTCAGGAGTAGGCAAAAATACAGAAAAGGTTGGAATGATTCCCTGAACATTTCAATAATTTTTATCTATGAAACTCTTGATTTTTTAAATATCGGCAAATACGTATTTTTTGGCATCAATGATAATATCCCTATCAAAAAATTCATCACATAAAATCAGCTATATAATTAACGAAATTGGAAATTTTTTTATTCTCAAAATTCCATCTGCACTAATCTGCATTTTCAATTAACTGACGTAGAGAAAAGAAAAATGTTGGCGCGGCAATATAAAAAAAAACAATATAATAATGCAATTTGCAGTAACTACCCTTGCCAAGGTCAGTATTCCCCTTGGATATATTATATGTCACCTACTACACAACCTCCTCGTGTTTTATGGTGTTGTTGCGTGCAAATAGCAATTATTGTAATCTAGTCATCGCAGCAAACCTATATCCCACGGGATATCCACCTAATGGAACCTACACATATACGACTGTTCAAAATCGGTATAATTATGTTAACATCGGCTATTGGCATTTACTGATAGTTCCATGATGTCCTAATCAACAATTATCATAACCATTATTGGTTTGTAGTGGTAAGGATGTCAGAAAGCTCAGAAGACATTTATTTCTCATCTGGACACATTATGACAAATTCAGCAGAAATTTAGTTTTCAGCTAGACACATTATGAAAAAGTATCAATATTGATTTGTTTCATAATATGAACAGGATGTTCATAAAATTAGATGTGGTATCATCTGCGACTAAGAGATAAACTTGAGTCAATATCTTCCACCGCTCAAGATAACCTCTTGGGAGATATTCATGTTGAAAAGATAAACAGTCTCAATTAAATACCGAATAGAATAATTTTTCCAAAACTGAAAAATTCACGAAAATAACTTTATTATTGTCATGGATTTTTAAATTTAGAAAAAAAACATTCCCTTGACTATTTAATTGAGAATGTTTTTTTCCAGTATCAATTTTCTCACACACACACACATATATATATATATATATATATATATATATCATAACGATAAGTGTGGAACACTTGTTTCGCAGGAAAATAGAGAGTTTTGAGAAAATATATGATTGAATAAACGTACGAAAATAACTAGTTAAAAAATTCATAATAACACAATGTTAGAAAATAACATGCACTGAATATAATTGAAATCTTGTATATTCAATAAAACAATGTAGTTCGTATTCCTCACGATACAATAAATAAAATTATAACTAAATAAGAGCACAGGATTACAAGTTAAATGAGACACATATGACTGATGATAACAATAGTATACTATGAGTGAAGGTGTTGAAAATAAATTCAAAATGTGATTAAAATGTGGACATAAAGGAATAAGAGAAGATATTGACATAAGTGATTACAGGAGGAAAGGTAAATAACAAGTAATCTAATCTAATCTGAGAAAGTAGATGATTTCTGGAGGACAATTACATTACATTGAGTTTGTAGGATATTCTCGCGCCAGTTTAAAGATATGGGACTGCAGTGATTTCTTAAATAATTATAAAATATTGGTTTTTCAGGGGCTAAGAATGAATGAGAGCGTTGACCAGTTTCTTTCAGCGCTAGAGGTATTTGCTGTAACTGTTTTTTCGAGTATTATAAGAACGTTTGGGAAACTTGAAGTTTTTTGTTTTCGTCCTGTGATATCTATCGACAGCTTTGTAACAATGAAGTGGGCGAATATCCAATACCTCGGATTGCAAAAAAAGTTCATTGGATGAAAATGATATATTTTTTTCATAAATGATTTTGAGGTGATGTTTCTGCAGTATTTGCAATGGGTGTAAATGACTTTTCAAGGCACTACCCCAAGCGAGCAAACCGTATCTCAGGTGGCTTCCAATTAGAGCATAGTACAGGTTTTCTAACTATGACATTGTTAGTATTTCAGTCGAATATTTGAATTTTGATAGCATAGATCTGATTTTTTGGCATACGTAGTTGATATGTGTATTCATGTCAAGATATATTCCCAAGTATTTGATTTTTGTTTCCATTTTGATATTGTACGTTGATCACCATCACAGATAGAGAGTTGATGGAAGGATGGAATTGTGGAAGTATTGCAACAGAATGGTGAGTAGCAAATTCCTTCTATGTTAAGTGTGAGTAATTTATATTTCAACCACATGTATATTTCATCAAAGTCCGATTCTGCTTTCTGTTTAAGTTCTGACCAAGTGTCTGCGGTATAAAGGACTAACGTGTCGTCAGCAAAACCCACAAAGGTACTATTCGAAGCTAAATAAAATAAATTGTTCACATATATGTTGAATAGTATTGGGCCGAGGACACTACCTTGAGGGACATCGTATTGATTTGGAAGGTTGTCGCTGTTCGTGGTTTCTATTCTAACAATTTGATTTCTATTTTCTAGATAGCTTTCGAAAAAGTTGAGCCCCATTCCACGAATGCCAATGTCTTCTACTGTTCAATAGTAATGTGTGACTCACTGATAAGTCAAGAAAAATTCCCAAACATGGTTTTTCCGCATCCAATGCATTATATATTCTTTCGGTAAGGAGTGAGATAGCATTCTCAGTGGAGGAGTTTTTTTTGAAACCGAACTGGTTGTCTAGATAATTTAATATTTTTGCAAATAAGAATTTGATCGATTTTCTTGACCTGTTCGAAGACCTTCGACAATGTGCTGATCAGGGATATAGGTCGGTGATTTGTAACGATAGTTCCGTCATCTTTTTTGAAGATAGGTGTGACAACACTTTTTTTAGGATAGTGGGCCATATACCATTCTCCATACATTTGTCGAATATGCAGACCAGAGGTTCTGATATGTATTTGTTTAAGATTTTCAAGGTCTCTGCTCTGATTTCATCATATCCAGGGGCTCTATTCAATTTCAGGTTGTTAATAATGTCGGTAATTCCTTTGGTGACCGTGGGAAGTAGAACAAAGAGCCATTTGGAATTGTGGGTCGAAGTGGAATATAGTTATGATTATATATATATATATATATATATATATATATATATATATATATATATATATATATATATATATATAAATATATATATATATATATATATACATATAAATAGATATATATACATATATATATATATAAATATATATATATATAATTATAGCAACAAAAGTGCTCACAATAAGGATTTGTATAAAATAGAGTGGCTTTGGATGAATGATTATTGACCAGAGAAAGTATATTGACAAAAAATCTTTTTATTGATAAGAAGTCACTGGCATAGTTCCTTTATTTATATTTTTTATTCTCAAATCTATTTCTATTTTTCAACCTCAGTGTTGGAAATAACAGCAATCAAGACGACCTACATCAAGGACGGAGTAGAGAGGAACATAGTACTAGCCTCTGTCTACATGCCTTATGACTCTACAAGCCCTCCACCATCAGAACAAGTGAGGGCTTTGGTTAAACACTGTGAGGACCACAAACTCCAGCTTATCAACGGAGCCGATTCAAACGCCCATAATACATTGTGGGGTAGCACCGACACGAACACAAGAGGTGAGTCATTGCTTGAATTTATTGTCTCCAGTAACCTGGAAGTACTTGAAAGAGGCATTGAGCCAACCTTCGTAACCTGTAACAGACGGGAAATCATTGACATCACTTTGGGATCTTCTTTGGTGGTTCGGCACGTCAGCAACTGGGCAGTATCTGAGGAACCTTCAAACTCAGATCACCGACACATACATGTGGGAATTGGCTATTCCAATGAACCTGCAGTGATGTGTCGGGATCCCAGAAAAACCAACTGGCCGGGGTACCGGGAGGAGCTCAAGGCAAATCTCACGAATTTCAAAAATGTCAAACCTAACTCAAATACGATTCATGAAATAGAGCAAACCTCCCTTATGTTACAGGAGGCCATAATAACTCCATATCATAACAACTGTCCTTCGAAGCGCAGCACCACTGAAGGTAAAATGAGCTGGTGGAACACCGAACCTCACATATCCTAGAAACAAAAGGCGAAGACTATTTAATCGAGCGAAAAAAACTGGTGACTGGGAGGATTATTCCAAAACTCTCACAGAATACAACAAAAACATCAGAGGGTAACAAAGAGAGTCATGGAGGAAGTTCTGTGAGGACATAGAACAAACCTCAGAAAGAGCACCGCATCCACATCCTTTCCAAAGACCCCATCGATCCAATGGGGACTCTCAAAAAACCCACTGGAAAGGAAACTATAGAACTCTTGCTCCATACACACTTCCCAGGATCCACTGTCACCACAAACCAAAACCCCAGATATGGAATCCCTGCAAACCTTCATTTGAAGGCAAAAAGGGCAGACTGGGAAGTGGCTAAATAAACGGTAACTCATTCAAAAGTATTGTGGGCAATAAACTCCTTCAAGCCTAACAAGTCGTCGGGCCCAGATGGGGTATTTACCAAACTACTCCAGAGCGGAGTTGAATATCTAGCACCAGAACTGTGCAAACTGTACATGCTGAGCCTAGCATTGGGATGGCTACCTCAAACCTGGAAAACTGTAAACGTGATTTTCATTTCAAAGCCTGGACGGGACTCATACGACCAGGCAAAGGCATACAGACCAATGAACCTATCGTCATTTCTTCTGAAAGGCTTAGAAAAACTGATAGATAGAGACATAAGCGAAACCGCTTCTGTAGAACAGCCTTAACATCAAAACCAACATGCCTATCCAACAGGAAAATTGCGAGACAGCACTCCATCAGCTTGTTTCAAGGCTTGGAGAGTCTCTAGCAAACAAAGAAATTGCACTATTCACTTTTCTAGACATCGAAGGAGCCTTCGACAACACCTTTGGTCTCTGCGGCCACTCGAAGAGGTATTGATGAAACCACCTGCAGGTGAATACACTCAATGCTTCACAATAGACTGGTTCAAGCCAACATGTTCGAGGGAACAGAGCGGGTTGGAATTTCCAGAGGTACCCCACAGGGGGGAATACCCTTCCCCCTTCTGTGAGACATGGTTGTAGATGAACTGCTAATTTCTCTGAATAACCAAGGGTATTACTCCCAAGGGTATGCAGATGACTTGGTCATCCTCATCAAAAGAAATAATACTCGAACAACCTCAGAACCAATGCAAAATGCACTGAGGACAGTAGGGGAATGGTGTAACAGAGAGAGCCTAAGGGCAAATCCGAACAAAACAACACTAATTCCCTTCACCCGGAGAAAAAACATGGGAGATCTCACACCTCATAGACTATTCGGTGGAACATTACAAGTAGTAGAACAGGTGAAATATCCAGGGCTGATTCTTGACAAGAAACTAACCTGGAACCCGCATCTCCAAAGTGTGACCAATAAGAGCAAGATAACCTTCATGATGTGCAGGAGAGCTTTTGGAAAAACCTGGGGACTCAAACCGAAAGCCATGCACAGGCTTTACACAGCGGTAATAAGACCAAGAATAACTTATGGCTCACTCTTATGGTGGCCAAAAACAAATCAAAGACAGGCAAAAACCAACCTTGGGAAAATTCAGAGGCATGCCTGTCTCTGTATCACGGGTGCAATGCATAGCACTCCAACAGCTGCGATGGAAATCATCCTAAACCTCGAGCCCCTTGACTTACATGTCATTGGGGAGGCCAGGATGAGTGCATACAGACTGAAACAACCAAAAAACTGGAGAATCCGAACAACTGGACATACCAGAATCACTCATTTAATCAACATCGAAGAACTCGAAATGATTTCAGATTACATGCAACCCCTATACTCATTCGAAAAACCATTCGAAACACGAATTGACGGATCTGGATGGGCCCCGAGTAAAGAATCACAATCAACTGCGGACATAGTCTGGTATACAGACGGTTCAAAGACAGTTGAAGGAACAGGAGCAGGAATACATGGGGTGAGGCCAATAAGGGATCACATTATACCACTTGGCAAATGATCCACGATATTCCAAGCTGAAACACATGCTATCATGGTATGCATTCAGAAGAATCTAGAAAGTGGTTATAGAAAAAAACACATCTACATCCTATCTGACTGTCAAAGTGCTATCAAAGCACTCAACTCTATACAGATAAAGTCTGAACTGGTCTAGGACTGCCTCCAGAACCTCATCGAGCTGGCAAAATACAACAAGGTCACCTTGATGGGGGTGCCAGGTCATAGAGGCATTGAAGGCAACGTAAAAGCGGACCAGCTAGCTGGACAATCATCTGAAACGGTATTCACAGGGCCAGAACCTGTTCATGGGATTACCAGAAACCGATGCAGGACCCTGATCGACGAGTGGATAAAAAGAAGACACCGACAATATCGGGATCAAACTGTTGGGCAAATACACAGCAAAGTCATGGTGGGGCATCCAAACCGGACCCTGACGGCTGACCTTCTGAACCTGAACAGAACGAAGGCACGTATAATGATAGGTCTGTTGACTGGACACTGCGGCCTGAGAAAACACCCAAACACCATGGGAGTACGCAGGGAAACCGTGGAGTGTAGGCTATGTGATGAAGTGGAGGAAACAGCCTCTCATATTATTCTCGACTGTGATGCCCTTAGTAGTAGGCGATACAGAACCTTTGGAGAGATCAGCCCGGAAACAGGCATGAATCCGAAGAACCTAATCAACAGGCTACTGAACCTGATTGAAGGCTCAAACCTGTTTGAATGAGGAACCACTGACGACAGAGTGATACAATAGACTCCAGCTGGTCGCAGTGTCAAGGGAAGCTAAGTGCCAACCCTGTCTCTGACTCGTCAGCTTTCAACCAACCAACCTCAGTGTTCAGTTCTCTCGTTAGAATATATGTGCCATATCAACTTCTTTTAGTGGGTACTTTTCAAATATTCTACAAATCCATTGATCAGAATAATATATCATGGCAAGTTACAACAATTTTTCATACTTTTCATACTTTATTTTATGAGAAACCATTGTTACAGAGGCGTGAGGATAAATTTAATCAAATTCGAAACGCCGGCAAGGAAACAATAGTTTTTTCTTCAGCGTACACCGATCCCAATCCCAACTAAACTCCAACAGAAATTACCATTGGATCACTATTTTATCAGATCGCTAATAATCTCTGACAAATTGAAAGCTGCATCGCATGTACTCGCTGTTCCTCGGGAGCCAAATTATAAATGAGTTGGTTCATGCAAAGCATTCAAATGTTTCCTGATTTGATGATTTGATGATTTGCTTACCACTCTTGAGGTTTTGAGAAGATAGGAAGCGGAGAAATAACCCTTCTATAATTAAATGGGGTCGATTTGA
Source organism: Gonioctena quinquepunctata (assembly GCA_018342105.1). NCBI lineage: Eukaryota > Metazoa > Arthropoda > Insecta > Coleoptera > Chrysomelidae > Gonioctena > Gonioctena quinquepunctata. Next base: position 62,710 of record JAFIRS010002317.1, on the reverse strand, counting down.
CGATTATCATACCGCTCTTAAGGTTTTGAGAAGACAGGAAACAAATAAATACCTCTATAACAATTGAATGTACCCTAAATGTCCTTGCAATATTTGAATCTAGTTTGTTGTTCGAAAGTTTCAGGAGGACCTGAAATAGTCTATGCAATGATGATTCTTTATTGAGAAAATGTATTGATACACAATTGTTCTACTCTTATAGATATATATATATAAATTTGTAAATATGGATAGGTGACATCTGAGCTCTACGCATGGTATAGTAACTGCTTTGGTTGTGATTTACATCTAGTTCATATTAGTTCCGTGCATGGAGTTCTCTTGTCGCCGTTCCATGGTTAGGTTTGATAATTCAGTCTGACAGATGGATGGCTCTTTGGATGCTGTCAATCACTGCCATTGCTTCTGTTGTTTCCTCATGTCGTCAATTCATTTTGCATCGGCTAAAGTATTTAGCCCTCCCAAATTTAAAAATGGGACACAGCCCTTGAAAGGGAAATCCCAACTTTCCATATGGTCCAAGTTATGAACATTGGAATTAACATTAACCTACAAAATATTTTTTCATCTCCATGTAAGTAGCACTTATTGTATCACATTACCCATGTAACTAAGTCTTTGTTCTTCTTTTATTGTAGAATACTTTTATCATCTGCTGATGATGAACCTATAGAGGTTCGAAACATGTTCACCTAATCGATGGTATTTATCTAATCGATTGTTAATATTATATTGTGGAGACGACTTCGAGTTTTTCTTCTTCATAAAATTATACCACTCCACTTCGAGATACAATGGACTTCTACCACAGGTATAACAATTGAAGGGACCCCAAATGTTCTTGCAATATTTGAATATAGCTTGTTCATCGGAAGTTTCAGAAGGACCAAGAATGGTCTATGCAATAATGATTTTCGATTTCAAAAATATATATGATGACATGTATCCAATGCCTTTTTTTTAACCAAAGTGACTCACACAACTTGCAGAGAAAATCATATGTAGGATCTGCCAGGAAGATGGAGAAACCTCAGTGCACATACTGTGCCAGTATTGAGTCTATCAAGTCAGAGGTTTACGAAGCTGGAGGAGAAAGAAACACAACCCTCAAATACATGAAAGACCTAAAGTTCCACCTATGGAGTCTACTGCGGAGGACCAGACTGGATAAAGAACTCTGACAATATGAGGGGCACACACAATCACCCACACACAGTGATGATTCAACCGTTCTACAGAGAGAGGAGCATTGGATCAAAGGAAAATTCGAGGAGGCCGCCTTCATCGGAGCCAATGTCGCCTTCAGTCAGCCATGTGTTGAGATAAAGAATGTATAGAAATTGTTCATTTTTCGTTTTGTCTGACTGCAGTGGCGCGAAACTACATGCAACACTGCATCAGATAGATCTTCAAGATACCAAGTATCACCTAAAAACCATTCGCAAAAACCTGCTCGGTACAGAGCGCGTTTACAGCTAGTGAGAACCAGATATACGCGGGGGCTTACCAAACCAACTGGCCGAGTAGACGAGAACTAGAATAAAAATATCCCCAAGTACAAGGTGGAGAAGCACAAGCTGAAAACTGCATGACTAGTGGAAAGACGAGTTGTGCGATTGGGTGAACTCCGGGGTATCTGACACACCCTGGTTTTATTTGCCTTCCAGCGGCAGGCGGGGCTCTGCCGCAAATGACTGTCTTTTTACAGCTTCTCGTGGGACCTGATATAGTTGAAAACAATATGGAGAACAATGCGAGAAAAACTCATAGGAGTCTGCGGAACTTAGGGTCATTGAAGAGGTAGCAATGACCCACAACGAGGTCTTGGTTTATATCCAAATGGGCCATAGGCCTAAAGCTCTTCAAATAAACCTCCAACATTCAAAAGCACTCACAAGGACATTTATTGAAAAAAAACATCAATAACGGTTAACTTCATGATCCCTGGATCGATATATGACGAATACAAGGACTGGCAATGAAATCGGGTGAGTTACTTCTTTGCAACTGTAATGAAAAACCACGCAATCGTGAAAGTTCCAACTGAAACAGGCAAGTGGCAGATTCATATTGCTTTGGCCTACGTCCCAGGGAATCCACCAACACGCACACCACCAGAGAAAGTCCAATGCCCCTTCAAATGATGTCAAAATGGAAATAATTACTTCATTTTACATTGCGACGCGTACCATCTCACGATACACGGACACGAACGCGCGAGGTGGGTACCTTTTCGAATATTCGTCTGCTAGTAATAAAGACTACAAATAGAAGTAACAAACCCACCTTTATAAATGATATTAGGAAAGAGGTTCTCCACCTAACCCTTACTGATCAATTTACAACAAACCACATTCAAAACTGGAAAGTATTTTTTTTTTTTTTTTATGTTCTGGTTTCTACGAAAAGGGATATCCTGTAATGTTCAGAGAACATCAGGGGAACCAAGGGAAAGAAGGTAGGAGTTGGTGTTCTTCTTGAATTTCTGGAGGTTGTATGCCTCGGGGAACACCTCCCTAGGCAATGAGTTCCAAAGCCTCGCTGTTCGTTGGATGAACGAGTCTTTGGAAAGCGATGTTCTGCAGGTCTCCAAAGTGACCACGAAGGGGTGTGATGACTGAACTTGACGGGTTAGTCTCGAAGAGACTGCCAAAGCAGGAACGATTGTTGATATTTCAGAAGAGCATCGCCCATGAAAATATCTATAAAATAGAGACAAATCGCCAACTTTTCTACGGTGTTCCAGACAAGTGAGCGAGTTTGTAAGCGAGGCATCACCGACGAGACGAATTGCCCTTTTTTGGACAGAATCCAATAGCCTCAGGATATGTTTAGGTGCCGCGCTCCAAATATGGGAACAGTATTCCAGGACAGGTCGGATCTGTGCCTTATAGATCATAAGCAGCTGAGTGGGGGTGAAATAGCTCTTGGCACGAAACAAAAAACCAAGTTTTTGGGATGCACTTTTTGGGAATGGACCTCACGTGATTTTTCCCAGGAAAGGTTATTGCTGATAGTAATACCAAGCATCGATATGGATGACTTCAGTGGTATGGTTACTCCTGACAAAGTTATGTTAGGCACAGTGAGATCGGCTTTTCTAGAGAAAAGACATGCTTGTGTTTTGTTTGCATTGAATTCTACCAAGTTATTAGATCCCCACTCGAGAATTGTTGCTCAGTCCATATTTATATTATTAACATTTCTTCCTCGTTCATTTCTGGTTTCACGGGCTGATTTAGGGGTCCTGGAAGAGAAAGCGGTATGGAGGGTACTATCATCGGCAAAGCTGTGTACTGGACATGAAGTTGCTTTCAACAGGTCGTTGATGTGAAGTAGAAATAGTGTTGGTGCGAGAATAGATCCTTGCGGAACACCAGCATTTATGAGTAGAGTGTCAGATGAAACTCCATCGACCACTACATGGAGAGACCTGTTTGAGAGAAAACTAGCAAGCAGAGAACACAGCTGAGGGGGCAAGCCATAAGACGGAAGCTTGGCGAGGAGTCCCTGGTGCCAAACTCGATCGAACGCCTTGGAGATATCTAATGCCACAGCTAAAGTTTCTCCATACTTTTCAATAGATAACTGCCATATATGTGAGACGTAAGCGGGCAGGTCACCAGTTGATCTCTGATGGCGGAAGCCATATTGCCTATCGTTGACAATTCCTGAGTCTTCCAGATATTTCATGAGCTCGATGTTGATGGCTTTTTCCATGACCTTTGAAATAATAGATAGCAGTGCGATAGGTCTGTAGTTGCTAGGTAGGGCCTTTTTGCCTTTTTTTGGGACTGGCTGTACTCTTGAAATTTTCCAATTGGACGGAAATACCCCCAAATTGAAAAAGTGGTTGAACAACTTGCAAAGAACAGGTAGTACGTTGGCGAAAGGTGATCTCGGGCATGTGACTGTCAATAGGTGTAATGTTCGGGGGTTGTTTTCCCGATGAATCCAGAGTGGAATTTCCAGCAAATAGGTGCGCAAAGATATTGGCTTTTTCCTGGGCAGTCGTTGCTAGTGTTCCATCTTCTTTGGTTAGAGGAGGAAATGAGCTGGAAGTGAAGTTTCTTCCCACAGCTTTGGCGAAAGACCACAATTAACGAGATGCGTTAGGACATTCAGCAAGTTTTGATCTTATTTTGGCATTGTGGGCATCTTTTGAGCATTCTATTGTCTCTTTGCATATGCATCTGGCCTCGACATATGCTGCTCTGGTCTCAGGGCCCGGATTTTTTAGCCATCGATGGTATGCTGCCTGTTTGGAAGCCACAGCTCTAGAGCAGTTTCTGTTAAACCAGGTCTTATCGGATGATGTTCTTTTTTCGGTATTCGGTATGTAGGTTTGCATCCCCAACATGATGATTTCAGAAATTGTCTCAGCACATCGTGTTGGATCTACTGAAGAGAAACAAACTCTCTTCCATGGAAACGCTGAGAAAAACATACGAAGGCCTTCCCAGTCGGCCGAATTGTAATGCCACATGAGACGGGGTGGTATTGTGCAGCTCGATGGTAAATGGAAATAGCATGTTGTGGAGATGAGGGTGTGATCAGAGTTTCCAAGTGGGGCACAAACTTCTATTCTATACGGGTCAGGATTGGTGGTGAGGAAAAGATCTAGTGTATTGGCAGACTGGTTGTTGACATCAGGGATGCGGGTTGGTAGCTCGACCAGTTGTTCTAGACCATGAGTGATGGCGAAGGCCTCGGCTTGACGACCTGCATCATCTGTTTTGTTAGAGAATTTGAGCCAGGCAGCGTTATGTACATTAAAGTCTCCCATGATTATGGTTTCAGCTGTTGGATGGTTCTCCTGAATGTAGTCCAGTTTGAGTGATGAAAACTCAAAGAGGTCGTTATATGAAGGTTCATTAGGTGATAGGTAAAGGCAGCAGAGGAACTTAGTCAGTTTGGTATCAGATAGCTTGAACCACATCACATCAAAGTCTTTCGGTTCCAAACTCTCTTCACGCTGGCATGAAAGGTTAGCCTTAGCGTAAAGGCAGACTCCACCTTTGAACCTGAATCGAGAATGGAGTTCGTAACCAGGACAAAGCATATGGACCTTGTTGGTGGACGAGTTTACTTGTGTTTCTGTTAGAGCCAGAATATCCGGTTTTTTCGTCTGTAGGTGATGGTGGACGTCATTGATGTTCTTGTTGAGTCCGCGGATGTTGCAAAAATTAATCTTTAATGTTGAGTCCCCTCGAGTACCTCTCGCCCGGAAATCCGAATGGAGAGGTATTTTGCTTCCGGAGTGTTTTACTCTAGGAGACTTCATCATTATTACTATTAGGATGCACCTGAAATCTAATGATTCCTCTATTTCGGATCACTAACACATAAGCTCCGACCTGGAGACCAGAAATACGCTTTGAAGGATACAACTCCGAAATGCTATAACTAACGCATATGAAAGTAGCTACCCGGAAAAACAGAAGGTGGTCAACAGAAACTCGGGAAACTCCCCAATAGAGCTAAAAGTCTGTAACATTGGAAAAAATACAAAGCAGCTCTTTCTGAGTACAACGAAGAACTTCAGAAAATTATATCTGAAGAACATACCAACGGTACCGATCTGATCAAATAGCCGGAAAGTGGGTATGCTGAGGTCAAAGAGGTCAAATGGGCCATTAAGAGCCTCAAACCTTATAAATCAACCGGAATATTTCCCGCCTTACTACAAGATGGCTTTGGAATGATAGAGCTCCATGAGAAGGGTAATGGAGGCCGGTTCCATTTTCGGTCGAACACAGAAGGCCTGGAGGGAGGTTGCAGCGGTGTTCATACCAGATGAACATACCAGCACATGAACCAAAGTATCATCAGCCCATCTGTATCACCTATTTTCTTCTGAGAACAATGAAGAAAATTATAGACTGATATATGAGAAGTGAACTTCTCTTGGAAAGATCGTTTCGCAAAAACCTGTAAAGAGGCATTGAAGAGACATACTTGTTCAAAGACATGACTCTCTGTGCATTCATAGATAAAGAGGTTGCTTTCGATAATACCCCATATGACTCTTTCATCAGATCACTAGAGAAAAGGATTTTGGAGACCTCACTGATGGATGGATGCAATACTGAAAAGTGGAATCATTGTAGCTGTTCTTGGAGGAAAAATGGTCAGAATGACAGCGGAAAAAAGTTGTCCCCAAGGCGGGGTTCTATCACCGTTGCTGTGGTCATTGACTGTGGATAATCTGAAGATCACACCGATGACCTGGTCGTTACTTTCAGGAACAATCATGACAGGATGAAATCCATTGGTCCGCAGATAGCCATGAACATAATCAGAAGTTGGTGAGCAATAGAGGGATCAAATGTCAATCCTAGCACCACAGTACTGGTTCCATTCAGAAGGATGCGATAGTACGAACTGGAGGCTCCGACAATGAATGAAACTCAGGTAAGTTTTCGCAAATATGTCAATTATACGGGCGTTATAATCGACCAGAGACTAACGTAGAACAATCACATCAATCTCAGTCAGCTCCTGAAATATTAATTCCAGAAGACAATCATCACCCCTCCCTCCCAATTACATATGATATAATCGGTAAACGTAATAATGAAAATAAAACTAACTCGGTCTATTATAACTATAATAGAGTGAATCTTCCTGTCCTCTACCAAAACCAAAAAATTGCTGCAACTGATTGGGACTTTTTGGCGAATATACCTGATTCAAATGAAGCATTCAATAAGTTCTATCACAAGTTGAATGAAATTATTCACTCTGTTGTCCCCTTAGTTGAGGCCCGCCTCGGTATAATTCGAGCATTATAAAAAAACTCAAATGTAAACATAGAGCTTGGTGCAGACACAAAAAATTCCAGGATCAGCTTGCATTTATTGAATTCCAAAAGATAAGAAGAGAAGTAAATTCTGAAATTGAATCTAACTACCAACTGTACTGCCGTAATATCGAACAGCAAATCAAAACAGACCCAAAAAAATTCTGGCAATTTGTAAAAAAAAAGAAACACCCGTCATCTCTACCACTAACAATGGTCTATGATGGCATTGAACATAATGACCCCGTAAGCATTGCAAATGCCTTTGCAGAGTATTTTAGCAATTCTTTCGCTACACCTAGTCAAACCATATAAAATAATACTACCGTAAACTTGGCGAATGATGTTTTGATCATAACAGAATTTTCGAAAAGTGAAGTTTGTGAAGCTCTCAGAAAAATCAAGCCAAAATTTACAATGGGACCTGATAAAATACCAGCTTTCCTGATTCATGACTGTGCTTCCTTATTCGCTGCACCTCTGGCAATACTTTTCAACCTCTCAATAAAATACCAACAGTTCCCTGATGTGTTGAGACAATCTAAATACCAGTTTTCAAAGAAGGTGACAATCATGACATAGAAAACTATCGGCCTATTACAATAGTCAATAATTTCTCAGAATCTTCTGAAATCCTTCTTAATAAACCACTTTACAACCATGTCAAAAATCAAATAACTGAGTTACAACATGGCTCCTTCAAAGGTAGGTCAACTACCACAAATCTCTTCTGTATTACCCAGTACATACCCAACACATTCGAAAATAATGCCCAGGTAGATGTCATATATACGGACTTTTCCAAGGCCTTCGATAAGCTTTATTTTTTACCCAGTAAACTGAATCTTTGGCTCCTAGGGAATTAACCTTTTTCCCCAAAATTTTTGCCATTTTTTTTTTTTTTTTTTTTTGGCTTGGACATTCCGTCATTCGGCCAGACACAAGATGAATATTTTATTAAAACACGTCGAGGACCATCCTCGGCCCGGCTACGAAATTTAACATTTAATTCTCTCTAATTAAATAGAAAAATTTCTGCCCTGGCCGAGAATCGAACTCACGACCTTTCGATCATGAGTCGGACGCTAACCCACCGCGCCAATCCCCCCATATTTCCATTTTATTTACACCAACATCAGGCGTTCCACAAGGTTCTGTTTCGGGTCCACTTTTCTTCAATCTGTTCATAAATGACATTATCGAGGATGTCGGAGTCAATTGTTCATTATATGCGGATGATTTGAAATTATATATAAAAATAAACTGCCTAAATGACTGTGCCATTTCACAAAACGCCCTAGATAGAGTGAATACTTGGTGCAAAAATAATCGCCTTCTATTAAATGCTAATAAGTGCTCAATTGTAACATTCACTCGGAAACAGAACAACATCACCTATAACTACTCAATTGGCAATGATGTGCTCCCTAGATCCAATTCTGTTCGTGACCTTGGTGTCACCTTCGACCAAAAATTATATTTTTCAACACACATAAATGAAATTACCAATGAATGTTCAAGGGCTTTAGGTTTCATTGTCAGAAATACTCGTGATTTCTCGAATAAGAACACACTGCTACTGTTATATAATTCCTATGTCCGTTCTGAAACAGAGTATGCATCTATCATTTGGTATCCATATTATAATGTCCCTTCAAATAATCTTGAACGAATCCATAGACGCTTTATGAAATATCTCTCTTTCAAAGGAGATGGTGCGTACCCTGCTACAGTAATATGTAATACCGCTTTACTAGAGAGACATAACTTTACCTCTCTTGCGAGTAGAAGGATTTTTCTTTATGAGGTGATCCATGGCCAAATCAACAGTAGTGCTATTTGGAGTATGCTGAATTCTCATGTTCCAAGAGTGAACATAACACTCTATTTTACCTTAAATTCTCTAGAACAAATGTACAGAAAAACTCACCCTTATTCAGAATTTGCAACAACTTCAATGCTATCAATAAAAGTTATGACATTTTCTCTTGCAGCATTGCTTCATTGGAAGAAATCAGTTTTTGATATCAATTTTCCTTTTCTCTAGTTTTTATATCATGTCTCATTTCTACACTACTGTTGTATCTTTACTGATTCTCAAATTATTTATGTTTTTTTGTTTTTGTACCTGTGATTTCCCCACCCTGTGAATGGATTTCTGTTGGGTGGTGTACAATAAAAAAAATATTTCCATGGCTAGAGCGGACGTTCCGCAGAGTATATGACAATACATAGAGTTTATAGCCCAAGAAGATATATTGGTCATATCCAAAGATCATCAAACCAATGGTCAAGCAGAAAAAGTGCACCGATTAGCCTGTCTGAGAATCACAGAAGCAATGTCAATATGCGCCACTGCAGCATTAGAGGTAATGCTGAACCTTCCACCCCTGTACATCTGTGCAATGAAGATAACAGCATTGCGTGCCTCAAGACTACACCGGATATCGAATTCGAAAGTTGGATATCTGACTGGACACCTGAAGATTATTGAAAACATTTCCCTAGAATCGAGGACCAAACCATCAGATATTATGTCAGCTTGGGTCTACTCCGAAGTGCATTCTGAAAGTGATCATAAACAACCACCAAATATGTACAACGAACGGGCCACAAATAGAAAGGGATGCATCAGTTCCGTACACTGATGGATCCAAGAAGGACAACGGAGGTAAAGTGGGTATAACAGGTCCTAGTTTCAGGCTCTCAACACCCTCAGCAAAGCTCAAATAATTTTTCAAGCAGAAATCCATGTAATATGATTTGCGCCCGAGAATGCTTCGAGAGAGGTTCCAGTGGGGCAGAAATATATATCCTATCAGGTAGCCAAACAGCACCCATAGCTCTGAAGTCTACACACACACACACACACTTTTCAGTCTAGACTGACCTGGAAACTCTCCCCGAGATAACTGGCTACAAACAATCAGATTACTTTGATGTAGCTGCCAGTTCACAAGGGACTCAAGGGGAATGATGAAAAAGACAGCCTTGCCAAGGAAGGGGCAAACATTGAATTCCCTGGCGGATAACCCTGCTGTGGTCTTTCCAAAGCCCACATTGAGAAAGAGTTTTGGCACTAGGAAGCTGATCAAAAACAAGGACGAGTGAAAAGGCTTCTGAGCTCATCGTCAAAGAAAGCTAAACAGCTTTTCGTATTTGACAAGGAAGAATTAAAATCGGTAAAGAGACACCTCTGATTTGCTACTGCCAAGCACTGTTTAGCAAAAGGTATTAGTTCTTCGGAGTGGTTCTATTAACGCCCTCAGATATGAGGAACTCAGCTCCCAGGAAACTGATTCACTTCTCAAGGAGTTTTGGAAGCCTGGGTCTTGAAAAGATGGAGGGTAATGTACGAAATGGCTTAAAGGTCGGGCACGGAGAGTCTGAAGAGATATATCGACCCCCCTACAATCCACAACACCTAAAATGAAATATTCTTCTGGAAACGATTGCAGATAAAAGCAATCGAAACGTCGTGAAAAATCTTCAATTCCATTGACGTACATAATATTATGAAAATATCTGAATATGTGACAAATGAACAAACTTTATTTGTCAGATCAGGGCTTCATCAATTTCTTATCAACAGTTGCTGAATATTTTTTCATTGTATCACAATACACTGTATGGAAATGTTCAGTTATTCGGATCATGAATGATGAAGAAATGGAGTTCCTACGCATTTATGATCATGTTGTTGTATCTTCTTTCTACAGGAAAAAATTCATACACGGTAGAACAGCTATTCTCTGTAAGCCAAACTTGAATGTAATACCTCTGGATTATTTGAGCCCTTTTTGTACCGGAAAAAGTTTCGAAATTAGTGGTGCTCTCCTAGAAAACTATAATATATTTGTTCTTTCCATTTACAGATCCCCAAATGGAGATTTTGACATATTTTTGAACTCACTAGAAAATATTTTGAAAAAATTAGGTTGCACAAAACATATCATAATGGCTGGAGATTTCAATGTACTCTTTGGCACAAAACAAAAAGAAAATATAGCCCCATGTGATCTGCTTGAATCATTCGGTTTTCAGAAAATGATCACCCGCCCTACTAGGGGAGACAATTGTATTGACAATATAATTATAAATTTTGCATGTTATCCCCATGAAACAACAACAATAGAAACAGATCTATCTGACCACCATGGACAAATTTTAAAATTGGAAATACATCAGAATAAATTTCAAATAGAAAAAAAAATTCAGGTAAATTTCTATTCTACAACACCATTGAAAACACAGATTGGTCATTTATTGATGACAACATAAACACGGATGATAACATCAGTATATTAGAAGAAGCTTTCATTGACTCATTTCCTGAAAAAAGTTATAATATTAGAGATAAAAAAGCAAATAATACATGGTTTAATGGCGAAATAAGAAACATGCGAGACCAACTACACCTCTTGAACGGAATATATACAGAGCATCCTTCTGATAGTCTCAAATAACAACTGAACAGTCTGAAAAAAATGTTCAAAAAAACGATTCCATGTGCTAAAAGAGAATGTAATGATAATCGTATAAAAAAATCAAAAAATCAAAATAAATGCATGTGGAATATCATTAATGAAAACAAAAACAGAGAACAAAGAATTAAAGACCCACCAGTCTCACCAAACACCTTCAATGACTACTTTATGAATAATGCAAAAAACCTAACCCAAGAAATAGACAGTACAAACATAGACCCTCTGGAAAAACTAAACAATTAATATTGAAAATTTTACTCTGATCGAATTTACCTACAATGAAGTTAGAGAGGTGATAAAATCATCAACAAATTAACCCAGCAGAGATATATACGGTCTGAACGTTGAAACGATCAAATGCATATTGAATATAATCCTAATCCCTCCAACTAAACTGCTGAATCAATGTACGAAAGGGTGCATTTTTCCCTCCGTCTTAAAAGAAGCGTTAGTAATATCTATCTTCAAAAGTGGAAATCCAAATGATCCAACAAACTACAGACCAATATCTCTGCTACCAATAATATCAAAAATATTTGAAAAATGTATAGCTCTGAAAATTGTATAGCATTTTGAGAACTATAACATCTTCACAGACTGCCAGTATGGATTCCGAAAAGGTAGAAACACTGAAATGGCAATACTAGATCTGAGCAACAAAATAACAAAAACTTTTGAAAAACTAGAGTATACAGAAATAACCTTCTGTGATCTAAGCAAAGCATTTGATTGTGTATCACATGAAATTCTCTTGAAAAAATTAAAAATATATAATTTTTCTGATAACAGTATAAAGCTGATCAATTCATCCTCAGAATATCGATTTCAGACTGTGAAAGTGGGTAATACTCTATCAACAAGAAAAAAAGTCACAACTGGTGTACCGCAAGGATCAATCTTGGGACCTCTCTCATTCATAATTTTCATAAATGATCTACCATATCGGGAGAAACTGATATCATATATTTTATATGCAGACGATACTACAGTCCAAACAAATGCAAAAACTCTAGACGAGGTACTTACATTATCCTCTGAAGCCCAGTCACAAACTGAAAGGTGGTTCAATGCCAACGAATTATATCTGAATAAAAACAAAACCCAAAACATGGTATTCACCCTAAGAAATATGGAAAATTAGTCAAACTCGCAAAGTAGTGTGAAATTTCTGGGAATCTATATTGACAGTAAGTCAAAATGGGATCATCATATAAATGAAATATCAAAAAACCTCATGAGGAATCTATTTTTACTAAGAAACCTCTCCAGACAAGTTTTAAAAGCAACTCTTCGAACGGCCAATTTTTCCTTGTATGAATCCATTATTTCTTATGGTATTGTCGCCTGGGGACATGCAACAGACTGTGAGAGAATATTCCGACACCAACGGAAAGGAATTAGAATATTAGACAATATCAACTACAGAGATGAATGCCGAAATTCATTCGTTACATTGAAAATACTAACCTTTCCTTCTCTGTATATCATGGAGAATTTAATATACATAAAAAATAATCTATCTCAATATGAAACTTTTGAAAATGTGCACGACCACAACACTAGGCATAAAAATGATTTGAGTACAAACTACTGCCGCTTAAAAAGATGTCAAAATGGACCAAATTTTTGGGCTGTGAAATTTTACAATAAACTACTGAAAACTAAGATCTCTACCAAATAATATATTCAAAACAAGGATAAAAATGTTTTTAATAAAAAACGCCTTCTTTAGCACTGAAGAATTCCTGCACTGTGATATTAGTTCTTTAACCATATAGACATTTGTTGTTGTTCTATAATTTCCAATTCAAAATTTTACTGCTTTGTTTTTGAATGTGTATGACGTCATAACCCAAGGTACTGTTGATTTGTTGAAAATATAAACAGGATGTTCATAAAATCAGATGTGGAATCATCTGCGACTGAAATATAAACTTTAGTCACTATCTTCCATCGTCAAGATAACCTCTTGTGGGGTATTCATGTTGAAAAGGGAAACATTCTCAATTAAATATTGATAGAAAGATTTTTCTGTGAATTGAAAAATCCACGATTAAAATGAAGTTATTTTTTGTGAATGTCTAACAGAAAACAACTACTTCCCCGGCTAAAGCCACGCTGGACATTGAACTACATCTGATAGATATTCTGAAAAGGCCCTAACTCAAAAGAAAAAATCTGAAATTGAAAATTTGCATTTTCATTCAGATAGTTATTTGATTTTTATTCCAGTCTTAATTAAGAACTCATAAAGATGAATGAGGCAAAAGAATGTTTTCCAAAAAAGAGTACTCACCAGAAATCATTCGTAACATTGACGCAGGAGGGACATCGCATTCACTAGGTCTTCAATACATTTTTGTCGACGAAAATCTATTTCACGCTTCCACGATCATCAGGAAGACCGGAAGAAATGGAAAACACATTTTCAAGAAGCAATCTCACTTTGCAAAGATGGAAAAAGTTACAATCATTTCTTTTGGAGAGACACTTTCAAAGTGTCTCTTCAAAAAATGATTGTACTTTCCATCTTTACAAAGTGATCTTAATGTTTTTCCTTTCTTCCGATGATCGTAAACGTGAAATTGTCATTTGTCGAAATATGTAGATCTCATATTATTCAGATTCTGTAATCTGGAAAACATCTTCTTTCCTCATTCATTTTATGATCGAAAGATAAAATCAAATAATATCGAATGAAAATGCAAATTTTCAATTTCAACTTTCAAATATCTATCAATATTCAATATCCAGCTGATTTCGATTAGAATTTCACAAAAAACTTCATTTATCGTGGATTATTCAAATCTTCTATCAATATTTATGAAATTTTCCTTCCAGGTACTGTATAAATTATAAATATTTTCTATATAAAAACCTTGTTTTTTTAATTGTAAGCATCTTTTGTTTGTGAAATTATTATAAGAATCCTGATATATGTTAATTTATAAATATGTATGTATTGACTTGTGTAAATACTGTTGAATGTATAAAACACCAATAAATTATTTATCTATCCATCTATCTATCTATCATTCAATGAAATATCCGTTGAACTAGATCGCTGCTCCAATTTCATCAGTGGTTCCCTTTTGCATCCACACTGAGACATTCTGACACCAAGAGCCGAACGAAAAACAGAAGAGACGAAAAATACTTGAAAGGAATTTGTTATAGCGCTTCATATCCGCTATGCCGAGGTATATTATATAATAAAATGAACTTTTACTGCGGGTTGCTTAAATTTGATTATTATACCAAACTTCAAGAACAGCCGACCCGTGACAAATGAATATTGAATGCATTATGCCAGACTATCATTTGTCAAACGCCGCGAGAACTTTGTATTCCCTGCATAAAATATTGCGAGGAAGACTGAGCGAATCCTTGGTAATAAGAAAAGTTAATTAAATTGGGTAATTGTTACTTTGACGAGGAGATTTATTGAAATGTTTTGTATCTGCTAAGCCAGCCATGAAAGATAAGAAAGGCTTGAAACTTTTGTTTTTTTATGCTTTTTGCTGTTAGGTACGAATCAAGGGGTTAACCTGTCTCGTTCAGTTCGGGTTATGAAAAAGGTGAAAAGTTTAATTATGCCGTCGTCGACACAATGGTTCAATCCTGGGCTATTCCGTATTGTGGAAAAGTATATTGTATGGAATAAAGTCCGTACCGGTGCTTGGTCAAATGTGTTTCTGAAAAAGTTTTTCATGAAAACACGTAAATGAACATTTACCAACTGAAATTATAAAACAATAACTTCAATTGAAAATTATCATACTCCCGGGTCGTCACAGATCCAAAGTCCCAATTGAGTTTTGAATGAAAATCGATAAAATGGACGAGAAAAGCAAAAATTCAAATTGTGGTACCCTTAATAATGAAAATTGGTTTTCTCAGAAAAACAAGATGATTGAATGGCTGGTTGGGTCAGTAAAAGTTATTTATATAGCAACTATGGAAAATACTGTTTTTATGGACGAGTATACACGATAAACGTCAATGACACCCAGATAATAAATTACATTTAAAAAAAGCTTTATCCAGAGACACCAGAAGGGAAAGGAAACATCAATGTAGTAATCAAAGAGCTCCAAACAGATCCCAACCAAATGGAATGCTTCATGATTGGAGCAGATCTCTCTCACAAAGAAAAATTGTATACGGCAGATCTCTGGCCCAGCGGAGTAGGCTCCAGGAGGTTTGACATCAGACGCTACAGGCACTACGAGGACAACTAGATGAACAACAGAAATTCTTTTTTATAGAAAAACTAAACAAAAATAGCAAAGAAATTAACATAACCAATGTAAATTTTATTTTATATTCTAATATGCAAAGTATGAGAAACAAGCAAAGCCTGCTTGAAGTAGAACTCACCACTCATGTGCCAATGTTTCTATCAATATCAGAGTCTTGGCTAAAGGATTATGAAGTAAGTAATTTTTCAATTGATGGATATCATCTTGCAAGCGCATACTGTCGCAATGTTTCCAAGGGAGGTGGCACTGCTTTGTTGGCACAACAAGGAACAGTGACAACTCCTCTAATATCAACAACCTATGTATGGAAAAAGATTTTAAATGCTGCGGCTGTGAATGTAAAAATCATAAAATACTTACAACTTATAGATAACCAACAGAAAATTTCCATATTTTCAATATCAATACTCCCTCACATGCACGAGAGGAGATACTCAACATATTTGCACAATACGATCTTCATAGTATCGTATATCAGGATATAAGAGTTACATCAAGCTCTAGCACAAAAATAGACAATATTTTTACGAATGCCTCCAATATGTCGCTCGATAATCAAAAGGTTAATAATTACTTTTATTCTAGAGACTATTGCGGTAAAAATAAATCACTATTTGGCCAACTTTTACAAAGCGAATCTTGGCAAGGCACAAACGATTCGCTATCATGCAACCAAAAATATGAAAAACTCGCGCAAACACATTACTGATTCACTTCTCTCAGGCCTTTCCAATGAAGAAAAAATAAACAAAAAAGGACTCCAAATCCTGGGTTACAGAAGAAGTCAAAAAGTCTAGCGCACAACTCAAAGATGTACATGTTCTTCAAAAAAAAATTCCCCATTTCAAAAGGCCAATATTAAGTACAAAAACGAAAACACACTAGTCTTATAGAATCATGTGAAAGAAATCATTATGACCAAATAATACAATCTTCTGAGAATAAAAGCAAAACCTCTTGGACAGTTATAAAAAAATTTAAAAATAATAAAAACACCCAATATTGAAATTTTCCATGAAAATGAAGAATGTTCATGTCCCGAAGACATTGCTTATCTCCTCAATAACTTTTTCATAAATGCTCCAAAACAAGTCATAGATGAGATCCCACCGGTAGATCACAATAACTTTGAGCATAGCCTCAACAGCATTCTTACTTCGATGGTTATACTCCCTTCCACCGAGGAAGAAATGCTAACAATTTTCTCAAACCTCAACAATAAACGCTCCTCTGAACCTGGTGAC
This sequence comes from Gonioctena quinquepunctata, assembly GCA_018342105.1. NCBI lineage: Eukaryota > Metazoa > Arthropoda > Insecta > Coleoptera > Chrysomelidae > Gonioctena > Gonioctena quinquepunctata. The sequence continues at coordinate 45,915 of JAFIRS010002317.1, read as the reverse complement.
TTACCCAATAATATTGTAAACGAGTTCAAAAATGAACTGGTGAAACCTATAACTCATATAATGAACTTTCCACTAGAAGCTGGCACTTTTCCTGATGCCCTCAAAACAGCAAAAGTAATCCCACTTCACAAAAAAAAGGATAAAAATATCATGAACAACAACAGACCCATATCAATAACATCGGTTATCTCAAAACTTTTGGAATACTGTATGCTGGAGGGGCTAACCTCCTTCTTCGCAAGATTCAAACTTATCCCAGATGAACAACATGGGTTCATAAAATTCGAATCTACATCTACGACAACAATAGATAAATATATCAATAAAATCAATGACTTAGATGGAAAAAGAAGTCCTATAGGTATATACTGTGAGTTTAAGCAAGGCGTTCGATTGTGTCCCACATGATCGGCTGCTCGACAAGCTATGGTCATACGGAATTAGAGGATGTGCATATGCCTGGTTGAAGTCCCTCTTGACAAATAGGAATCAATATGTACAGATATTTTGCAATGGAGAGGGTGGTCAAAACACAATCTCCCGCTCTCGTTTGGCACCTGTGGAAGTTGGAGTGCCACAGGGGAGTGTGCTTGCCCCAGTTTTGTTATCAATTTATGTAGCAGATATTGTAAAATACCTTGCACCTTCCGAATTAACACTCTACGCTGATGACCTCTCTATACTGGTATCAAAAGACTCTCCCAAACTGCATCAACAATAATGTAATACCCTCATGGAAAAAATGATCTTATGGTTCTCTATTAATAATTTAAACATTAATGCCAGTTGAACACAGTTTCTAATTCACCACACAAAACAGAGAACGGTCGAAAACATAGAAATACATTTGGGAGAAATGACTCTACAGAAATGCCACACTATAAAATTTCTAGGTATAGCTATGAGTGATACACTGGACTGGGAATCACATATAAGTGATACAATAAAAAATCTGAACTGTAAGTTGTATCAAATAAGATGCCTTCAGAGAGTGCTCAACCTGAATGGTTCAAAAAACTTTTACTTTGCTGAAATACAGTCCCGACTATCATACGGTATATTGTTGTGGTGCATGTCTTCTTCAGCTCAAAAACTATTTGCTGTTCAGAAAAAATGCATACGTGCAATGTTGAAGAAAAATCGAAGAGAATCATGCAGACATATTTTCAACAAATTGAAACTACTTCCCTTATGCTGAATATATATTGGAAATTTCCTGTTACATACATAAAAACAGAAACATCATTCCCTGCCATAGCGACATACACAATTACCCAACGAGATTTAGCCAAGATTATTATTATTATTATTATTATTTTAGGGCGAGTCATAGGTTAGTGCTGGAATAAAAAACAATAACAAATGAACGTTTCTCCATGATATTCATTTGTAGAACAAAATTAGGTACCGGGTTATTCACTATCAATTATAGACCGGGCGCTAGAGGTAAGTGAGTATGCAAAATGTGAGGACCGAATTCCACCAATGGATTTAAGTTAAGGAAAGGTCAGAAATCATTAATGCGGATCTTGCCGGTCAAATATTTGGTCCTTTTTTTTACCCCTCTACTCTTATTTGTAAAGGAAATGTATTGAGTACAATCTATAAAATCATTTTAATGATTATTTCAGTAATAATTTATATTTTTTTCTAATGGTGAAAGTGAGGATGGATTGTTAAATGAAAAAAATTAAATAAAAATAAAAGTAATAAAATCTTTTTTATTAATAAAAAAAATTATATATTGAAAAAACAATAAATTCAAATAAAAATATACATAAAGTTGGCAAACAATTACTCATTTATGTTGAAAAGGGAAACATTCTCAATTGAATATTGATAGAAAGATTTTTTTGTGAATTGAAAAATCCACAATTAAATCTACTCATTTATATTTACAAAATTGTTATTGATACATTTACATAGAGAAATACAAGATAATTTTGATTTTTTTAACTGCAAGAAATTGTGCGACAATTTGTAGTGCATTCACAAGGTTGAATCAATAACTCTGGTAAAGGCGGCTTAGTCATTTGTCGTGGACGTAAGTCACCATCCAACTTTTCATAACCGTACAAACAATAATCGATGGGGTGTATTTGTGTTTGATAAAATTTTTTCAAATAAATGTTTGTACTGTAGCCCTTAATGAACGCAAATGCAAAGCATCTGATGTGCATATCACTTTCATCAAATTGAAACCGAAACCTATGTTTTGTGAAATCAGTTTATATCTGAGTTTATCAGCAAATTTTTTTTTTTTGAAAAGAAATAAGCGCAAACTATTCCTAACTGTTTTAATTGTTCATTATTTAGGTCAAGGTTTCCCAAAGATATAAGGGCTGTTTGTACAAAATCTTCAGACGCAGCTTTCAAACATTGCATTTTACTGCCAAATCTGCTAGTAGTGTCGCAACTACTTATAGCATGTAATGCTGGCAAAATATCGCATATCCTTTCATCCAGTGATTCAGCAGCTGAATGGCATCCTAGAAAATATTTCTTTGTATGAGAACCATCGAACCATAGACCAAGACTCCCGATATTTGCTAAGTATTTCCAGAAATAAATTCCCAATATGAATACATATGTATCAGCGCTGATTATGATGATATGAGCAGATTGAATCCTTACTGCATGGAACATATGGCAAAACATTCTTGAATCAGCTTCTAAGTGGTTTGATTGTAATTCAACTACCTCACAAAATAAAGACCCTTGTAACTTGAAACATTTAGTTGGATCGTCGAATCCTCCACATATGTACATCTCGCAGTCTTTTCAACTTGTGCATATTTTGGAGCATTAGTGCAAAGAAATCAAACAAGTTGTAATTTATTTTGAATGTTTGCAAGAAAAGCTTCACAATCAGCAGGAGTTTTTGTTGAATGACTTGAAATTATGACATTTTTAATAATTTGGCCTTCACTCCGTAACTTTGACTCCTAAAACTTTATAGAAATATCGCCATATCTGTCGACCATCACATCTATTCTCTTCACGTCAGGCAACGTAAAAAATTGCATAATTTTTTTGAAAAAAGCCTCGGCAAAATCACCAAAAGTATTGAACTTATCCAACTGAATTTTGTGAACAAGTGCCATACCATCAACTATATGAATTTTGAAAGTATTTAAATTTATTTTATCTTGCTGAGTGCTCGTACCACAGTTATAGTTTTTTTGAATTTCAACGACTAGTTGTGATTTTGGTGACTTCCTATAAAATCCGTCATTATCAAAGAGATACTTGCAGTAATTCAATACTTCATACGATGCTAATATCTTTGTATCAAATCTACGTTGAGAAGCCACCATGAATGAATGAATACCTAAGCGCGCTATGCTTACAGTTGGCTCGAAGAGGGGATGTGAAGGGAGCGGGAAGGGACCATCACAGCTGGTGGCAAGATGTGTTTTGTTATTGGTTGGGGTCTCAGGTATGAGAATCCGACCATAGTTGCCGGTCCTCACATTTTGCATACGCAACTACCTATAGCGCCTGCACTTTACCCACACCTTATCATCGTTATTATTGCCCATAGAAAGTTAAATGTAAAAGTTGTGTGGTTATGAGTCAATTCTGATAAAATGCAGTCAAATACAGTAGCGTGCAGGTTTCAGGATATATTTTTCAAATGGGATACCCTGTATATTACTGAATTTTTGGAATAACCTTTTTTTGCTGATTTCAAAAATATACCGTATATTACCCCTATCTCATACCGTTTTCTATTATTGAACGTCGAATAACTTAGACTAGTTGTTACTGTGAATACCTGTCCTATGAAAGTTAACATTTTTAAAGTAAGCTGTGAAAATGACAACTATTTTATGTTTCAAACAAGGGACATATGTTTTTTTTTCTCATAAACTTGATTATGTTCAATTCATGCCAAGTCCGCCTAACAATCCGCATAACAGTTTCACGCATTTGGCCCTCATCAGCACCACCACCAGAAAGGTAGTTGTTTTTCGCTTGTGGTCCACCACTTGTTTCAATGTATATTGATTTTTTGTGAAATTGACTGTTAAGTCCCTTTTTTCTAATATTACACTTCACTGGCTCTCTTGTTTGATGTATACGCCTTTTCGGGCATGTAGCCACTCCCATCGAGGTAGAATTCCACTGAAATTGTTGAATGGTATGGAGTGTTTTTTTCTCTCACTAGGTACCGCCTTAGAAGTTACTTTTTCTTGCTCGACTCAAACAAGGTATAAACAGTTACTGAATGTTTCTATATTTTTTCAGTTAGGTACAAAATTTCATAAACAATCAATTATGCATTCAAATTCAAAAAAAATATTTATTTTTCATCGCAATTCATGAGTTATTGACATCTTTCAAACTATCACAGATACGATAAATAGCATCTCAACGTTTCTATAAAGAATCAACTGATCTTTAAAATTAGTATTTGAACGAGAATGTTACTATTGTTGATCATTAGTTATATGCATTTGTCCATGAATGTTGAAAGTTTTTCTTCAATCTTCCAATCTTTCATGGCATATAACTCATTAACTACTGCGGATACATGAATAGACCTTCAAGGCGATTTTATTGTGATAGAATATCTACCCAAATAATTTTTGATTCAATATATAGCTCTAATAGTTAATATGCACTTCAATTCACAATCATCCGATGTGTGTGCCCTTCTAGTTTCTTTTTTTCTTTTTCTATCGTAATATTTTTTAGATTTTGCTCTCCTTATATAATTGTTATTCCGGTCTGGTTTTCTATTTTCAACATGTTATTTCTATTCAGAGAATTTAAAAAAATGGAGTTGAATTGAATTTTTTTATCCAAAACTCATGCTTATTCATGAACAATAGTTGCATCCCGAGTGACAAGCTAATAAAAAACCTTATTATAAACAAAATAAATGAAGTGTGACAACCCAGAACTTGACCGGCATGGACCTGGGAAGGGTGGGGATATTTTGATGACTTTTAAATGTCAAAAGTGTGCTATTATTGGACAGAGTCCAAAAAAAAAGACCTACGTTGTTTAAATACAGGTAATACATAATACCCATCATTCTCATTTCCATCGTTTTTAGTTTAACATTTCACAATCATATTCCATCCATATAAATCTCTCACAAGATTTGAATTAATAGAATAAATAGCTTTTATTTTGTATGTTGATTTCAAACGATGATTTTGGTAATACTAAATAAAATGGCTTTTCTTGTATAATGTTATAAGTATTATTGTTCTCGACTTCGACATTTCTACTTTTCCTGATATCACCACTAAAAATACAGTTTCCAATTATCACTTTTTCTCCCACGGACTGTTCCACATAGCCTTCTGCAACCGTCGGCGATCGCCATCCACCATAATGTTTAAGTCTCAGAATATCAGCCCCTGAGCCAACTAAAAGCGACGCAGAGGACCTTCTAAAACTATGGCCAGTATATTTTGCAGTATTAGGTAGTCCAAGAGAGAATGGAATTAGACTCGAAGGGGGGGGGGCATCCAATAGAGGTTTTTTTTTCTCATAAATAAATACGCGAATAGCCTATACTTTCTTCTGAAAGATAGTTCGTAGATGGAAACTCTGGTGCCGGCCCCAGCAAAATCACTCTGTGGATTTTTTCAAAAAGAAATATTGCCAAAAATAACGATTCTTCTGGTTCCACAGATATCTTAAAAAGTATTGAAGAAATCGTTTCACACTCACAAGCTACTTCAGATAATTGGAAAAAACCTACAAAATGGTTTTTGTGCGACCGGATCGGTGTATTTTCCGATTTGTAGTTTTTGCACAATCGTGATATAATTGATTCAAGTGCTTACCTTGCAAAATTTCACCGATATGAGAAAAATCGTCGTATTCAAATTCTGTGATCGGCATCTGAAAGTAGAGATCGATATCTACAATTTGTTTATTCTGGATTTTTCCCTGGAAGTGAAAAATTTGTTGAAAATGTCACTGAAAGTTGCTCCATACGCTTGAAAGTGCGCTCGAGGGAGAGTCTAGTAGCGGTAGTGGAGGGACGAGCCTTCGGAGGAGAATGTGTCACCGCGCGGCGGGTTTCTTACACGTTGGCGCATGATATATTAGTGCATATGAGTTATAAGCGGGTTTTTGCATACGTTTCCACTTATTAAATGATTGGTTTTTTCATTAATTATTATATTACATCGGTAAATAGTGTGGTTAGTATTGAGAGGTAAGTATAGGTATTCGTGGAGTATTTAGTGTTTAAAGTATTCAGCTTTTCAACAACTCTTCGGTTCTTTTCGTTCTGAACATCTGATCTTATGAACATCCTGTACATATTTTCTCACAAATCTATGTATTTAATGTTGATTCATGATGCTGCTGGCGGAAAATTTCTGCATTATTCTTGGAGGGAATAATTTTTCTATCTATGCGACAAAAGGTAGCTCATCTTCCATTGGTGAAGTTGAAACTGGCTGACTTGTGCTTCTTCAGAATAATGTTGTAACTTGATTTTCTGCAATATATGTGAAATAACTCCGCGGGTAGAATTATACGAACGAATTTGCCATAATCGAAATTTACCTGTTGTAATTATTATGGAACATATATCGAAACCGCCATAAATTCGCAATTTCGGGTAAATATCAATGGAAATTATGCTAATTGTTCGCTATATATTTATGGGGAAAACCCATACCATGAAATTCCGATGTTGAATTTGCTAACAGATAAATAGGTAGAACTAATCTGGATATGTTAATTCCGAAGTGAATTGAACCAAACATTAATTGCTGCACTATAAATTCGTACGGTTCAGAAATTGATTTGTTGAGAAGTCAATTGAACTCGAAACCGTAATTGAACATTCCAAATAAACAATCAGAATGAAAGTTATTCTGTAATTAATGGAAGAGAGGTTGAATGGCAAAAAAAACAATGGCGCGGCCAGTGGGAAAGGTAGATTTCAGAATTTAATTATTGATCAATCAAGCTAATGTAACAGAACAAGGCGGGGTCCTGTATAAACTCATCAAGGGTTCCACAGGGAACACAGAGAAACCGATATTCTAGAATAACTTTCATTTTTTAAGGTATAAAACGACGTCATGAACTGATGGATTTGAGTGAGTTTGAACAATGACGTTTTTGGGAACAAAATAACATATGTGAGGCAGCTCAGCTGTGCAACAACTCTGGGTCGAATACGAAATTCTTGAAAACCAATTTCTACATCTGCGAGAAATAACCTCAGCGGGAGCCTTGAGCCATTCAATCAGGTGCTTTTGTCTGAGGCATGAACTCCCATAAAACCCTGACCGGTCATAAATCGGGGATTTCGTTGTAGTCAGGGCATGGAAAGTTTATGGTTGAAACAAAACATTCGGATTCATAGAACAAACTAGATTACATACGAATTTGCGCAAGTTCTGGAAGTGGCGTAAGTGACATACCAAGAGTTTTCGAAACGGGAGTTTCTGGTCATTTTCTCCCAAAAGTTGATTTTTCGAATGTTCTTTATGTAAAATCATGACCACTAATGGGCATTGTCAGTTGATTCAGAGAAAATTAGGAATAATTGTTAAAAAAAACCACTAAAGTATCAGAAAGAGTTCCATAGTTCCAAGTAGTACCGCTCAAATTCGTGGGAGCGCCAGCTCTCGGTTGGCGCAGAGTTGAGGAAATGGCCCCACCCACGACTGGAATCGTGATTGGTCGACTGGGTAATGACGAATTTGCCTGGAGTTTTTTTTTTAATCTCACCTCATTGGTTAGGTAATTATTCAAAGTACGGATTGTAAATGGGGGTTGAGATTGTTTTTATTTGCCGAGATTTGATTTGAGTGGTGTGCTCTCAAGGAGTGGTAGGAGAAATCTTACGGAGAAAATTTTGGCAAAAAAAAATAGTCAGTTGATATTTCGCCGTGGCAAGGGTTGAGTACCAGAAATTTTATACAAGTCAGTAGTTCCTTTTTGGGTCCAGAAAAAGTTAAAATTCATTAGTTCCGTATCGAGATAAAGTGTTTACGCTCGAGAAAGTGATACGATCATTTGAATTAGTCGGTTTCGCGAGGGTTCTTTCAGATAATTACAAAATTTCATTTAATATGAATTTTGTGATTCTTTGTTCGAAGTAGAATTTTTCGACTGTCGAAAGTTTAGCCGAGTTTCGTGTAGTTTGATACCATAAATTATTGTTTACAGATTGCTATTTCAATTAATTTGGTGTTGTTCACTCAATTTATTTTTCTGAGCATTAACTTATTCATTTCATCAGCATAATTATTATCGTCAATAAAAGACAATGATAGAAATCCTTTCGTTTTCTTGAATAATTGGGATCTTGGGGGAGTTTATTCCAAAAGTTATTGAGGGAAACTATTGTGATACGTGTAGCCCGGAGATAGTGAACGCAAAGTGTATCGAAGACGAATTCTTCATCCAGGAACAGCTAAGACAATTGAGAGGAGGTATGTAATTATATATGTTATTGAAAGGTCTTCGTGGTATTTGCTGAGATAACAACCGATTATTCACACAGATTTATTGAATAATCGAGGAAGTTCGAGTCAGTTCATTCAATGCTAAGTCGAGTCAATCTATTTTAGGAAGTAATCGGTAATTCCCTGGTATTCTCCAAAAATTCAACTCACATTGTGCCAACCGACATATGCGTGAGTTATTCGGTGAAGTCAATCAAAGTACAGGTGTGGGTTATAGTGAGAAATCATTCCTATTTTTCTATAAATCAAAAAAACTGCAGAAGAATTCAAATATCTTTTCTTGACATGTTTTTCGGGTAACCTTCCACAAATCTCTTTTTTGAAAGTCTTGTTGTGATGGCGGGACCAATAGGTAGTATTTTGATTGAAATTGCTATGACGTCCACTGCAAAAATATCCTCAGAATCATTGACAAATATTATTTTAATTTTGTTTCCATGCAGTGAGGCTGCTTATCATTCAGAATTCAGAAACTTAATCACATATAGTGTGTTCGATCTGGAAATCAATTTTTTTCATTAAATGATGTTCACTCAGTATATGAGATGATGTTCTCTTAGTATATGAGATGTTTCAAATTTCTATCATTTATCTTCACAATTGAAGGAGGAAAGAAGGGTATTCCATGATATAGTTACAGTTATTGGTTATGATGTGAATATTCTCAATACGGCAGTATCTCTCAAAGGAAGAACAATCTGCTTTCGCCGAAAAATTATCGTCCAGACATTCGACAGGAGCAGATAATCTCTAATCACCAATTTTGAGACAAATCCGACCAAAAATGAGAGAAATCGTTCGCTATCTTTGGGTAGCAACAATTTTGAATTTCATCCAAATGGAAAGAGCGAATCATACCCAGATGGGCTAGTCAAATTTAAATGTAGTAGGATGTGAAGGAGTAGGTGACGATGGATTTGAAAGATTCAATCACCCTTATTTGATGTAGAAAACAAATGGAGAAGCTTGAGATCGAGTAATATTTTGACACTTTTCATACTAATCATCTACAGATATACAAGTATAAGCTGTACAAAACTACAACTCCTAGTTTTGATGAACGAAATGGAGTCTTTTAAAGATATTCTGTGGCAAAGTTCCGTTCAACAGTTGGACATCCTTAAAATAACTCCACTTGAGTGAGCCTGAATGTAAATTCAAATTGGACATCATGAGCGTAACGTCAGAATTCGGGAGTATAATTGGATTATTGAAATGTTACTTGATGCTATAAATATGCTCAGGGAATACAGAATTTCGATAGTGGAAATAGAATCAGCATACCTGGATATTTGTATTTTGTACGTATTCAAAATCAAAACTGTGGAAACTCTTGATTACCGACGATTTTGGAATTTATTTTATGTGGATGACCACAAACTTCATGCTTTCAATGAGGAGGTTGACATTAAGCCCTAAGGTGTTCATCAGTAGGGAATTCGTGATGAATAAATATGTGCAATGGTTCATTTCAGAAGAAGACCATGCGGCATTTTCAAGAGATGCGCTAGCAAAGAATCGAGATTCAGTTTTATTATATAGATTCCTGAAAACTATTCCAGGACAAAAAAATTCCAGTGAATTTTCTAAAATATTTTTTTTCCTAGAAACCTTATTTCGGGTATTACGAACATTAAAAAAAAACAATTAGCCAAAATAGTCAAACTATTGTTCTTATAAAATAAAAAAACATGTTTCCACGACCCTGTGGGGCTCGCTAACCCTACGATTGCATCATCCTTTTTGTGTTTCACAAAAACTTTACTGAGTCTCTCTCTCAAGTGTTGAAGATGTCAGCAGTGTTGATCGTGTTTCAAGAAAAGGAAGAAATCGGGGAGACTGTGGGTGTAATAGATTCCAGTGTTCCAAAATGATACCAGATGCAGAAAAAAAACTCATGAAAAAATGTTTTGAAGACAAGCTTTCGTTAAAGCCGTATTCTTAAACGTATGAAATAAGTTTGAGTCATCGCTGACAATGATTCAATTATTTTATGTTGAATTATTTGTATTCAGAAACTTCGCGGCGCGTAGGTACCAATTAATTTCATTGGACAAAGATTGGTTGGTGAGTAACAACTTGTCGAAGTATTATTTTTATCACAATTCGCGCGACAAGCTTTTTAAAACCAAAGAATTCAACAAAAAATAATTAAGTCATTATCTGCAATGACTACAACTTATTTCATAAGTTTCAGTACACTGCTCCAATGAAAGCTTGTCTTTGGAAAGATTTTCTATTGGTTATTCAATTTTTTCACCTTAAGTTAGTACGCCTCGATCTGTTCATTTCTAATAGAGCATCGTCATCACAAGGTCTCTTCCCTTTACGTTTTGAGCTGAAATAAGTCATGATGTCAGACCGCAAAAACTCCCACACACCAATTTTGAATAGAATCTGACCATAATCACAAAACTCGTCCGCCATCCTGAAGTCGCCATTTTGAGTACATATATTTTGACAATAAATTCATAATCTCCAAACCTGAAAACCTCCACATACCAATTATGGATGAAATATGACCATAATCAGAAAACCGCCATCTTGAATTGATAAATTGTGACAGAAAAGTCAAAATCTCCGACCGCGAAAACCTCCACATACTAATTTTGAATCAAATCGGAACATAATCACAAAACTCGTTCGCCATATTGAAGCCGCCATCTTGAATTTAGAGATTTTGACAAGAAATCCATAATTTCCGTCTCCGAAAACCCCCACATACCAATTTTGAATCAAATCGGACCATAATTACACATCTCGTCCGCCATCTTGGAGCCGCCCTTCTGTTTTTTCTCTGAAAAAAATTATATAATGCATTGTCACCGGAATTATGAAAACCTGCCTGATTTTAAAATCAATCGGATGACTAGGAGTCGGTCATAATGCACTTGCAAGATTTGACACAAACTAACAAACGAACTTTAACAATGTCGCGGATCACAACAAACAAGATATTCATCTAAGTGGCCTTATAACAGTTCTACCTGTTGCTCGTTGACATGCTAGGTCAGACTATGCTGATAACAAATCTCTCGTACACAAGGCAACATATTCGTACCGAGTCAGACTTCGTGATGTTGAAGAAAAATTTGATCGACTGACTTATATGAAGAAAGGCTTTCGCCTCACTGCATGGTATATCAGTGCATTCGGAAATCTTTTGCTAGGACGGCTATGACACCCACTGATACCTGGGGGACCTATAAGAACCGGCCTTACAAAATCTCAGAGGAAACCCTTGGAAAAGACATGATTCATACGCGGTCTGGAAGAAGAAAGTCACACTACTTGACAAAAAAATATATTTAGACGGAGAGCTCAACGTGTCTGAATTGCATACCTCTTACAGTAATAAGAACCCCCAAACCAAAGTCATCATCATCTTTGGACACTCATGGGAGGATACACTTGCGATAAAATAAACGTGGAAATTCAGGACTAAAACAAGAACTAGAAACCTGTGACGATAATAAAAAGGTAGCTATGGAAAAGCAGCTGAAATTTAATGAAACTGATAAAATCTTGCATTCAAAAAGAAGTATACAATTTAATCCCCTGAAGAAGGAACACAGACTACTTGCCATGAAGAATTAACACGTTGAGGCAATTGCCATGGACTTTCAAATAACCTGCCAACTCCAAACATCACTTGCAGTTAGTAAATTGAATGTTTTCTGTGATTCCTGTTCAGGCCAGAATAGAAACCACACACTGACAAGGCTATTTCATCATTTGGTAACAAAGGAACGCCGCTTTGATAGGGCGCAGATCTACTTCCCCATAAGAGGGCACCGTACCTCGAGAGCGACAAGGACATGAGCTCGATTGAACAATTTCGTAAACAGAAGTGCCTGAGGACTGGTGGGAAGTAACTCGCAAAGGCAGAGTGGAACCTCACCCATTCCAAGTCATAGACTGTAGTAAGAATGAAAGAAAGAATTTTTGAATTGGACGGAGTACTTGTCTGGTTTTTATCTGAAGAAATGTTAATTTCAAACTCGGCCAATAAGAACACTCAAGATAAGTAATGATGAACTCAACGTAGTTTCCTACAAGATGACAAGTTTAGATCTGCTATATTTACCACCAACTACAACGACGAACAAAAGGAAACTACCCAAGCGCCATCAAGGCCCAGCCAAGGACCCTACCAAGTGCCCCCAACCAAGAGCACCCGGAGAAGCAAAAATTATAAAAATGTTCGAAAACTTCAAATTGAGAAGCCTGTGAGGACACCAACACAAATACCCCCCAAAAAACCACATTGCGCAGTATCCCCATAAACGCAGCTAAGCATGGAGATATACAATTTTATTTTAAATTGGTGAATCCGGAATCACATGTATTCTACGAAAAAAGTCACAGCTTTGGGAGAACCAAAGAACACAAGAGGACGGAAAAATGCCATGCTAAACTGAAAAAATCACCAAGAAGAAGGAAACGGAGACGTGAGTGTGAGGTACTCGTTGGTGATGACAATGTTTTCGAGGAAAAATTATATATGTCCATGCAAACCTTCACATTTACTAGACAAAAATTGAGAACTCAATTTTTTTTAAATATTTTTCAGTTAATAAAGAATTTTTGAATTGGTTTATAATTGTATTTTCACAATTTCAGTGGTACCCTTACTCCTAAAAGTTTTCTAACTTTCAGAACAATTTTTTTTTAAATAAATTATGTGCGACCAAACCATTTTTTCCCTTGGTCTTCATATATATATATATATATATATATATATACATATATATATATATATATATATATATATATATATATATATATATATATACATATATATATGAATATATATATATATATATATATATACAGTGGGGAATAACGGGGATCTTCAGTCAGTTGAAATATGAATGACTCTTTGATGTTTGGTTTTTTAAACTTTTCAGGGTCCTATAATATGTAAATTAATTATTGGAAAAAAATACTCAAAATGAAGGAAGTACTTACAGTAATAAGAGTGGTTGATTGATGAATGGTGTTATAGCTTTGACGTTTCAAGTGACATTGAAAGATTTGAAATTACTACCTATTTGATTATTCGTCAGAAAAATATTAAATATTTTAGTGGGTGTGTAAATTTTTATTCTTTGAAAATCATCAGTTTCGATCTATTTGTAGAAGATAACTGTAGATTTTACTAAGATTTTCGATATCTGTTTATTTGTTCATATTTTGATTGGATTCATTAATTTCAATCATTTCAAGAAATAATATTTAAGATAATTTTTTTCTGAATGTAAAACTTGTGCTTTTTCGAATGATATTTTATGGCCTGTTTCAAAAGCATGTTGAGCCGATGCACATGATTTCTTGTTGAGTCTTATATCACTTCTATTCATTTATTTTTATTTATTCATTTATTATTCGGGTTTTCAACAGGTTGAGTTGACAACCCAGTAACAGAAAACCACACAATACATTGAACACAGATCATGTAATTTCGGTACAATTAAAACATAATTAAATTAGGTATATGTGACCTGAAAACAATCATTATTGCTAAAATAGATTCTGACTTTGGTATACAATAATTGAGTTCAATATAATTCTACTCAATTAGAAAACAGAACAATGGAATATTTCAACATGACAAAAAATAAGTCATATAACCTCTGCAAAGCAACTATAGGTTAGTTCTCCGGCGCATTTGTTCTTTATTTCTGAGGGTAGAGCAGATTTGGTGATCGTTAGCAACGTCTTCCAACATTGAACTGTAATTTACTCAATATATCTGAGCAGTCAATGAAACCAGATACCAGTTTTTGCAAAAAAATAATGTAGGTAACAGTTCTTCTAGAGGAGAGTTTAGATGTACCATACTTCACAATATTATTGTCATACGAATTTTGATGATACAATCTGTTGAATCGGAAATTCAAATAATTCAAGAATTCAATCTGGACTCTCTCAATTCTCTCAATATATTTTACCTATTGGGGATTCCAAATTAACGACGCATATTCGAGATGAGAGCGGACCAGGGAGTTGTTAAGTAGTATTAAACATTTATGGGATCGAAATTGCCTAGTTACCCTCATTATGAAACCCAGATTACGTCTTTGAGAGATAATACGGTTATTTAAAGTTCTTGAACTCATACCAATATAATTCAAGTCATAGTTGTTACATGATATGCTGTAGACAACATTCGATTTCTTCAAATCTGGTGTGGTATCTTTCAACCTCGTATTCAAATTTCCAATAGTCTTGATATTTTTTTGTGAGATTTTTATGTTATTTCCATTTTTGAATAATTCAATTATTTTTGATGATAGAATTCCTATATTAGGAATTGAAAAATGAATTATCCTTTTATTGTTATTTTCAAAATTTAGATTATTTGTGTCATCACTATTAATTTGTCTATCAGAATTTGTATTGAAAATAATTCTGTTAAGAAGTTTTTTGGGGTAAGAATTATCTAGTGAAATATTTCTGAGAATTTTGAAATTTTAGGACCCTGAAGAAGTTTCAAAATTGAAACGAAAGCTTGGTCCAAAGTATTAAAGAGTTTTTCATATTTCAACACTTGTGCCGACTAAAGATCCTTGTTATTCCACACTGTTCATACCAATTTTCAGTCGTTATATCTAAATTTATATTTATATATATATATATATATATTTATATATATATATATATATATATATATATATATATATATATATATATATATATATTCTTTATTTTCTCGGAGGAAGGGCCTTAGTCAGTCTATATATTTTTTATTTCATTCGACGTTTCGACATTGTTTATGTCATCTTCAGGTAAAAATTATTATTCAACTATTATTCTTCCATTTCATTTCATGTTTCATGATTGAATGAACGTTGTTGAATCTTCATTCGATCATGAAACATGAAATGGAATGAAAGAATAATAGTTGAATTATATTTTTACCTGAAGATGACATAAACAATGTCGAAACGGCGAATGAAATAAAAAATATATAGACTGAGTAAGGCCCTTATTCCGAGAAAATAAAGAATATAAACATATCTGGTCAAGAAATAAAGAAATATATATATATATATATATATATATATATATATATATATGTATATTTGTACCTTTAAATGAGAAGGCCGCAACTAAAAT
Organism: Gonioctena quinquepunctata; assembly: GCA_018342105.1. NCBI lineage: Eukaryota > Metazoa > Arthropoda > Insecta > Coleoptera > Chrysomelidae > Gonioctena > Gonioctena quinquepunctata. The sequence continues at coordinate 30,334 of JAFIRS010002317.1, read as the reverse complement.
GATGCACGCCCCTGTCACGCACGAGGTGTACGTGACCCTCTCCAAATTGAGCCCTTTGAGAATCAGGACGGCATTGAAGATTATGGAAACCGTTAGCAAGACAAAGATCGAATTCGTTTCCTGTTCCGGATGATGGACCGGAAATGTCATTTTAGCGGAAAGGGACAGGAAATGAGATGAATTCGTTTCGAAAGGAGTTGTCGATGTCAGAAGCTGGCGACGGTATGATACGTCTATAAACTATTATTCGCTTCAGAGGTTTTTTGACGTCAGGAAACTTCGAATGATTTGTGGAGAAAGAAGTTCTCTGAAAAATTAAATTGATTTTTCTCGTCGATCAGCAAAGTTGGAATGGCCTGCCAACTATCATAAAGTCGTGGGTTGAGACAACTTTAGAAGAACAATATTCAATTCATATATGAACCCAGCGACGCACATAGGGGACGTTCAAGAATTTCACAAGCAATCTCTCGGTGATTTTAGACCCCTCTGTATAGGAGAAATGAGAAAATTGTAAACACACCCCCACCCCAATTGACAAGACGTAAGTTTTTTTAATATCAAAATTAATGTTGAAAAGGGAAACATTCTCAATTGAATATTGATAGAATTTTTTTTTTCTTCCAGTCGCAGATGATTCCTTATCTGATTTTATGAACATCCTGTTTATATTTTCAACAAATCAATCAAAATCAACATTTAGAAAACAAATTATCAGTGTATCAATACCCTAGATGTTTTCACAATTTAAAAATCAAACGAATAACTCATGAAATCGTATAAAACAATTCTTATTCAAGCTGAACGAATAAAACAATCGATAGAAAAAGTCGGAACAGGTGACAATGGACGTATATTAACTTCAATAAAAAATGCAACTCATAGTATACTCCATTGTCCAAGAAAAAAATCTTATTGACAAAGCAATGGGAAAAATTAGAAGGTCAAATATATACAATAAAACAATCAAAAATAAATAAAATAAAATATACAAGAACTTATGCTATCTTGTTGACTTTGTCAAAATTGCACATTGGAACAATTTGAAAAAACATGTAAAATTTAAAATATACATACAAAAATAAACAAGAAATAACGTTAACCATAGTCAGATTTTGTCGAAACTACACATTAAAAATAGATCAAAACTTACAATGAAACCTAATCCAGCAGTCGAAATGATAGGTAGGAATAAAATGAGGTGCATAAGGCTAGTCGCAAAAATTATTCATAAGTACAATAACACTTGTTGTAAAAACTTGTTGAACATAAAATTAAAATTAGTAACAAATAACAGTATATAGAGAGCAATACAAACTATCGACATATCAAAGAATTTGAATAAGACTATCGAGTTGTGCAGTTTTACTTCGCACGTTATAACACATAATTGTTACGGACATCTCAAAATATTCATGTTAACATACCAAATTCTGAGATGACCCTCAGTAGACAAATTAAAATCTTCGTGAGAAAAAATAGTCCAAGTTCAAAAATGACGTTTCTATAAGTTATACCTTAACTTTTGATCTGAAATTTTTGTTGCATGTAATTATTTCAGTTCCGTTTGGCAGGTGGTTGTATATCTTAATATATATATATATATGTAACTATTATTCGGTATTTTTGTATTTTCACTTTCAGTGGGCGATAAAACCCCAAAATATAATGGAAATATCTCAAAATGATCAAATAGTGAGAATGATTAATAAAACAAAATTACACAATGAATCAACAAAGCAACACTGTGAGGATTCTTTGATATATAGGTATAAAAATAATAATTTCCGATTGAAACAGAAAATATTATTCAAATTTGGACATTATTCATTTAATTGAAATTAATGTCCAACTAATGAAGATGAACTTCCCTGATTCATAACTTGATTTGGAACAAGAGGAGAACTTTCACTTACGCAATATCCTCTCCGAAATGTGAGATCACGATCATAGTTTTCCAATCCTACGCAGCTCTTACCTGAAAACAAAAGGATAGTTATTAATGTTCATGATAGAAATCGTTCGATGTGATATTCGGGAATCTCAATTGATTTGAGGAAGTTAATGTTTGCTGAAATTTCGATAGAAATTTATCAATATGACTGGAGTTTTCTGATGATATGCTTATTCTTTTACATCTTCATTCAGTTCACTGAGAGAAACGTTGTTTTATTGTTAATGAATAGGTTTATTCGGGTATGATTTTTTAAATATAACTGTCATTATCTTCAATATTAACTTTGAATTTCTAGAATGATATATATTTAGTCAAAAACCTATCGTTATTGCCAAACTTTCCGCACTAGTATTATTAAAGTTTCATTCATTCATTTTTTCAAATATAGAAAGTTATCTAGTTGTTTAGATTCTGCGCATGGCAAGTCCAAATGCATTTCGTTCCACGTCCCTCTTCTGCCAACTTTATAGTGCATATCGCTGCACTAATCGGGCTTGGATCTGAGATGAAAGTCCAGCGTCTGTGAATCAGTTGCAACTAAGTGTATACCTGAATTATTATTGAAAGAAAACGGCTTGTGCACTTGAAGTCTTTATGAAATCTGAACCCATAAGGTAAGGTTCAGCTCAATTCGAAGTGTAAATGTGTGTTAACTCATACGTGTTTCAGAGATGCTTTGGATGCTTTGGATGCTTTGGATGCTTTGGAGTAGCAAAGAAAGTGATATTGGCTGTATTGTTGACACATATGACCCCATAATTCACACCACAGCACGGGGTCACCATAGCGATTACGCGACCAAAATGTGTGCAACACATTATTGAAAAAAAATTGATTGTGAAATTTCTATATCAAGTAGGCATCGGCTGAATTTATGTAAAGTGGCCCCAGAATCCTCAATTACATTGTGCAATATAAAATTGTGCAATATTATAATGCTCAATTATATTGCACAATATAATATTGTGCAATATTATATTGCGCAAACAAATCAATATTGTTGTGCAATACTCACTGGTTTGAAATCAGGCTCAAGTAGATAAATTATCATGTCTTGAAAACAGAAAGCCTGTCTGGCTCCTATTTTATGTATTTCATCTAAAGAACCAAAACGGCAGCGTTGGCGTTGGTCCAACGAATGGTATGTAAAACTTTATTTTCTATTTCGAGATAGAAAATAACAACCAAATCAACTTCTCAGGCTTGACATTGACTAGAGTCAACAAATTATATTTCAGTATAAACAGAAAACCAACCCAAACTGATCATGTTATTGCATATTTCTATAACCACCCTCGTCCCCATAAAGAGGCTACCTTCAATTGTTACATTTACCGTTTAGTAAATTTTTCACTTTTCAAACAAAATTATAAAAAAAAACTCAACATAATAAAACAAATAGCTCACAATAGTGGATATAAATCATACAATAATTGAAGAACTCATTAAAAAAATTAAACTCGAACAGATTCAAGAACAAATATACCCCAATATACCAAGGGAAAAAAATCATATTTCCATTCTTTTTATTAACAACAACATAACCAAAATAGCTAGAGTATTCACACAACAAATACCCAATTCGAACATTTCATACAAAAACACCAAAATTTGATGAATTTCAAAGATAAAATCAATACTTAAACAAAAGGGGTATTTATAAATCGTCCCATTACGATTGCCAAGCCACTTACGTTAAAAAAACTTTCAGACCTCTAAAAACTAGAATCGAAGGATACACCAATAGACTCAATGATTCAACTTTTGGATTTCACCTGAAATATAATAATCAGACTTTTACAAAGATCTAGAAATACATAGAGAATGCTTGAATAACAGATTTTCTCTTAACACTAAAGTCAACCTAAAAATAATTGTTGTACCATTACATCACATATTGAGTCAGTCCACCCGTGAGGTGTCCGGGCACATAATAGCACCTCAACCACATCCGTTAGTCGTAAGAGGCGACTGAGGATGTATGTCCTTCACTTTTTTCCTTTTTCCCTTCTTTTTTTACCTTCCTTCTCGAGGACAGCCAATGGTGTTGGCTTTCTCCTCGAATGGATCTAGAGATTTCCACATCCATGGTTGTTACTCCTCTCCTTTTCTGGGTGGAATTCCTCATTACCCCTCATATGGAATAGGGGCTTTGAGTATTTCCATCCATTACCTCCTTACTTCATCTTTTTCTTCTTCTAACTCCAGGTTCTCATCGAAATGCCTTGTATGGATCAAGGATATCATGAAATCCATCTACCTCTCACCATCTTCAACTTCTAGCACCATATATGGATATATGGAATAAGGAGTTTGAAAGACTCTCCACCTTTTCCAAAACACTCCTTTCCTCCTAACTTGAGGTTCACTTCGGAATGCCTTGTATGGATCAAGGGTTTCTTTGAAAAGACCTTTTTTCTCTCACTATTTTCATCTTCTCAAGAAGAGCCTTTCCAAGCCAATCTTATATGGAATAACGAGTTTGAAAGTCTTCTCACCAGTTTATTATAAAAAAATATTGACTTTGTCAAGCCAACCTCATATTACTTGGGGAATTTGAAAGTCCTTCCACCAGTTCATTATTATTATTGAATTTAATTATTTCTTCTTCTCCAGCAGTTTTTCTACTTTCGCACCTCCAACCCCAGCTGAAAATGTGTTCAGGAAACTTTTTTCTCTCTTTAGAATTTGCGTCGATATGCTGTGCTTTTATTTTCAATACAGCGTTCCGTTTTTCGGGGGCCACCCCCAACTCAATATTTTCGAATACGGACCTGTATTTTTTTGAATGAATTTAAGTAGTTTTTAACTTACCCAGTTCAGAAATATATCTGACCTAGTTTCTGTCTCTACATTTCTGCCCATAAATTCCATCATCAAGGAATGACAAGGAACAACGATGGATGCATTAATTTTTTTTTATGTCATAGAGCCAAGATGCATTTTCCTTCTGTGTTCATTCGTAGGCAATAGGCAATTATCCTGTCTGTCTTTGAGTCCTTAACGTATTTCCAAACGAACCTATTTCAAATGAAAACGGAAAGTTTCAAATTTCATGAGCAATGGAATAAAAGAAAGTGAATGACATATCACAAATTAACGAATTCAAATCTGAAGGGTGGATTATTTACACGTTGCCAACAGGTGTACACCCAATTGCAGGAAATGCTTGGGAGGTAATATTTAACATAACGAATTACAGACATATGCATGCATATAGATACACACACACACATATATACGAATGCATGAACGTCCAAATGAATAAATTAAATAAATGAACATGCGTGTGTGTAAATAAATGATTGATTAGCTCTAGAATGAAGGAAAGCTACTGTTGAAGAAGTAACGAAAAATTACTCGACAGTTCAATGAGAATAAGAAGCTCAAGATATATTGGTAATACATTCCATAATATGTTTGAGAGTGCTCACATTGATGTCACATGAATCACAGATTGAATTATAATTAGAACACATTAATGACACGGGTGCCCTATGAATTTGTTCGAATATTCTAACAGTAAAAGGTAGTCTCACTTCTAGAATTCAGCCGAGGAATATGGAAGTTGATTCTTTGTGAAAGTGAGGCGCACGAAATATTGTTGTGTAGTAATTTGTGAAGGAATGATATTGTCACAAAAATACGACGGGTGTTTGAAGAAACTACGTCGAAGCGGTTCAAAAGAAATGAGTTATCAATCCCTCTTCGGGGGGATACGTCCCTGTTTGTTCAAATAGCAGGAATTACAAGAACTTTCTTTGAACAGCTTCCACATATTTAATTTCAGAGTTATATATGGGATACCATATCAATGCCCCATATTCAAGTTTAGACCTCACATACGCATAGAACAATGTGAGAATTAGCCTGACATTGCGAAACTCCCTAGTACTTCTCATAACAAATCCCATCATCCTATTGGCTCATGATACAACTTCATCGATTTGCAGAGAAAATGTGAATTCACAATCAAACTTAATCCCAATATATTTTATCTCCGTGACTCTGTTGATGATATTGTCATCTATTTGATGGGGAAACTCTATCATCTCTTCTTTCCTGGAAAATGACACGATGAAACATTTCGAAATATTCAGTTGTAGATGATTGTGGAGGCACCAATCGAATTCCTGCAGTCTGTTTGGTCTTTGACAACTCTGAATAACTTTAGGTCGTCAGCATATAGAAGTTTTGAGCAGTTAATTTTTTTTGCCAAATCACCAATAAATAATAGGAATAAAAGTGGTCTCAAGTTTGAACCCTGGGGAACACCGGAACTGGGGGTATACAAAGGGGACTGAAAGCTTTCGTATTCTACGTATTGTTTCCTACTAAATGAATAAGATGTAAATAAGTTTATTAATTTCGTAGGAAAACCAAATGACTTTAACCGATGAAGAAGAATGTGAAAGTCAATTTAGTCAATAGCTTTTAGAAAATCAGTGTAAATAACATCGATTTGTAGTTTTCTATCCAGAGCGTCGGTAACACATTGCGATAGGCACGCTAAGTTGGTAACGCAAGACTTTTTTCTACAAATCCGTGTTGATCATCTGATATAACATTTTTGATTGAGTCATAGAGGAAGTAATATATGATTGTTTTAAATACTTCAGAGAAATAACTTAGCACGGAGATTTGCCTATAGTTTTTTACCAAAGTTCTATCTCCCTTTTTAAAAATTGGACAGACTCGGGCTATTTTCCACACTTCTGGAAATGTAGAAGTTTCCAATATATATATAATTCTGACACTACTGTGCATTTATCGCGGAGGTAGTGTGCATTCATCAGTATAAAACAGCAACAAGACATTTATCATTATAAACCTGAATGAAGGGGTTGTCTCAGAATTTTCGGGCCGTTTGATTGGTTGAAAATTATAAAAATAAACATTTTTAAAGACAAGCTTTTATAGAGATGCACTAAAAAGGAAAAAATAATTTATTGCATTGTTGATTTAGGTCAGTCTGTGAGTAACAGATTCAAAATCTTGCCGCGCAAGATTACCTTTTTGCGGCAAGCTTTTGACCTAACCTAGGTCATAACAATGAAATAAATCATTTTTCCCTCTTTATTGCATTTGTATGAAAGCTTGTCTTTAAAAATGTGTTTTTATATAATGTTTTTTTAGTTCTGTTTTTATTAGCTACTAATAAAACCTACTTTTTTTTTGTTGATTTATTTTTTATTTTTTGGTATCTATGATGTTGAATAACTAGTTTGGTGATTTCTTCAAGATTTATTTTTTAATTTTGAAAAAATTATAGTCTCCGACCCCGAGAACCCCTATATACCAATTTTCAATAGAATCGGACCATAATAACAAAAATTGTCCGCTATATTGGAGCCGCCATTTCGTTTTTTTTCCTACCAAAAATTTCATAATGCATTGTCACCGGAATTATGTACAACTGCCAAATTTCAAATCAATCGGACGATAAGAAGTGGGTCAGATTTAACGTACAAGATTTTATTACAGAAGGACAGACACACAGACAAACAGACACCGGGACAGGTGGAACGAAAAAGCTTTAAAAAAAATCTTCGGCTCCAAAAACCCCCACATACCAATTTTGAATAGAATCGGACCATAATCACAAAAATGATCCACCATATTGAGGCCGCCATTTTGTTTGTTCCCCCTAACAAAAATTGCCTAATGCATTGTCACCGAAGTGATGTACACCTGCCAAATTTCAAATCAATCCGACGATTACAAATAGGTCAAATTCAACTTGCAAGAATTGATTACAGACAGCAGACACCGGGACAGGTGAAAATTAATAAAAAATATTGTAAAAATAAATAATATATTGAATATCACTTGTACATATTTTCCTGGTGTATTTTTTTTAATTTCAAAATTTTGACAGTTATCTCAGTCATGTTCTATACAAATGAATAATAACTTTTTCAGTCAACTGAGCACGAAAATAAGCTCACCGCTCATTTCATTGGGTAATTCCAGAATTCTCCAACAACAAACCTGAAGAAACATTAAATGAAAAATACTTCTTGATCTATAATTTTGTATCTCGGATCGACTTTTCCGTAAATATAGGTTTCATCATGCATTTCATAAAACTGAATAAGTAACAAAACTCTGATTGAGAGTAGGAATACACTGCTTTTCTTTAATGTCCCCCCTTTTATTTTTTGAACGGGTCAATTCAAAAAATTGAAACTTGGGATGCTAAAATTGATGCATGGATACTATATTTTGAAGTAAAATTGACAGATGAAACTTTCAAGATGGCGACTGGGCGCCATCTGAGAAAAAAAAAATTTAAAGGGGGGTCTTGTGACACATCCTTTTGAAGCTCTCGACGAATACTTCACAACCCCAGAAAATGAAGTCAATACCCTCACCTACTACACAATGGCGGAACATTTAATAATTGCCTGAATACATCAACGTTTAACTTCATAATTTAAGGAAAGACGCTGAGTTCAGTTCGGACGATGCTCGGAATGGTTGCTTCGAACTGCTTGACATAAGAACAGCCTATCCGATATTTCACGCCGAACATTTTCGAACACAGTAACGTCGATATTTCTACAAAAATTCATTATTCTCCGCCGTATATCCAATATTGAAGCAGGTTCAGTTCCGAACACCTTTTGCTTCAAATAACCCCATGAAAAAAGTCTACAGGTGTCAAATCTGGCGAGCGGGTTGGCCATACCGTAGGACCTCGATGGCCAATCCAACAACCGGGGAAAGTATTATCCAAATAGTTTCTTACTTGTCCGTAGTAATGTGCTCCATCTTGTTGGAATACAATATCCATATCGAATTCATTGGGATTCGCTTCGACGATTTCGGTGATTAGAGGGTTAAATTTTTTTCAATGAATAGAGATCCTACAATATGGTTTCCCAATATTCCTGCCCAAACGTTAATTATTTCTGGATATTGAGTGTGAGTTTCCCGGAAAATGTGAGGGTTGGTGTCACTCCAATAACGGTAATTTTGTCTGTGAACCTTGCCGTTGAGATAAAATGTAGATTCGTCACTGAAACAAATATTGTGGAGATAGTTAAGATACCTTGCAATGATTGCCGTCATAATTCCGCAGAATTCTGTTCTTCGATCATAGTCATCTTCGGTTAACTGGTGTATCATTTTGATTTTGTATGGATGATACTTATTCCTCTTTAGAAGTCTCCACACAGTAGAAGGACACACCTCACAAACATCCGTGACGGAGGAAGTAGACTGTTGAGGATTTACTGTCATCTCACCAATTATTTGAACTTGCTGTTCTTCCGGAATGGACGGATGACCTGGGGGCTCTTTGTTCTGTACGATCATTGGTTATATTTTCGGTTTTGTGAAAGTTAAGCGTCGCACCGTAAATAAAAATCGCTTCGATTTTTTTTTCGATGGACGAGAATTGACCATTTCAGAGATAGTTCACGTGGTACCTATTTACTAGTAAAACCGAAAACTAAATGAGAATATTCCAACTGAACAATGATGTTTGTTGTCGTCCTGACATTTCTTGTGATTTTTTGTTTAAACAAAAAATAACCTATTAAACCTTATCGTGTTGTTGGGATTGCCATATGGCAGAGAAAAACAAATATTTCTAGATGTAGCGATATTAATGTGTTTGTATGCAGGTAATTATTGAATGTTCCGCCATTTTGTAGTAGGTGAAGATATTGACTTTATATTCTAGGGTAGTGAAGTATTCGTCAGGAGCATCAAAAGGATTTCACAAGACCTTTCAATTCAATTTTTTTTCCCAGTTGGCTCTTGAAAGTTCCATCTGTCAATTTTACTCCAAAATATAGTTATCAAGCAATAATTCCATTATCCCAAGTTTCAATTCTTTGAGTTGACCCGTTCAAAAAATAAAAGGAGCGGGACATCAAAGAAAAGCACTGTATAATAATTGCCGCTCATGTCCAAACTCCTAAGAAGAGATTCCACAAACTTGAAGTCAGAGGTTAACAATTCAGTTCTGTCATGAAAGTTTCCCTGTTAGATTTTCCGAACTTGCAGACTGTTTTCTTCGAATTTATCAGAGACAAGGCTGGCATTTTCCTCCGTCCATTCAGAATAAAAATTGTTGTGGATACAAGCGCTGCACTGAGAGCAAAACGAGTATCAGCGGTCCTGTCTTTTCAGGAGTTATAAGTTGGCTTTCGACAAGATCCGCGTTCACGAAGTTATATAAAGTTCACAGATAGGGCGTGACGGCACAATTGAAATGTGTCTGATATGCCACAGTTTGATCGGAAAAGGGAAGTTGCACTTCCCATATAGGTTGGACTAGAACTAGAACTTGGTCATTGGCATGTGGCTGGCATCGTTTCTTTATATTTCAATGTGAAAATGTGATATTTTCGGCAGTGAACAAAAAAAGGCAACTCCGATGTTCCACTGGATATGTTAAAACAGTATCTAATTATATACCATGAGACATGGGACTAAAATGCAATCCCAAGAGCGGAGATTTTTGTCTAGACGTTAGCCAGTGGTATATAAGCTATGTTCGATAAAAAATTAAATATTTATGGTGGAAAAGGAAATATTTTCTAATAAATAGTTAATGGAAAAAATTTCATGAAAATTTTAAAGTTATTTTTTGTAATATTTAATAGAAAACAACTACGACCTGAGCTGAAACCACGCTGGACATTGAACTACATCTGAGAGATGTTCAAATTAAATGAAATATTGTTCAGCTACAAATTTCAACAAAAATATGTGAACAATTATTCTGTTTGAGAATCGTATATTAGTATATCAAGTTTTGTTATATTGAATATTATATACCGGGTGTCAACGAATCTATTGGACAAGTCATAACTTCTAGAATATTAGGGGTATCAAAATGAGATTCCGTAACGGTAAATGGTATGTGGAGAGGAGAGTTTTCGCATATTTTTCCCTTTCCGGTCACTTCCGGTTCCATCGGAAATGGCACCGGTTTTGAATTTTTAAATGGAACTCCCTGTATACTGTAACATTTTTTGATTTCTGCGACAATTCTAGATAAGTATGTGACATTTTAAAAAGTTTTTACGCCCTTTTAATTTTTTTACAGTCACTTTCAATATTGCATCTAGGTGGCCATGATCGGACGTAAACTAATCTGATGACCTCAGGTGATGTCAGAAAATTACAATCGCAAAGTTTTAGTGACTAGTATAATAGATAGGAATAGGACAAGTTGGCAAAATCACATTTTCGTGTCTAACTATCATTTTTCAAATTGCGACCATTTTTTTACAAGCACTTTCCAAAAAAAGGATTTTTTGGCGAATCTAACGATACTTATTTATTTGCAATTGGATTGAAAATAAAAACATGAATCGAATAATACTGGATAATAATTCATTTATTTTGTCAAGTGTGCCATGGATAGCCATGATGCATAATATTTTGCAGTTATTTTTATCGAGTGTTCTTTGGAAAACAAAACGCTCACTTAGGTAATGACAGTGACATGAGCTTCATGAGCAGTCAGTAAAAATTATCTAATTTTCGTTAAATTTCAGTTTGATTTTTCTTCAAAATAATGTATAGTCAAAGTGAAAAAGTGGATATGTTATTAATATTTGAAGAATGTCATAGAAATTCAAGGAATGCTGCCGAGTTGTATGCTCAGAGATATCTCAATTGGCAACATCCAGCCCATCAGTATTTTCTGTATGTTGAGAATCGTTATAGGCAAGAAGGAAATCTAGAGGCAGAACAGAGGTTCATCATAAATGAAGAGACTAAGATCAACGTCCTTGCTTTGAGGTTGATAAAACAGTCTCTTTAAGATAAATTAGTCGAAAAATGCAGATAAGTCACGAATAAGTAATAAAAATACTGAAAAAGCACGGATATCGAGCATTTAGATATCAGTTACATCAAGATTTGTATGCTGACGATGGCGATAGACGGGTAGTGTTTTGTGATTGGCTGCTTCAAAATTATAGAGTTAATCCAATTGTTAGCAACTTCATTCTATCTTCCGACGAATCACGATTTACAAATAATAGTATGTTCAATAAGCAAAATACTCGGTACTGGGCCCAACAAAATCAACATGCAATGAGAGAGGGCAATTTTCAAGAGACGTTTGGCGTCAATGTGTGGGCTGGTATCGTTGGAAACAGAATAATTGGACCAATATTGTTTCAAGGTTGAGTTAACAGGGATCAGGTACTCAAGTTTTCTTCAGAATGAAATTGAGGATCATCTTAAAAATCTATCTCTAGAAGTTCCACGGCAAATTTACTTCCAACAAGATGGACTCCCTCATAATACCAGAGAATTTCCTTATTACTAAGAAGAGCATTTTAATATTCAAGTTATTGCAACCAATGGTCCAGTACGGTAGCCTGTCCTCTCACCGGATCTCACTGTGCTCGATTTCTTCATTTGGGGGTATGTTAAAGAAAAGGTTTACTATGCAACAGCCCCAACCAGTCTTGAAATCTTATAAGGAAGAATTCTACGGGCATTTAGAAGTATAACGCCTCAAATGTTACGAAACGTGTTAAGAGAAACAATTGAACGAGCTGAAATGTATCTTGAACGAGGAGGAATGCACTTTGAGAATCCACTGCAGTGAAAGTAAATAAATTATTATCCACGTCCCACTTGACAAAAGTAAATAAATTATTATCCAGTATTTTCCTTAGTTATATTTAATTTATGTTCTTATTTTTAATCCAATCCCAAATAAATTAGTAACGTTGGATTCGTCAAAAAATCCTTGTTTCGGAAAGTGCTTGTAAAAAATGGCCGCCATTTGAAAAATAATAGTTAGACACGAAAATGTAATTTTATCAACTTATCTTATTCCTATCTATCATATTAGTCACTAAAACTTTGCGATTGTAATTTCCTGACATCTCCTGAGGTCCTCAGATTAGTGTACGTCCGATCATGGCCACCTAGATGCAATATTAACAGTAACTCTAATAAAATGAAATGTACGTGAAAAAAATTAAAGTGTCACATTCTGATCCAGAATTGTCCCAGATATATTTTTTTACAATATACAGGGTATTCCATTCGAAAATTCAAAACCGGAGCACTTTCCGGTGGAACCAGAAGTGACCGGGCAGTACGAAATATGCGAAAACTCCCCTCTTCACATACCATTTACCTATACCAAATCTCATTGTGATACACGTAATATTCTAGAAGTTATGACTTGTCTTATAGATTTGTTGATATCCGGAATACTAATATTCACACAGGAAAAGGTTCTCTTAAATCAATTTGTAACCGCATCCATTCAAGAAAATGGCACTGTTAGATATGTCCAACCAAATATTAGTTTGATTTTTTGGCGAAATCTTCTTGACTACTTGGGAACAGGAAGTTTTGTGTCAATTGTATACACTTTCCCAGATGAATAATGTGGTTTGGTTAAGGCAAGAATATTTCCATTTCATTGAAAAACACTCTTCTTGGATGACGTTGATTTCTCAATACATGTGAACAATGATCCAAGAGATATCACGTTTGATCCAAATAAAAACACCTCCTACAATAATTATTGGATATATTTGCTTTATATGTTTCATATATTCATTCTGTAATACCACGCAAATGTAGAATTCCTCACTATGGTATTTGAGAGATTTTTCCAGAAGATTTCAAATTCTTGTACAAAGAGAATATATATTTGATGCAAATAGAGACTCTCAGTTACGAAAAATTTATGGTATCTCTAGAAGCCTTTCATAATATTTCTGGGGATATCATAAATTTGGTACGAATGGAGGACCACTTACCAATAAGGAAGATTTTTGGGAACAGAGTTTTGAAGGCCAAAGAGAAAAAGCCTTTTGTAGCAATTTGCTTGGTTACTATACTCACAAACTCCAAGCATGGAATAAAAAATGTATCTATCTTTATGAGTACGTTCATATGAATGTGGGCATCACAAACATGTATGTGGGCATGTACCCACAAGATATAAATATTTTCCATTTCAAGCTTAAGTTCGTGACTATAGTAACCAAGAGAGTTGAAAAAAAACATCTTCAAAACGCTGTTCCCAAAAAACCCCGTTCATCTTGGTAAAAGGTTCTCCATTGATACCAAATTCATGGTTTCTCAGAGAAAAAAGATGACAAGGTTCTAGGAATAGATACATTTTTTTTTTTCAATTGAAAATGAAATAACACACACTTGAACGTTGAGTCGATTATCTACCATTCTTTCACCCTAAACTGATAATAAACTACTATGATTTTATTGGGGTTTATCATCATCATTGGAAATTAAATCAAATAAATTCAAATTTGTATAAGCAAATGTTTATTATTTCATTTTTTTTCCAAGAATCATCAGAATCACCGAAACGAGTCAAACCTTACTTTATGTCAAATTACCTCTACCACTGAGCATGTTTCCTATTTGTGAAGTAACGAATTTGCATAATGTTTTCGACCACTGCGCTGTTTCTTGTGAAATACTGAAAAAACTTCAGAACAATCTTTCAAATTTATAAAAAACCGTGGTTGGAAAAATATGGATAAAGATGCATTCTATGTTCACATAACAAACTTCAACTGGGATGTTATCTATACATTAGTCGGAGTCATTGACATGGTCCATTTTTTCACAGGAAATTCAATAACAATCTTTGACATACATTGCCCTGTTCGTGATGCTAGAATGTCAAAAAAACCTAGTCCTCGGCTAACGGAAAAAGAATGATCAAATTCAAGATGAAGCTTACAAAAGATTCAAAAATAGTCAGAATATCACCCACTGGAATTGTTATAAAGAACTGAGGAATTATGTCAATGCAATAATGCTCAACGGAGAAAAGGCTCATGTCGCCTTCGCGTTACGCCAAAACAACAGTAAAATAACTTGGAATCGGCTCAGAATTCCGGAAATTGTAGGTGAAAAAAACTCATATGAAGTCCCTCCTGAATTGAAAAATGCTCACGATATCAACTCACGTTTCATTTCCATACACGGAATAGATAAAACGGAGGCACATAGTCGGTTGTTGGATAAATATTCCATCACCCCTCAAGACGTAGCCTTCGAATTCTCATCAACTACAGAATTTGAAGTCGCAGAATGTATAAATTCGATTAAATCTGAGGCCTCAGGCTGAGATAATATATCAAGAGAGATTCGTTCCCTGATCCGTTGAAGTGTGCGATGGTGCTTCCGAAACCCAAAGTTGCAAATGCTTCATCGTATCCGGACTTAAGGCCCATGGTATCTCAATTTCAGAAATGATGATGAAAAAGCAAATTTTAGACTACATTTCCACTAAACACATCATACCTGTGTCACAGTCAGGGTTCCGAAAGCATCATAGCACTACTACGGGCCTGGCCTGCATCACCGATGATATTCCAATCAGCTTTGACAAAAACGAAGTAACCTGCTTAGTATTGTTAGACTACAGCAAGGCCTTCGACAACCTAGATCCGTTTGTACTCGAACAAAAACTAAAACATTTTGGGTTTGGACCGGGATCTGTGGAACTGATTGCCAACTATCTGAGGAACCAATCGCAGTTTGTTGTAGTTGGAGACCAGATATCTGAAGTACAACAGCGAAATCTTGGTGTACCTCAGAGCTCTATTCTCGGCCCGCTATTGTTTTAAATTTATATTTCAGATTTCATTGAATTCATGAAGTACTGTTAGACACGCGGATGACACACAGCTGTACTGAAGTTTTCCAGTGAAAAACATTGAAGTTGCTATGTATCACATTATTGAAGATCCTGCGCTATTGCCTAAGATATCATCCGCACATAACCTAAAACTAAATGCCATCAAATATGAAAATATTGAACTTATTATTAAAAAAATCAAAAGGGCAGTAGGTAGACTTCTAGCTCACACCATCTAGTTACTACCAAAAATATTTTTTTATATATTTCGGAAATGGAGAGATATATAATCGTCAAAACTTCAACTTTATATTCGTTCTTGAAGACAATAGAATTAATTGGCCAATTGAAAATTATTTTCAACGAAAAATATGTTTTTTTTCACGCGGAAGCTTATCGGAGTAGACTCCTATATTTGTATGGTTTTTCTTCATAATTTTATTTCAGATTCTGAATAACTTTCAAGTCAACAATGATTATTCAAAAAAAAGTTCCAACGAGGTCCATTTTTTTTCTCAATGTGACGTCTGTCGAGAGGTGATTCTCTTGTTTTATATTGTCTGGTCAAATGTGACCCATCCTCTTGTATCGTCTTGTCTTGATTTTTTCAAGTGCAAAACCCCCCCGTTATCTTTCCTTATCTTCAGTCAAACCTAGTAAGTTTATCGAAATTCCGAACCTACATTCATTTTTCTCACATGTGTACTTGGTCTGCAATTCTTTTCAATGAATTTTCTGAAAAAAACAGACATCGTCCAGATGCATATTGGCAAACTACAATTATATTTGAATCTACTCAACACACGAAAAGACAATCCCGTGTTAGGAGGAAAAATTGCAGCTGGGAACTGTGCAATCACCAATTTGAAAATCCGAGGTCATTGAAGCCATAATCTGAACACTAACGGAAATTGGCCGAGTTTTGTATCTGTGTGCAAATAATCTGGTACATTGCTCCTCATTGGAGGATATATTCTGCCATAGAATCATCAACTTCAGGATTGTAATGTTACTGTAACAAAAATTGGTATTCAAGTTTCAATAATTCCAAAAGTGGTATTCGGAAACTGGGAAAAGAAATATTGAAATATAATTATGATATGAATCGACTGTTCCAAAAGTATGCAAGTTCAAATTGTGAATTTTCTCGGGTAGATATCGATCGAGAGTCCTTTTTCTGATATTCAAGAAAGTTCAAAGGCAGTACAGAAAAAAGTTGTGAACTTAAATTTTGTCGCTTTATTTCAAGTACGATTTCCAACACTACTTCCATGGTGAAAAATGAAGTCGAAGAGTTCTGGACGTTCTGAATAAAAAAAAAGAATTTGTCGAAGAAATGAAGCAATTTACTGAATATAACGAATGTGTCGTCTTTGATGGTCTAGTGGGCGGCAGGGATTTGAGATATGGAAATGGGGTCGGTAGGGGGACGTCACGTCTTAGCTTGCTTTCTAAAATCCAAGATATGTTCCTATTTCCTGCGTTGAACGCTTATATACGGGAACTGAAGTGAAGGTATTGAGGTAGATGATTGAGAAAATAAAGTTTGGAGTTTTACTATTCAGTATGTTACTATGTAGTATGTTACTATTTAGTATGTAGTAAAGTGGGTCGGCAAAAAACCAGGTAGAGAAAAATTTGCCTCAGCGTGCTGCCGCTGTGAATGAAATGATGGCATCTATAATGTGCTATTTTATTTTCAAGTATTATGGTCGGACATACTACTGTACGCTCAGGTTAGTATGGGAAAACAAAACTCATACACAAATACATTTTCGTTCTGTTTTACTATGTTCCATGGAATAGACCTGTGTTTTGATAAATCAGCCCTCCGTGCTTACGGGGATGGTTGTGGGGAGCTCAATAAGACTCTCGACAACCTGATCAGCCGCCGGTGCCCATGCCTTCACGAATATTGAGTTAAGTTTTTGTGTGAAGGCATCTTCAATTATTTTGTAGAAATCAGGAAAACAACGCACTAATTAATTTCATTTTTGGTACTACTATGTTAATAGAGAATCCTTTTCTTTTCATGTGTACCACATTGTGAATCTCAATTGTGAAGAATCTTTGAAGGGCAAACAGAAGCCTTTTCACCAAAAAGTGTCTATATTATAACCAAATTTGAAATCACAATATGTTTTTTTTTTCTTTAGTACAGAAATATCTGAAAAACCATTCATGCCATTTTCTCAATATGAATTGGAATATAGGAATATACCGGATCAAAATGGTGGATCACAACAAAACGAAATTATTGGGAACACCCAACAGCCATCTTCCATCGATAGATGAAACCGGGAAGATGATTCCATAGAAGAACGAGTTCTGGGACAAAAACATGTTTTCCTAAGTGAAAGTGGGGCCCCAAAATCAACGACTAGATAGAAGAATACTCTATTGAGGATGACTTATGAGGAACGTGTTCGATGATTATTAATTTCTTATCCGAAATTTGAATGGAAGCCTCATTAATGGAATCAGATGAGATTTATATGTATTTATCATTTATCTATTAATGTTTCCATACTATTGAATATTCGGACTGCACTCTCCCTTCATAATAATATGAATAATTTCAGAAGGAACATTATCTTCTGCAACTAGAGAAACTTGAAAAAAGCATTTATTTCGGAGAAACTCATCGCAAGTTCTCATTTGAAAATATACAAGAAAGCGCTGAGCATTTGTCTTCCAGAAAATTTGCAGTATTATACGAAATATTTAACAAGCAAGAGCACCACTTAGCTATCATGTACTATTGTACTAGTTTTCGAGTTATGAAGCAGAGTTTCAAGAGAATTCATCTCCATTCAATATATCCATTGTATGAATTCACATTGCAATATTTCTCGGCCAGAGAGACAAGCGAGCATTGTATTTATGTGCAATTATTTTAACATAGTGAGTGAATGAGTGGGTGTACGAAAGCGCCGCCACTATTTCTTTGAAGTAACGTTTTATATTCTTCAAATGATTGTTTCCATCTCATTGGTTCTGAAGTGAGCTACTTGGAATTGTCAGTACCAAAATATGTCCATTCAAAACCGTGAGTCACTCGAATTAGTTGTTTTATTTCCGAATCACAAGAAAGTTATTCAAATGTCCCAGTATAATCTGAAAAACTCGATGACACGGCCATTTAAAAATGAATATTTCGGAATTTTCATTTAAAAAATTATATTATGGTCTGTAGCACGCACACAAAACATCTAGTAGATTTGAGAATGTAGCTCCCATGAAATCCTGAAACTTTTGTGAAAAACATTTTTGTCTATCTTCTCCAACGAACCTACCATATTGAATTTGGAACACCTGGTATGGTTGTGAACTGAAATTATAATATTTCAAACAAGAGAGCCAAACATGTGAAGTGTAATATTATGAACAAGGGACTTGAGAGTCTCTTCAGAAGAATTCAAAATAAATTGAAATAAGTGTAGACCACAAGCGAAAAACAACTACTTTCCTGGCAAATACCACGCAGAACATCGAATGATATCCACCTGGAAATATATGCAAACTTCCATTGACAATGAAAATTGATTGCAAATGTTTCTTTCTGGTAAACTTGATCATGTTTGATTTATGTAGAGTCCGCCTAACAATCCGTATACTGGTTTCAGGCTTTTCGCCATCATCAGTATGGAGTAGTCACCAGTCAGAGATCCGAAGGTCTCTGGCCAAAGCGGGACCCAACACAAATGGAAACACCATCAAGCTTATCACCTGCAGGTACGACAGAAAAAGTACCTTTCAACTGGCGGTACCTAGTTTCTGGCCCTCATCAGTATGGAGTAGTACCAGTTTATATTGACTTTTTGTGAAGAGATTCTTGAGTCTCTTGTTTCTAATATTATACTTCACATTTTTGGCTCTCTTGTTTGATGTATACGCTTTGTCGGGCATGCAGCCACTCCTGTCCAGTGCTTTTTTCTGTCACTATGTACCGCCAGTTGAAAGTAACTTTTTCTTGCGTACCTACAGGTGATTATGCGTGATGGTGTTTTATTTGTGTTGGGTTTCGCTTCGGCCAGAGGTCTTCGGATTTCTGACTGGTGACTACTCCGTACTGATAAGGGTCAAAAGCCTGGAACCGGTATACGGATTATAAGGTGGACTTGACATAAATTAAACATAATTAGGTTCATCACAAAGAAACATTCGCAATCAATTTTCATTGTCAATGGAATTTTGCATAGATTTTCGGGTGGATATTCAATATTCTGCATGGTATTTGCCAGGAAAGTAGTTGTTTTTCGCTTGTGGTCTACACTTATTTCAATTTTTATTAAATTTTTGTGGAGAGACTCTCAAGTCCCTTGTTTCTAATATTACCCTTCACATGTTTGGCTCTCTTGTTTGATGTATACGACTTTCCGGTCATGCAGCCACTCCTATCGATATATAATTCCATTAAGATAGGTGAAAAGTTATGGAGTGTTTCTTTCTGTCACTAGGTACCGCCAGTTAGAAGTAACTTTTTCGTGCGTACCTACAGGTGATTGAGCTTGATGGTGTTTTTATTTGTGTTGGGTCTCGATTCGGCCAGAGGTCTTCGGATCTCTCACTGGTGACTACTCCGTACTGATGAGGGCCAAAATTCTGAAACCGGTATACGGATTCAAGTTCATCTGACAAAAACATTTGCAATTAATTTTCATTGTCAATGGAAGTTTGCATAGATTTTCAGGTGTATGCATCATTCAATGTTCTGCGTGGTGTTTGCCAGGAAAGAAGTTGTTTATCGCTTGTGGTCCACCACTTCATTTTATATTGAATTTTTGTGAAGAGACTTTCAAGTCCCTTGTTTCTATAATATTTCAATTCATCGGGAAAAATATCATAACAGCTCATGATTAGGGAAATGTCTCCAGTTTATTTCAATTGATGTGAGAAAAAAAGCACGCATATTCCTGATTGATAGGATACATTATCGAGGATTCAATGAATTCCATTCCTATCTTCTAGCATACTTCTCGCTAGATTTCAAATGAATATCCGTTGTGTGACTAATCAAGGAGCACCTGATTCCACTATATATATATATATATAAACTTGGTGAAATATCGTGCAGTGTCCTGAATACCAGTCAATAGAACGTCTCCAACTTGATCCATCATTGATGTTGACAGATATGAAGTTTAGAAAGTTAGCAACTCTAGCTCCTCCATCAAACCTGGCGAGCTGTTGATTGAACACTGATTGGGTTATTGAGGGCATGAATATCAGCCGATGGAAGATCAGAATTACTCGAACCAACTAGAACACGGACCCTCTAGGAAACTTCTCTCACGACTTTGACTAATCGAACGAATGTTGAGGTTCATCGAATTCATGAAGCAGTTGTTCGCCTGCTTGAGTCATATCTCGCACGTTCGGTGCGGTTGGATGAAGTTGTATTAGTTAGAGGAATTGTTGAATAATGTGACCGAACATGACATTTTCAGAATAGTTTTCTTGCTTTGTAAGCCAATCATTAGAGACGTGATAACCGAAAAGTTCAACATTGAGTTCAACATTTTCAAAACTCCATAATAAAATTAAGTACTGACTGAATAAAAACTATGAAATTTTGAATTTTATTGAAGGTCGGCGACAAATGACGAGAAATATAATTGAGGGATTGTTTGACTATCAAAAATTAAATATAGGGTAAGGTGGGGCAACTGGGTCATGATTTTACGATATGATTATGTGGCTAAGTCATTTGTACTCACAAAGGACCATAAACAATGATTTAATTTAACATTTGAATACGTGGGTATCTTGAGGGATGTTTAATGCAAAATACCTCTGTATTATTATAAAAAAAACCTTTTCAAAAACAAGCTTTTATTCAAATACCCTAAAAAGTACAAAATAATTGATTTGGATGTGTGATGTAGGTTATTCTGTGAGTTCTAGATTCAAGAGCTTGTCGCGCAAAGTTTTCATTTCGAATACAGATGCGACAAGCTTTTGAATCTATAACTCACGGAATAACATACGTCTCACACCCAAAGCAATTATTTTGAACTTCTAAGGGTATTTGAATGGAAGCTTGTTTTTGAATAGTTTTTTTCTATTAATTATTTCATTTTGTGCTTTTTAGTAAGTACCCCTAACACCCTCATACCAATTTTGAATTGAATCGGAACATAATTACAAAACTCGTTCGCCATATTGGAGCCGCCATCTTGAATTTGTGAATTTTGAAGAAATCGCTTTTTTGTGACCCCGAAAATCACCCTCATACCAATTTTGAATTGAATCGGATCCTAATCACAAAACTCGTTCGCCATCTTGAAGCCGCCATTTGATTTCATGAATTTTGTCCAAAATTCATAGTCTTCGACCCCGAAACCCTCACATACCAATTTTAAATGAATCGGACCATAAACACAAATTTCGTCCGCCATATTGGAGCCGGCATTTTTTTTTTTCTCTAACAAATGCATAATGCATTGTCACGGAAACTATGAACACCTGTCGAATTTCACGTTAATCGAACATATAGAAGTGAGTCAAATTTAACTTGCAAGATTTGATGACAAACATTGGGACAGGTGAAACTAAAAAAAAAGCTTGTTAAAATATTGTAAAATAGTAAAGTGCAAATATTGCATATTTATTTTTTGTTGTCTCTGGGATCGGTTACCCCATACAAATGGAGTAACTGTACCACTGTCGTATATTTTGTGACATGATTATATTCAATTTGGGACTTCTGGGCCTATTCGGGAGCTTTTTAATTTCCTAAAAAAAATTACAGGTAACATATATTTCTTTTTAATTCAGCTATTCAGGACAATTGCAAATAAACAACCATCAATTATTAGATAAGAAATGAAGAAAAACATATTTCTTACTACAAATTTTTAAAAACCAAAAAAAGTCATAAATAAGTACTCATATGATAACAACCTAAAAGTGAAACTTCAGAATTTTTTATATTCTGATTAACTTGGGTATTTCAAGTATTAAAAACTATGTTGCTTGGGAATTAGTTTTTTTTTAACTTTTGACTTCAGATTCAAGAAGGTTACTTAAATTGGTCAGATCAGTATTGAAATAAACCATGTTACTACACCGTGCTGATTTGTTTCGATTGGGCTCCGATAATTTTCGGACTATCCTAGTTTTTTCAATGTAGGATACGTCTTCAGTCTTCCGATCACATCTTTCCGAAAATTCAATCACGTAACCTTGAGAATCAGTATTTTGAATCATTCCAATATATATATATATCCTGAAAGATATGTCATCCTTTCCAAAAACTCCAACTACAGTGCAATCACCAGCATGCAAAGTTTCATTGTCAGAAAAGTTTAACGTTAAGCTATCAACACATTCACGCAGAGAGTGAATACTTTCATTGTCACTGGATGACTCATCGTTTTTATCTTTATTTTTCTTCATATTCTCAACAATAAGCTTT
Source organism: Gonioctena quinquepunctata (assembly GCA_018342105.1). Taxonomy (NCBI): domain Eukaryota; kingdom Metazoa; phylum Arthropoda; class Insecta; order Coleoptera; family Chrysomelidae; genus Gonioctena; species Gonioctena quinquepunctata. Next base: position 7,342 of record JAFIRS010002317.1, on the reverse strand, counting down.
GTGGCTGCTTCTTCTGAGAGCTTTTGTTTTTTTGTGTGAATTCTGCTGTTTCTCAACCTCTTTTTGTTGCATTTTGTTCAAATATTCTGCTGTTGTTTCACAATTAGTCACCAATTTTTTATGTTTCCGTTTTGGAGTTATTTTCTTATATTTCTTGAACAATTCCAGTAGCACATCTTCGTAAAAAATTTTTTTTTTTTGGTTCTTCAGACACTGTTTAATGAAAAAAATTCACAGCTAACTGTCTTTGCAGTTGTATCCACATCAGCAGCGTAAATATTCAGTTGCTCGTTTGCAAATATGTTTGTCATTCCTGATGCATCCAGAACAGCCGTGGCTATACTCGGTTGCGCATTGACATCATTCTTTGGTGGCTGCTCATTCAGTTCCAGAAAGTGTATATGCGAAGTAGAAGCCTCTTTTTTTGTGGCTCTGGTACCGTTATCACATCACTGATTTGAGAGGTATTGGAAGCTGACAGGATCCCTTCGATTCCTCCTTCTGCAGTGACGGGTGAAATATTTTTTACACCTTTCAGGTCAATAGGCCTGAAAAACAAGAATGGCATGGACCATGTTTTTCTACATCAGATATTCGTGTTGACTTGAATCCGTTTATAATACTTGACTCAGTTATTTGATTTGCAATTTCTGTTAGAATAGAATTTAACTTTGAGAATTTTCTTCCTTGAATTTTCGCGCTGCCACGTACACAGTTTTTTCATCCCATTCTGACTTCAAACCTCTAAAAACGGCAACATTAAGTGGTTGCAAAACGTGGGTTGTGTGAGATGGCAATTTTATAATAGTGAAATCATTTGCCTGTGTTAGTTCAATCAGTTTCGTAGAAATATATGTCACATGTCCGTCATACACCAATAAAACGGGTCCTTCAATGCCAATATTTGTGGATAATACATCCCTAAACCAGTTGTAGAATAACCCCATTCAATTCAATCCAGCACTATTCGTCAATGTTTTCATGATACAGTTTCAATTTTGAAAAATATTCATTTACAAATTCATTATCGAAAAAAACACTTTACAAGCACGTCATAATATTTTGGACCAGCTGCATTTTACGCTTACGTCATCTGGAGCACTTAAAAAAAATTCATTCAAAAAAATATACCTTGCTGTCCATAGGTATGGAATACATTCATTTTTAGCGTTATTATGTATTTGTTCGAAAAAACCTGAAACACGTCGATTCGTATTGTCAATTTGACAATTTACAGTACAAAAATATCACCCCCTCCATGAACCCCCTCTGAATTAAGAACACCGCCTCAAAAATTTCAAACGTTAATGGGGGTAGTGTGGTACCTCGTTCGAAAGAGATTTTTATTCTCGGTTCATCAATATTAAGATTCCCAAATTTGGTGCAATCATAACTGAGAAAATTTATTTTGAAAATGTAGAATTTTGATACTTTACGTAGAATGAAGGAAATAATGTCACATAATGTTTTGGAAATATTTTTCAATTCATTTTACGATCAAATAAAATGTTTGAAATGACCATCATTCACTTCTTGACAAAAAGCAAGTCAGTCTTGGAATTCTCGTACAACAGTTTGTAGGACCTCAGGGGTTATGTTCCTATTTCTTCCGTTATACTAACTTTCAAATCTGCAATATTATCTGGTCTACTGAAATTTACTTTTATTTTGAATAACCCTATAAGAGGTAATCGGGAGGAGTCAAATCGGGGGATCTAGGCGACCCTCCAATCGTTCCACGTCTTCCAATCCACCTATTGGGAAAAACTTCGTTCAAATAATCACTAACAATACGTTTGTAATGCGGTGGAGCTACGTCTTGTTGGTACCAAATTGATTGATCTATTGCATTTGGATCATTGACATCATGAAAGAGTCTTTTCAATGTAGGCTGTAAAAAGTTCATCAAAAAATCTAGATAAACCTCACCCTTAACTGCGTCAATAATTTTGTTGTTGATGATACCAGCCCAAACGTTCACTTTTTAGGATATTGTGTGTGAGCTTCACACATCCAATGATGATCTCCTCTGCTCCAATATCTGCAGTTTTGTCTATTAACCGTTCCATTTGAATGAAAAGTAGCTTCATCAGAAAAAACAATTTTGTTTATGAACTGCAAATCTGCTCTCATTCTGTCCATCATCAGTTCACAGAATTGATCATCAGGAACAACCTCATTTAACTTCTGAACCAAGTGAACTTCATAAGGATGGTATTTTTCCTTATGTAAAGCTCTCAATATTGATGATTCACTTACTTACATTCTTGTTGGCGGCAAGTTCTCAACTTGTCAACTTTCCTCAATCGCTAGCAGTGCATTTAACTTTTTTTCCTCATCCAATTTAAAATTTCGACCTGGTTTCTGAATAGTTTTTACATGTCCAATTCCACGAAATTTTGTTTCTACTTTGCTAACGGTAGTCTGTAAGACATGTTGACCAGGGTATTTATTATCAAACATTTCACAAACTTCCTACTGTGTTCTTGTTTCATCACCGCATGCCATCATAATTGAAATGTCCATTCTTTGAGTTTCGGATAAATGAGCCATAGTTGAATCAAACACACACAAATATTTTTCAATACACTGACGTGTGTCAGCAACTTATAACTATGAAAATAACAGTAGTCTACTGGATTGACATTACATTATTTATGTGGGTTCTGTGGATAATTTTTTGTTGTTTCGAACGACTTTTTCCTGGCGTTTAGCAAAACCGATAAGAAAATACCTGATTATTTCTGATGGGGTTATTCAAAATCAAGAGTATATTTTAATAGACCAGACAATATTACGGAAGAAATCAACAAAATAACCCCTGAGGTCCTACAAAACTTGCTTATTGTCAAGAAGTGAGTGGTGGTCATTTTGAACATTCAATTTAATTGTAAAATGAATTGAAAAATACTTCCTAAACATTATGTGGCATTATTTCCTTCATTCTACGTGAAGTAGCAAAATTTAACATTTTCAAAATAAATTTTATCACTTATGATTGCACCAAATTTGATAAACCTATTATTGCTGAACAGGGAATGAAAATCCCTTTCAAACAAGGGCCACACGACCCCCTTCTCATTCAAATTTTTTGAGGGGGTGTTCATAATTCGGAGGGGTGCAAGAAAGGGGTGATATTTTCATACTGTGGTTAGTTTGAAGTGGATATCTTGCAAAATTCGGCCTCCTTACTGCTAGTGAAGTTGAAAGTTAAGGCTCTAACCTCCAATTTTCCAAGTGATTTCATAGTAGATTTTGCTCAAGATTTGTTACAAAGTTGATTGTATGCATGAATGTCTCTCGAATGCTCCAATTATAAGCATTTCTCCTTCAAAATTGATCATAGAAATTTATAGTTACAGTTACAGTTTTGCTTCAATTTTCATTTTCATTTCTCGACTCCTTATTTTTCTTCTTTCCCTGGTAACCATCACTTTTTGTTATCTTTTATGAATTTTCACTATTAGCACCTTTTTTTAAACACATTTTTCAACTTCTCACCTATTATGCCTATGTTATTTTCAAAATTGACATTTCCCATTTTTCTATGCTCAAATTTTATTATTTTGATCATTTAGAAGAAAAATAATATGACATTTGCCTGTCATGTTGCCTATTGGTTCTAAATTTGTATATAGGATGTTTCTTGCATATAAATATGTTAGTTGAATTCTGAATGTTATTTCTAAATTTATATTTGTGTATTTTTATAGGTTGTTCCAATTGAATGAACTGAACAAACATAATGATGATGATCGAAAAACTCTACTGCCACCCTCTTGAAGTTCCTGCGTCGACTAGAATATGACCAAAGGTTTCCAAGATGCAAACCTCACAGAAAAAAGGTATAAAACAATGATAGCAGGTATTTATACAGTTTTTTAAATACCATTGTGCCCTATTTTTATTTTTTTATTTGACATATATACCATATATATATATATATATATATATATATATATATATATATATATATATACGGTATAAGTGGGCCTCCGGCCTTGTTAATTTTGAGGTTCACTGAGACTCCGATGTCACCGAGCCTCCGATATACGGACGCCCGATAACCACCCTTTAAAAAATGTCTCATACGACATGTAACATAGTAACAAACACTTTACCACAAAAATATGGAGGAGTCCAAGTTGCCAGATTTTCGATAGTCATTTAAAATTTAGTGCAGTCCCTCGCCGCTGAAGTGCGCTGCTTATATACTTTGTTTATGTTATAGTGTTTGAAACGTATACTTTCGAAGGTCACTGGGCTTCCCCCAATTTGGCAACACAGGGGATGCACACAAATATCATTCATTTTAGATTGTCATCAAGAAATATGTATTTTTTCCGCGCACGAACGAAATAAATTGTGGAAGCTGCAATTGCCTCCCAAATATTTGAGAATGAGCCTGGTAAATACTTTTTCTCATTGATTCCGCAATTTATATTACTGCGATTACGTCAAGATTTATTCGGGAGTCCACTGAAATATTGCGATATTTCACCATTTCAGAAGAGGTACTTTTACAATGTTATACACAAATCACTCAAACAATTTCTCATGCAAGATTCAACAAAAGGACACCAAACTTTCGCTATCGTCTCAAGCAAAAAAAAATTAATTTGTTTCTTTCATTGAATGAAAACAATCTTTATATAGAATCCGTACTTGAATATATTCTCGTGTGAGTTGAGTATTTTGTGCCCAGACCAAATAACCCAACACAAAGAGCTGAAATTTTTATAGCGTATTCCTATGATGACATAAGTATATAACCACTCAGAAGTTTTTTTCAATACTCCATCCCTAAAGGGGTGAAAATCAAAATACCGTTAGTTTTGAAGTTAGAGTCATGGAAACTGCTATTTTTGGCCTTTTCTTCTCAAATAACGAAACACGTATTTTTAGATTATTGGAAATTCAACCCTAAAGGGTAAAACGGTTAAATGGGGTTCGAAAGTTTGAACTGGAGTACCCTTAGTTTTCGACTTGGGTTCATAAAAATTGGTATTTGCAGTCTTTCTTACAATAAAAAAATATGTATTTCAGTGTCTTCAGCAATCCAAACCCTAGAGGAGTCCAAACCCTAGGGGGGTGAAACATTTTAAGTTAGGATCATGAAAATGGATATTTGAGGTCTTTTTACATATGAAGACATTTGTTTTCCAGTGTTTTTAGAAATCCAACTACTAAAGGGGTGAAATGGGGGCTGAAAATGTTTATTAGGGTTCCGTAAGTTTTTAAGTTAGAATAATGAAAATTGGTGTTTTGGCTCTCTGTCACGAATAAATAAATCGTGTTTAACTTTATTCAAAATGCCATATCTACAGGGGTGGAAAGGGATTGGTGAATTTGTAATAGTCGTCACAAAGCATCACTTCCGCTGTCAAATCAATTAGGCCATCCAAACGAGATAACGGGATAACAGGATAACGGGAAACGAAATCACGGAATAGCCTGAGCCATAAGCTAGATGAAAACATGGAAAAATGCTAGTTGATAATAATATAACAATACAATAATATATTTTAGGAAGAAAACCTTATAAGTGAGAGTTCTAAATGGTACAGAAAATCGAATGGAAGAGGAACATTCTTTCACAGATCTTGAAAACTACTCAAAATTATTTATTTATATTACCGAAGAAAATTATTCATTGTGCTATTGAGGATTTGAAAGAATAGGAAATAATGAAATTGAATAGAAATCATTATGCTCAATTAATAATATATTCAATTCTTCTTGAAAGGAAACTAAGGAAAATAGATCCAAATAAACTGGGGTACCATTAAAAACACATTTTCGAAATTGGAAGTAGGTATCGAGAAGTTTTTTTTTTCATAATGAAATGATAAGTAATATCAATATATATTACTGAATCCCCAACCAATATTTCCACAAATAAAAATATTTTCCAAACCATGCGCTATGGGATAATATTTTTTTTCCTTTTATAACATATGTTGTTTAAGAAAAAAAACGGTTCTAGTTTTTTGGAAAAAGCTCAAAAACTATCGATTATCGGGAAAATTAAAAGAGAGGAGAAATTTCCTGTGAATAACTTTCGCAACTCTATCCCAATTATTAATAATTTTAATTCAACGATGAATTAAAACAGGGCTGGACTACAGCACCTCTCGAGAGAGCAATTCACATAACATATTTTTTATATTATTAAATATAAATTTAAAAATTCCAAAAAATTATTGTATCATGAATCACAGAAAAAATTTAATTTTGGGATTTTTTTTTTCATTCAATTTTGATAATGTAAGGCTATTGTTATTTGAGTAGTTTTTTTGGAACCGCCGATTTAATTAATAACCCAATAATTGTTCACAGAATGACTCCATGATTTGTTGCTTCCTGAAGCACATTTTACAGTGTACTCAATAATATCACGCCATAAAATTGTTTGAAAGTTAATTAGTTTGGTAATTATAAATTTCTAAAGATAACAAAATATGTGAAACACACACAGTTTGTTGTAAATGGTTGTTTTTGTTATTTTTTGTACTACTCAAAAAAAATTAACGCCAATCAATCCTATTAGGTGGAGAATAACCAATTCCGCATTTTGGAAGAAAAAAAATTCTAAATATATTATTAAAATAATGAAAAAATGAAAAAAAAAACAATTTCAAAAAGAATATAATAAAAGTAGGAGATTTAAGCCGGTTCTGGCTCTCCCCCCACCACTATGACGTCACGTGTGACCTTGAATGGTTTTCAGGTGTGCAATGTGTGTGTGTTTGACCTTGAGGTTTGTCATTGAGTTTTGACATGGGGTTTCGTCGACTTTGAGATTCGACTTCAGTTTTGACCTTGGGTTTGACCTGAGATTCATAACATTAAGTTTTGACTTTGAGATTTGACCTTGAGTTTTGATGTTGGGATTGTTTCGGCAACCTTAAGATTTGATCTCGATGTTTGTTTGACCTTGACTAAAGTTGTGGTGTAGGCATACATATTCTGTGTAGTCATGACCTTCATGAATCCTTGTACTCTCCAAGCGAGGAGGGCGTTTGTCCTGTGAGAGAGCTAAGAGTGAACTGCGAGTATTGATGAGTGCGTTGAATATCAAGAGAATCTCCTCAAAATCCATACAGATTGCGCATCGCATCGGACTTGTTGTATGGTGGGGTATTTCACTGAAATATTCCAGGAGAAGAGGGATTTCGGATCAGTGTCTCTTCCAGTGGGCTAGTGAAAACAAGTTGTTGATATGTATTCGTGTGATTGTGGTAGAGCTTTCACTCGTAGTGATAATCTTCGTCGACATCAACGGGAAACTTGCCAGGAGGTCCTTCAGTGAAACGAGTTAAATTGAACAATGGCGATGACT
>JAFIRS010002316.1:102500-228292 GCA_018342105.1 Gonioctena quinquepunctata | reverse complement strand
TTTGGTTATAGGGTGTCATTCGATCCACTCAGTTTGCTCACAAGTTCATTAGATGGTTTAATGTGTTAAAGTTTTTCTATCTAGTTTTCATTTCATACATTTCATTCACGTATTTTATTCGCTCACCAAGAATTACTCTCAAATAAAAGCCATCTTTAGAATCAGTGTTTTACTGGGTATACTGGGGAAGTGGGAAAGTGTGCTCCAAGGTTAGGCGTGGACGCCGAACCCACCATCCGTATCCGTGGATACCGAGAGACGTTTTATCCCTGGGCGGAGGATTAACCAATTACAAGGTAAGTATCCCACATGTGCTATCACACGTTCCTAGTTAACGCTGAGATAACCACCTATCGTCCTTCGGAAGCAAAGTGGCATATTTCGCAGAAACTCTGGCAGTTCTAAGTTTGTTTGGGCTGCCCGGTATCTTTCAATGAACTCACATTAGGGCCAACCGACAGTGAGTTATAAAATAAAGTCAATCAAAACACAACGGGGGGTTTACAATTGGGGGTCGTGTGTTATAATTCTGTTTCTAAACAAAGCCAAATTTCTTCGATATAAAGTTAAACCCCTACATGAACTTAATGAAGACGACTTCAATAGACGCATAAAGCTGTGCGAAATTATGCAAATGTGTGATTAAAATAATGGCTTTGACTTTAATGTCTTATTTTACGACGAATCAACTTTTTGTATAAACGGTAGCGTTAATAAGCAAAATTGTCGTTATTGTGCAACAGAAAATCACAATTGGACGATGGAAGCTCATACCCAATATCTTCAAAAAGTTACTGCCCCAATAGCACACAACGTCTTCGGGATGTACACTTTATTTCCATTTACCGTCGGAACGTCCATGGGCTTGGTATGTATATCTTTTAGATGTTTGTTTCTGGGCAGTATTAAAACGTCCACGATATGTATCCATTGTTTGTCCAATTTATGTGAAAAGCCCAAACCGGATATCCAGTAGATGTCCGTGATAGACATAATACGGACCATATAACATATTTCCATATCATCTAGTCCCCAAATAGTCCCTGACCGACTTGATACAGGCAATGTCAAAAAGAAGTCAGGGACAGACACCAAAGAGTGGTCCTCATTCGACATGATATGGACTTTGAAAACAAAGTTCAAGGTGAACTCCCAGCAGGCGTTATCAAACGTACGATATGAAACATTCCCTCAAAACGAACGCCCTAAGCTCTAAGAGAACATGCCTTGTATGAATGTTATTGGACATATGGTCCATGATGCACTTTCCACAGACGTCCCTGTAGGACATGATATGAACAATATGAAAGAATTACACTAATTATCATGTATGGTTTTCTGAGGATTTCAGCACAGCAAAAATAACAAAACAAGTTATCCAGGCTGTGACAGGTACAGCGTACTGAATAACACAAGTATACGAAAGTGCATCATGTAGGAAATTTATGAATTTTTTTCCTGAAATGTCCTGATTGGCGAATTGGTCAATCGCGTCGGGAATTCGTCAACCAGAATGCGTGACGCGAAAAAAACGCCATCGGGAACTACAATTAAAAACAGGCCTTGAAAAGGTTTATTGGAGGAGGAGCTGCTACCTTTAGCTTGAATAATAATTTAAGATTTTCAATTCAGTTTGGCATGCAACTGTCTTGTCATTTAAACTTCCCGGCATCACAGTGCCAATCACAGAGCGCTCATCTCGTGCAGTTTAGTGTCGCCCGCCATTCGGACTGTTGACAGTTGACTGTTTATATGGTTGTTTGATTTTCATGGGAGTTCGACTGAGTTAGAGTGCATGATAAACGACGGTGACCGTTATCATTTATCATCCAAAAACAAATAAAAGAAGTTATAGTTTGGATAAATGAAAACATCCTATTGAGAAGTTAACGTGAAGTGTTGTACTGTAGCAAGCAGGTGAGTGATCATTGATCATATCGATGAATGTTTGGAAAAATGTTGAAGAGAAAGCAGTACGTTTTCAAGTGTCATCTATATAAAATTGCTAAGAAAACCCCTGATAGTATCGTTAATGTTATGATAAATGACGATTTCAATTCATGCATTTCTTCACTTGCCTCTGATAATGTATCGGCAACAGGTAGTACAGAATGTTTTGATTCGGAATTAAGTAATAGACTTCCCAGTACCATCTACCATAATAATCCAATTGTTTCTGTTAGTGTGAATGATCCTCTTGATCATAAATTCCAAAGTGAAAGAGAAAGTAAGTCAAATGATGAATTGGAGAGTGACTCTGTGTATGAATATCTTTTTAATGTGACGCAAATTGAAGATTCCTCCATCATTTAAAATCGGTTATCCTGTGGTACTAGTTTTATCTACAGATTATCAAATGGAGCCGTTATATACCAAATACCTCACAATGCCCTGAATGACTTATTTAAACTTTTAAAAACGGTTCCTTCACTGAATGATTTGCCTGCAGATGCTCGAACATTGTTGAATTATTCGCCATGAGAACTTGTATTCAAAGAATTTCCCCCTGGAAGACATTTTCCTTTTGGGTTGAAACATGCTCTATTTGAATTGATGAGTAAAATTGAAAGTGATGACAGGTTGAAAACAATTGTGTCAATATTGATGGAATACCTTTAACAAAAAGTTCGGGTAGCCAGTTTGATCCTATTCTTTGTAATTTGTTTGCCTACCTAGAAGAAGTTTCTGTTATTGGTATTCATTATGGTTTCCAAAAGCCGAGAGGAAGCGAATGAGTTGTTGAGGGATTCTATTGATGAAGGAATTGAATTTACAAACAATGGTTTTTTGTTTAATCATTTTACCTATCCATTTAGAATCGAAGCTTTCATTTGTGATGTATCTGCAAAATGCTTTATTACATATACTATAGGGCATATGGGCTATTATTGCTGTTCGAAATGTTATGCTAAATGAAAATATGTTTTCCAAATACCGAATATACAGTTAAAAGAAATGACGTTGAATTGAGACAGAAAATTAACAAAAGGCATCACAGTGGAACTTCTGTGTTAGAAAAGTTATCCAATTTCAATATGGTGGATGGTATGTTACTTGATTATATGCATTTAATTTGTTTGGGTACTGTTAGAAAGTTGTTATACTTATGGATTTTGGATACACAGTCAGGCAGTAAGTTGTCGCGTAGAGATATCGAGCAAATATCTGAACTTTTGGTTTCGCAGTGTTCGAATGTACCATGTGAATTTGCTAGAAAGCCCAGAACTCTGGTTGAAATCAAGCGGTGGGAAGCAACTAAATTTCGCCAGTTTTTATTTTATTCTGACCCTGTTATTCTGAAGTCTGTAATACCTGTTGATAATTATAATTTTTTTTTTGTCCTCATTTATTGCCACCTTCATTATAACTCGCCCAAAATTTATACATAATAAAAAATACGCTAAAACAATGATAAGGTACTTTGTTGATACCTTCAAAATATTGTATGAGATTAAAAATATGTCTCACGACATCCATAATATGTTGCATATTAGTGATGATGTTGAAAACATGGGAGTTGTTGTTTGGTGCTTTCCCTTTCGAAAATAAATTGCAGCAATTGAAAAAATTTTCCAGAAAAGGAGATAATCCCTTAGCACAAATTGTTAAACGCATATATGAAATTACAAATGTGAGGGGAAAAATAGTATGAATATTCCCCACTTAGATGCTTCTAGAAAACACGAACAGGGCCCCCTAACTGTTGGAACAAATCATCCACAATTTACGAAATTTAATTGTTTTGAATTAACTTCAGGAATAACTGAACCAAATAATTTTTGTCATTTGATCGATGGAAGTATAGTGAGTATACCGAATTTTGCGTCACAAGGTGATCAAACTGTTTTGATTGGATACACATACCTAACCAAAGAAAATTTGTTCAAGCATTCATGCAAATCATCTGATTTTGATATTTTTGTAATGAGTAATTCGGGACCTGTTCAGGCATTTTCAGTAGGTGAAGTTATCAACAAATGTGTCAAATTAGACTATGGTGATAAATTTGTAGCTTTTCCCCTACTTCATACCGAAAAATAATGTCTGCAGAATTCAGAAACTGAAAGAAACAGAGTAACGAAAAAACCTATGAGGCTCTTGTCCAGTTCAACAGACTCTGATTCGAATAGTAGTGGCTGTACCACTAACAAGGATTTATCACTACCAAAATATCCTGAAATAAATTTGAAGAAAACAGTGACACACTCAGTTATTGGTGAATGAAATAATTTTCCCCTATATACATTTCTGTATATATTATATACAGGGTGTTTCATTAATAATGGATGAAAGAATAGTTCGAGAATTTTTCATCCAAAATACGAAGATTCTCATTAAAAAGATACACATTAAATATGTTTCTTTTCATTATAATTTCCAATTGAATATTATTAGTGATGTATTCCAATATAAAATCACTCTCTTCATGAGATAATTTACATTTTCCGACTTTGCCTGTAGATCGATGACACGCAGTATATTGATAATAATTTTTTCCTTATTTCAGTTGACAATAATTCAAGAATCTAATATTGAAACTGATGGTGAGTTCAATCTTTATAAGTTGAGATAACTGAATACACTATAAACTACTCAGAAGCGACAGATTCCTTTGAAGTGATGGTCAAATTTTACAATCAATATATTTATTCAGTTGTATTTATAGGAAGCCTGAATGTTTTGCAATATAAAATATGAAGTTAAACTGTCAAATGAGATTAGGAGAATGTGTCCATCAAACTTGGAAAGTTTCTGTTGCTGTTATTCAATGTATTATGTGGTTGCCAGTCGTCTTCTTAAATATTGCAGAAATATCTGTTTCAGTTGAAGTAGAAGAAACCAGCAACATAACTAAAAGACAACTTCTCTCTCAAGTATTTCTGAAGGTTCTATTGTGTGAATTAGCTCGTAGTTGTATAGTTTTACGGTCAACTGAGCATGTGCTTATTCTTAGAGCACATAGATTTATAGCCTAACTTGATGTTCTAATTGTGCATCTTCTCTAGGGTTATAGGGAAGACTGGGGTCGATGTACATTTATGGACATTGAAACTAACTATAGCCATTTTCAGTCAGGCAATAATGTTACATCTGAATTTAATTTGATATTATTTGAAATGTTTATTATTGCTGAATCACTGAATGAATTACTAGAAAAAAAGAAGAACATCTTTCCAATATTCTGGTAAGAGGACTGGGACAGACACCTTCTATTATTTCTGATATCATACCGAGCAGCTTTCCATTATTCAACCAAGCTTACTCCGGATAGCAGTATATTTGCAGTATATATTTGGAAGTGCGCTTCGAATGACGAATACGCAGAAAAACTGAGGGACGGCATGTTGAAAATTCACGAAACAGCTCGGAGGCTAGCGATAAGATGTAAGCTCATCATGATTTCGCAAATTATTCAGGAGGATTCAAGGCGAGGAGGTGACCAGAGGGCTGTACAATCCAAGTAGATGAAAAACTAACACCGTTTTGGGAAGGACCGTAAGGAGACGATAAATGACGTTTACAGTGGTGAAAATTGGAGTTGGAGTCTTTGTTACATATAAAGAAATAAGTGTTCCAGTGTTCTTGAAAATTCAATCCCTAGGGTAAAATTTGTATAGGGTTCTGTTAGTTTTCAAGTTGGGGTCGTATGAATTGGTATTTGAGGTCTTTGTTTCAGTGCTCCCAGAAATTCAAACCCAAAGGAGAGAAATTTTGTGTGAGGATTCCGTTATATCTCAATTTTCAAGTTGAGCTCATAGAAATTGGTATTTGAAGTCTCTGTTACAAATAAAGAAATATGTGTTTGAGTGTTTTCAGATATGCAACTACTAAAGGGGTTAACATTTTTATGGGGATTCCGACTGTTTTCAAGGAAGGGTCATGAAAATTGGTGTTTTGGCTCTATGTAACAAATGAAATAATCGTGTCAAACCTTATTTATAACGGGATAACGAAAAATAGAATAACGGTATACTGGGAAACGAGATAAATAGATAACTTTGAGCAATTCATTTGAATACAATTTAGTTTCTTTCATTTTATTTTATTCTACATATTCAAAAATTTTTGACATAAAATGTTGATATTCCTTGCAAATTATATTGAAACAAATACAGATTTTGCACCCTTGATACAAAAATAACTGTTTCAAACGAGCAGAAATAAATAGAATAGGTGCGCCCCCTACAAAAAACCAAACTACTTAAACGTCAAAACATTTCTTAAGCATTCTTGAAAATGCAAAATAATGTAATAACTTCAACAAGCATCGATTATCAAATAATCGACTTGAAATTTTCGAAGTCCAAATACCTAAAAAACGGTTGCTTATAGCGACTTGTATCAGGGGTAGCTTTTTCACGTAGATCTGATAAAGGAATTGATTTTTCTACTGAAAAATGTGCTAGAAGTATGCTCAAAAAAGTTATGAATCTTCAGAAAAGAAAATGACGTTTAGGTGGCGCCCTACGAGTGAGAGCAAAATAAATCGGGTTCGAATTCGACACCTCAAAAAACCCTTTCAATACCAATTTTCGTTTGATCAAGTCAGTATTTCAAAAGTTATTAAAAAAACGAAAATAAAAATAAAACTTAAACACCCTGTATCAAGGAAAAATATATTTATTTGGACAATTCATACCAGAATATTGTGAGAAATCACCTCCTGAAGTTTGTCAAAGTACTTTTGAATTACCCTGTATAGTACTTTATCCATTGTAGTAACAGCACGATTTAAATTATTGAAATTAAAATAATAATAATGTGTATCTAAAACTATACTTAAATATTACGAGAAAAAAATTGTGTGCCTTGTACCAATCGTTCTATATTGAAGATATCTTTCAATTTGTTGTAGAATAAATGGAACTGTAGCTTTCGACAGACGAAATCTATTGTAGAATTCATTGTCATTCCAGTTGGTATAGTGGTCGGTTCTTGGCCTCAAATCATACTCTCGATCAGGAATCATATCTTCAATTAGCTCAATATCATTCAGTTACTTTCAATCCTCAAATAAATCCATTCAAAATCTAGTGAGATAAATATTATATATTACAATTTGTATATTGCCTATACTCCAGAAAAACACAACAAACCACCAAAGTTAACAAGTAAATAAAATTTAAACCAATAACACTACACTGAAATGCTACTTTCTTAGGTGAGGTGTGCTTTATTTGTCAAATAAAGACCTATTCATAAACATGAATGGCAAATATATTATCCGGCGGATAAGGGTAAATTATCACTTATAATCTCCCTGACAGCAGAATTATTACCGATAATTTTTTTCAAGGTCACGAATGCTTTTGTTGTTGGAAAATTATCCCGAGTCGAAGACTGGGGAAATTTTCTATCTACAAAAACATGAGTGAAACCGAAAAAAAATTATCGGGAATTAATTCTGCTGTGTGGGAGATTCGGTAAGAAAATTTCATAAATTGGAGTTGCTTTTAATATGATGAGAAGATGAACCCTACGACCTATTCTGCGTAGATGTCAAATTTTTTATGGGTAAAATTTGACACCTAGGTATACTACTACGACTTAATTTTAATTCAAATGTCAAGTCATTTCGAAGTATAAGTGAGACAGACCAGCAAGTAACAATCAGTTTTTTAGTCGTACCCGTGATATTTATTGTTACAATAATATTCTGTAAACAATGATTCGTTTTGGTAATGAATCAGCAAGTTCGATTGCTAAAGAAATTGAGCAGTTAGTACCTAATGATACAATAAGATCAAAAGTAAGTGTGTGGAAACAATTTATGCAATTCTGTGATGGAAAAATCCTATAAGGTGAGCGATCCTCCAACATCCATAGCAAATTTAGCATCAATATTAAAAGATTGGGCTTTCAACATGAAAAACAAAATACTGAAGATTACATAGAAAACGTTATTAAACTATGTAGAATTCACAGCGAAACAGCTTCAAAATATTATTTTACCACATATAAAATTAAGTTTGATCCATTTGAAGATATAGTTTTTGGAAGCTAGAGCGGCAAGAGATGCAAAACGTCGTAAATTGCAGATGGATGTTTCCAAACGAAAGAAAAGTTCTTCAGCATTATCGACTGCTGATTAAAGTAAAATGGTGCATTCATGGGATAAAAATACACCTGACCTGAAGTTTTTCTTTATTGTTGCTCATGAGCTTGCATGGAGAGGCGGTGAAGGAGTAAACTGCTGCATTCAATACTTTATTAAAGAAATGGATAGAGAATACTCTACTGGCCGGATTGAATATAACCCTGTTTTTTCAAAAACCAGTCAAGGAGAGTCTGAAAACTTGCAGATAGCAATTTCCTTATGAAAAATGTTGCTAATCCTGAAATGTGCCCCGTAAGATTATTGAAGAAATTGATGGAAAATCGTAGTATGTGTTTAATAACAACAGACCGTCTCTTTCTAACACCAAATTTGAAATGGAAGGTGTCCAACAAATGGTACAAAAATTCTCCAGTAGGCAGAAAAACAAACTCTACATGGTTCGAACAGTCAGCAGCAAAGATTGGGATCGATACTGAAAGAAACAAAGTGACAAATCATTCAGCCAGAGCCACAGCAGTCACTAGCCTAGCACAGTTGGAGTTGAAGAACAACAACTCATTAAAATAACAGGCCATTCCAGTAGTCAATCTATTGAGCCTTACCTACACATGAATAGTTCTCACCACAAAAAGATTATTGAGTCTATGAGGCAAATTCAGGCAAGTGAAACTACAACGTCTGCCTTTGTAGACCAATCGACTAATGCCAGTATTTCGGACACTTCTTCCAGAGTTGTCTACAACAACTGCGTGTTAATATTAATACAAAAAATTAGTTATAATTTCAAAGTTTTACGTTGAATCACTTCAATAAGTAGTGTTATACTGAATAGGCAATAAAAAGTGAATCTCTTATGAATGTTTTAGCTTTCTTTCCTGCTTTATTTCTGGAATATACATTGTTGGACATAATATATAATTTTTTCTTCTTGTAACTTTTTTGCTAAAATGCTAAAAAACAATTTCCGGCGGCTTTAGTCAATTGTAACCAATTAGAGTTCTAGAAATGAAGTTCATTTCAACCGTTGGTAATTCGTTTTCATTACTAAAATGTGAAAAACATTAAATAACAAATTTGTTATCTGAAATCCAATGTCTTTATAGTTTTAAATTCTAATAAAATTGAAATTAGGTTTTTTATTGAATTTTAATGTAAATTAAAATTATTAAACAGTTTTCAACCATAACATCTCATATTACATGTCTACATAGTTTCAAATAAAACTTGAAAAATCATATTTCCGATGAGTTTAGTTAAATATGACGCACTATATTTTTACAATAGAAGTTGATTTTACTTGTTGGTAACTAAGGTTTATTACTAAAATTTCAGAAATTAAAAATTAATTCGTTTTCAACCATAACATCTAAATTATGTCTACATAGTTTCAATAAACTTGAAAAATTATTTTCGATGATTTTAGGAAAATATAACATATTGTATTTTCACAAGAGAATTTTACTTTGATGTTAAGTGACACTTTATTGTTACTAAAATGTGACGGACATTAAAAAATATTATTAATTGTACAAATGAGGAGAAATTATAATACTTTTTATTAGATATTATGCATATAATATAAACGATAAATAGTTGGCTCTGAGTAACATTTGTTAACGATTGACATTTGGCAGTTATTTTCTCGGTGATTTGGCATTCAATATTAATAATTATTGTCAAATCAATTTAATTTTAATGAATAATAAACAACTTCAGAACAAATATCTACAATGAACTGTAAAAGTTATAAATTATGTACTATGTGCCAGAAGATAAGTGACGTAAGCCAAAACCACAGAGACTTGAAATTATTACCATTTTTATTGGACCAGTTTATGGACAAAATATTCTTGAAGATAAGAAATTATTTCACAAAGTTGATATGGAGTTAAAACCAATTTTGGAGATTCACAAGATGTCCAGACCGCAACGGAATAAACGAGTGTCAAAATATTACATATATTTGTTGAAACACAGACAATTTTTAATGATAGAATCACCAAGTTTTTCACCCATTAAAAAAGATGCAGTGCAAGAATTTCATAATATTTCAAATATTTTGAAAAAATTTGATATGTCTTTTTTAGCCCCGGTGTTCGATATGTAAAGCGAATTGGTTAGTATCAATGAAAATTATAAGTAAGCAACAAAATGTATTTTGATTTCATTCTGAGTGACTTTTGTCAATAGATATAAGGCGCTTCATTTTTGACAGAAAAATTATTACTTATTAGTTCCATTAAGTTAATAGGAACTAACAAAATTATCGCGATAATCTCCCGTTGCCATGAGCAACGTAAACAAAATGGAGCCTTCTAATTGGTTGAGAATAAATTTATGAAATTTTCTGAGGAATAACACTATCCAAACTGAAAAAATGTTGTTCTTCTTTTCAAGTGGAATATATTCTGCAGAATGAATTTGGATATTTGCACAATGAAGTACCGGGCCTTGAGGAGACAGGATATTATATTTGCACGTACAGATGTTAGAAAATAGATTGATTCAAATAATCTTCAAAAGATATGGTCTGAACATTTCTCATGCCAAGTTATCTATTCATTTACGGTAACTCCATTTATACACATATTGGTATAGGTAATGTAATTGAATAATGTATAACTGAAAACTAACTTAACTCAATTGAAATGAAGTATAATAATATATTATTTAGAGGGAATATTGAACAAATCGGTATATAATCATTGACATAGTTTATGTTCTACCAAATTATTTTCTTAATCTTCCTTAAGTGAGCCGATTGAAGATGGCTTGAGTTTCATCAAAACGATATAACATTCAAAAATTTGGGAATGAATGGAAATCCCTAAGCATTTGTCTAAAATTTCGTGAGCTACCGATCTTTCCATATGAGAGCAAACAATATGTCATGAGATAAGAACATACGACAAAATGGTACTCCACAAGTAACAATAAGTAAGTTAGTGATCAATGATATTTGTAAGGAAATTGAGGCCGTCTTAAAACGGGATGTTTATTCTGATGATCCTATGCTATAGCAGCAACGTATTATTTGAACTCGAACTCTTCCATAACTCGATCGAGAAAGAAATGATCGCCTCCCAGTCAGAGTTCTCCTTTCCAGTTCATATGTGCTTCACAATAAACGATCTCACACGACATATCCAGATAGATCCAGAATTCTGAACAGTTGGAGTTTATTAAAAAGTCAAGTTTCTCGACATGGTCTTCGATGAAAAACTGAAATGAGATCTTACATACACTGAATCAACACTGCTAGAATGGTCTCAATAGATTGAACGTTATCAAACCAGACTTGGGGAGCGGTCAGTATCACCTCAGTAAGAATACATAGCTACTTGAACAGCACCAACTTGAAAACTGGAAATATGACTGGACACCTGATAATTCAGGAAAATGATCCCCCAGAATACAGGTATGAAGAATCAGAGTATGTCAGTTAGGCATGACTTCGACGAGCATTTGGAAGTGGTTGTGAACAGCCATCAAATATGCACAGTGGGAGTAATCGAACCTAGTTTTGAGCTCTCAAAACCCCTAAGCAATCTCCATACAATTTTCCAAGCCAAAATCCATGTTATAGGGATTTGCGCCCGAAAAAGCTTCCCACGAGGCTCCAGGTTGGCAAAAATCTTCATACTATCAGACAGCCAAGTAGCACTAGAATCTCTAATTCCCATACTTGTGAGTCTAGACTGACTTCGCACCACTGCAAACCTTCCCTAACACAACTGGGCATGAACAATCAGGTCACTTTGATGCAGACAGCCTTGCCATGAAAGAGGCAAACACTCTATTCACTGACCCAGAACCCTTCTGTTGTCTTTCCAAAGCCCACATTATGGAAGAGTGTCGGCGCTGGGAAGCTGACCAAATCTCAACCCACTGGAATGATGTTCCAGGGCCAAGACAAACGGAAAGACTCCTGAAATCATCACTAAAAAAAGCTGTACAACTTGTCGAGTTGAAAAAAAAGACTTGAGAATGGTAACGTGACTACTCACTGGACATTGTCCCCTGAGGTTTCACCCACAAGAAATGGATAGATCAGACAGTGAACCATACCGTTATTGTGAGTACTCCGCTGAAACTGCGACTTGCAAGCGCTGTTCTGCAAAAGGCCCAAGGTTCCGAAGGAGTTCCAATAACGCTCCCAGACATCAAGATCTTAGCTCACAGGAAACCGATACACTTCGCAGGTAGCCTCGGAATCTCACGTCGGGATGAGGATGGGCTGAAGAGCCATATCGACACTTCACAATCTGCAATCTGGACTTGGAACTTAGAAGTGGTGTTTACCAAACTTTCCTATTGGACAGTCTAACATATTTCGCTCACATTCCTACAGAAAAAATAATTAACTCTCCAATAGTACAACAGCACCAAACTACAATCACGAAGAGTGATAAAACCTAATGATGATTCATTCATTCAGCGTTCCCAAGGGAAGCACATAACTCCCCAGAAAAAGACAGTAAGGAGCAAAAGTCCGACGCCCCTCCCCCCGGTACTTCTTCATTTCACATATTACCAAAAACTGTTTGATGTGGAAAGGGTTGTAGGGTTCTCCTCGAACTCTTCTTTGACTTGAGATTCATTTATCGTAACGAATTTTCCGCTACTTCTTTACACATAACCAATTTCTCATAACGTTTCCGATTATCTTTACGGTGGAACGGGTCAGTAGTCACTATTCAGGTCGTGAAGAGTGCGCCTTTGTTGTCGTCTCGTGAAAATGATATCGTGACAGTTGTATTCATGTCGTCAAGCTGTGTTTTTTCCAAGTGTTTTTCAATAGAGAAAAACCAAGAACAGTTTGTGAAAAAACCCAGGTAGAATTGTTGATTCGTTCGAACCGAAGGGATAATCGTTCTCTTTTTCTTGATTTGAACGTCGAGATAGGCAGGTGGACTGAGTGAATTAATTTTGGTATGTAAAATCTATGAGTTGAATAAGTTTCACTGCTGGAGTTTAGTTGAGTAATATTATTCTCTTTATCTTGCAATTAATGTTGTAGCTGATTAGCATTTTCTTCTTTTTCCTTATGCTTGTAATATTAAAATTCTTGGATATACCGCATGGTCATTCTTGAAGGTTAAATATCAATACTTCGGCCATTTTGACAAAGCATTCATAGTACATATTGTGGCTAACGTAACATCTGTTCCGAATATTGGGAACTGATTTTTTTCATTGGAAATCAGTTCTACGCTTTTGCATTTTTTAGGTACCAGTTAATTGGTAATTTCGAATGGACTAGAGCTTACTTACCTCACGACCAGTGGATTGTTCCGAGGATTCCGATTGATTGTTCTGGGACAGTTTGGAGTGACTAATAGGACGGCTCTCTGGTAAGCAATTTTCTTTATTTCATAACTTTATGTTTATGAGAGTAATTTTCTTTTCTCTTGAGAAAAAATTGCTTATGGAGAGAGTTGTACCTCTGGCCTAACGGTCTCAGAACACTCGATTCGATTCAATATATGCCTCAAGCGAAAAGTTGATTTCCGTTTAATAAATTTCTTATATTTATTACTCCATTCAATTCCCAGTGTAGCTTATTTGATTTCTGATCGTTGCAGAGTCAATGCACTTCAGTTACTACCTTGTCGCCAAGAGCAGGTAGATTCACAAAAATTTTTGAGAATTACCTGTTTATCGATTTGAAAAGGGAATTGCCGCCCTATTTCAAAATTATCTTCACTAGAGATTGTCCTATGAAAGACGTGAGGTTCCTTCAGTTATCTTTAAATTCTCAATTAAATGAATTATTTAATATCTTTCTAAGAGAGTTGTCCCACTGAAAGACGTGTGGTCTCCCTCTTCGGTTTATCTTTGGAAATTCTTCAATAAAAAGAATTATTTCACTTTATCTTCATCTAAGAGAGTCGTGCTCACTGAAAGACGTGTGTCTCTCTCTTCTTATCTTGGCTGAAGAGTCTACTTTTACTCTGACTATTATCTTGGTTCAGAAACCCTATATTTTTTGTAGCTTACTAGAGTATTTTGGTTATAATGCTATATTTTCCTTTGGCACTTGCTTTAAAATAGTATATTTTTGCACTGGCAATTTTATAGTGTTTTGCTTTAAAATACTATATTTTTTCTCTGGTAAAATTTCAAGGAAATTTTTATATTTCTTTTGGAATACCTTTCCTCATTAAATTTTTTTACCCTTATGGTACATAGAATCACCTTATCAAAACTTACTTGTTTCAAAACGTAACTGAATTTGAACATAACGTTTTGGGTGAGGTTTGTTTTGTTTGGTTTTGAATTTTGTTCATTTTTAATATTTTTTTAAAATTATTAAAATTAACTTATAAATTTAAATCCAGAATAGCAGATTGGATTGCTATTTATTATCTTTGTTCTTTCACTGTAACCTTCCAGTCTTTTATATAGACTGGGATTTTTATTGTATGCTATCATTTGCATCTATCTTTTGACTCTCGATTAAAATTTGAAACATAAAACTTGAGGTTCAAAGGATATCCTTCGTTCTCCCCTTTTTGTACATATTTTGAATCCTATCATCTTCTTCGCATGATATATACCACGGAGAGAACCCATCTACGGAGACAGAAGGACTAGTAACCTGGGAGGTCTTACAGCACATCCATATCAGCACTGGTCCGTGAAGATCAACTGAATTCACGTCGATAAGGGGGTCTAAAACCAACTATAGAACCACCCACGACCATCTTCATCGTAACCGCTGAAACCAAGTTCCTCCTAGAACCGCTATGACCAGCTTCAAGAAAATAGCCTTCATCTCTCTCACTCAAGAACTCCGAAGGTATATCCGTGGCACCAACAACTGGAGGAATCATAGTTGTAAATGTTCGGGTTTTGATCAGAGTCGAGAATACTGGTTTTTTATGTAATTTCTCAATTTTTTTAACAGAAATCAATACTCTTATAGTATAATGGTCAACCTGTTTTTTTATTGTCCAATCATTTTAATTCCATCTGGAATAAATTTGTTAAGTTGATTTATTGCATATTTATCTGCTTTCCCATACAAGCTAGGTAACATTTATTTAATTTTATTTATCTTTGACTTTTGTCTTTAGCAAGTCTGGCGCCCAACTCTTGAACTAGTCAAGTTAATTAATGTATAATTTTTTTAGTTGCCAAATTTGATTAACTAGGAAAAGTCAATAATTGAACCTTACTCACGGCCTAACCGTATCCATCTGAGCAGCCTATCGGCAAAGTGATTTCACCTTCTTAAATTTGAATCATATAATTCAAAATCTGGGGTTCAGAAGTAAGGGGTGTTGCAAAAGGTGTTCCAAAAAATCGCAGTGACTCAGTAGCTGTTTTTTTAAATGAGTATATAAGTGAAATTTTCCACGGCTATAATGCAAAACTGCATTTTTTCAACTGTTTTTGATTAAACAATGAAGTACATTGTATGTTTTCAATTTTATTTCCTTATCTGATGACACAATGAAGTCATTGTGTTATTGTTGGTCATTAAATCACGTCTTCCATGGAAAGCAAGGAAAATGAAGACATCTGTCAATTCAGTTTCATCAAAACTTGTCAATGTTCAAAGATATGATGAGCAGTGAAATTGACAAACTGACTCCTCCAGACATAATTACAGCAGCAAATCAGGCATGTATAAACTTGATTCCGGAAGTATCGAAAGAGAAATATGAAAAAGCCTACAAATCCTCCACAGATTGGCAAAAGGAGAAGGTCACCGCGTCAACTTCAGGAAATGTATTACTTGCATACTTTGATGAATTGTCTCAAAAATTTAAACCCTCAACTTTATGGGCGCAATAGTCCATTTTAAGGACCCTGTTGAATATCAACACAACTGTAGACATTGGCAACTATTCAAAACTTAGAGCATTCCTAAAAAGAAAATCAAACGGATACAGGCCGAAGAAATCCAAGATTTTCTCCACTGATAAATCGATAGTTTATAGAAAACTCCATGAGGACATTCATTTACTTGATAAGGTAGTCATTATCTTTCTTAGTTAATTTGCTCGATTAAAAAAACACAAATACATCTTATACTTATATCATGTCTGCACCCTCGATGACACTAAGCAAAGTAGCTCAGCGGTACAGTACTCGCGCATTTTTTCCATAGACTCGAAGTTGAAGGTTCGAGCCCACGCAGTATATCAATTTTCTTCATTCAATAGGTAATTATTTGAAAAAAAAAACAGATCCTTCCAATCATGGGGATTATGGGTGCTCCTAGAAGGGATGGACTTTACAAAATGAAAACAATAGATTGGAGAGATTTGGGTACCACAGCAATTCTTGTACAAATACCAAATACAAAAACCAATGTTCCAAAAAAATTCACAATAACAGGTGTTTTTTATGATATTCATAAGGAGTTCAGGGAGCTCCGTCCTCGACACGTTGGAAAAGATTATCTTTTTCTAAATTATCAAAAATGAAAATGCTCAGTACAAAGAGTTGGTATTATTAAAATTGGTTATACGGGAAAACGAATAGCTGAATACTTGGAACTTCCAAATCCTGAACTGTACACTGGTCATTGCTTCAGGAGATCATCAGCAACAATCCTAATAGATGCTGCGAAGATATCACCTCACTTAAGCGACATGGAGGTTGGAAATCAACCAGAGTTGCGGAGAGTTATATTGACGAGTCAATGAAAAATAAATATGACATCGCCGATTAAATTGTGAGTTCGATTAATAATTCTGAAAACCTGCCATCTACTTCAATCTCATATAATTTTGAAAATGAAGGAATATCAAATGTGCCATTGCAATGCTCAAATGCTTCACAGATCACATTTAATCATTTTAACAATATAACTGTAAATATTGCGAATGAGTAAATTTAAGAAATATTGAATCAGGATATTGTTCAGTCATTTAATATTCTACCAATTTGTCAATTGTAAATGTTCTGAACAAATGAAATTGAAGTTCAAGTTTATGTTGTAAATTGATTTCGCTATTTTATGTTAAAGCCGTAGAAAAAGTATTAGGTATAACTCACACGGAATGTTGATTTCCCACTCGCCTACGGCTCATGCTGCAAACATCATACTCGTGGGAAATGAGTATCATTTCGTGCTTGTTGAACAATATACTATTTTGGATTATACGTAATATTTAAAACGTGCGATCTATGGCGTTACATCACAATAGTTTTGGAATTATGAACACTTCAGTGGGAAAACCGTGGAACAAAATGGATTTCACTTTCATATCCTTACTTTTTGGAAGCTATCTAATGTTGCTAACTGCTGATGGATTATGAATGTGGTACTTACCTCGTCGTACCATTTTTCCAATTTTTCAAGTTGTTGATTATTACGGAAAAGTAGTACAAAATGAAACTTGGCAAATGTAACTGAAATATTTCATTAACATATGACTTAGTCCAAAAATAAGGATAACAAATTATCAAAAACTGAAGTGGTATTTTAAGTAATAACTAAAGACGATAAGTTATCATATACTTGAATATGTTCGACATGTCCACCATGCGTTTTGGGACAAATGAATAGTTGGGTTGTAAACTCTTCCCAACATTATATTAGGTTTGAGGTATTATTTTCTGAACACATTCCAATAATTCGACGATACAGTTCATCTAACTATCCACGAAATGCGATGTTCGTGAGCAGCTGGCCACTCTGTTGAACTCGACGTCCATCCATCTACTCGAATACTTTTCATTTAAATAATTTCTCACCTCCCGAAAACATTGTGGTGGGGCTCCATCTTGCTGAAATGTTAGATGCAAGTTGAATTTATGTGCGATTTGCGCAACAATCTCATTAATACGGGGTGTGGTTGTGTCTTGTAGCATTGAGGGGTGCCTGGGACCATTTGATTTTTCTTCTAACCACAATGTGGTCACCTGAAATACCAGCCCCAATATCAATTACTTCTTTGGGAAAATTGAGAATGCCCCTCGCGGAATCCATGGGGATTCTCATCACTTCAATATCTACAATTCAGGGTATTTAAACTTCCATTTAGGTAAAAAGTACTTTCATCGCTCAAACAAATGTGTTGCAAATTGATAGTTTCTTGGTCGTTGCTTTCCCAGACCAGAATTCAGGATTTTCAGAGACCAGAATAAGTGACATTCACATCATCACACATACCTGCAGTTATATATTTCCGATTGAAATTGCGTGCTACTTGAGTATTGTAATTATATTTCAGTCAATTTCTATTGTCCAAGATATGACAATTGGTTGATTATCACTGTCAAGACAGGAGGAGTTATTATTATTGGATGAAATATCTTTCAAATCGGAGGTCTGGGTAACTTCTCGGATCATGGACACAAAAAGAATGTTTTTTTATTGATGCTCATTATATTTTCCTAATGATCCATCAACTATTGTGCCACTAGATGTATAATCAACAATACCGCGAACTAAATTGAGTTTTGATGACTATACACAAATGTGGGCAATAATGTTTGAGAATTCTGAGAAACGAAGATGCCTTCTATTTGCATGCAGAATTCAAATCTGTTCAACACAGTGAACTTAAATACAAACTCCCTGTCAGTAACCCAACCCTCTATATTGTTATTCTTATATATTCTGTTGGTCACCTTTATAAAGAAAAAAGCGGAGTTTGTTGCTGAAATTATTGACTGAGAAATAAATTTGATATTTGTCATTTAAAGTCTTTTTCAAATCAGAAATCATTCATTCAAATACTGATTTAGGTCCATCCAGAAGTTTTGAAGGAGAGGTTACAAGCTTGCAGTTACGGAGACAATTGCAACAGTTCTTCCAAATCATTTTCATACTCATCTCCATATGATTGTCTCAATTTGATTAAAAATATTAATATTTCGACCATTTCATTAGGCTACGATTTCCAGTTCATTTTGAATTTTTCACAACAATTTTTCTTTTCTTAATATCTATTATCAATTTTCATCTTCAAATTGGAAAATCAGAGGAGTATTTTCAAAGCTCAGCTGACAAAATTTGCACCTTTCGTTACAATTTGACAATTGATGAGAATCAGAAATACTTGAATGAGTAGACAGATATCCAAGCTCGATCTTGTAAGGAATAGTTCCGGAGAAGTTCAAGCAAAAATTAAATTATTGGATTTCTCTACTAAAACATCGAAAAAGCGAGTAATTTTTCAGAATAGATTTTTGGATACAGTTTCACGTGCTTTAAAATATAAACACGAACTTCCATTTCGAATGATGAAAGGCCAAAAGTTATGGTATTTTTTAAAATTTTAATGGAAAAATGAATGCAATTTTGATTCTTTGTTCACTACAATTCAAAAAATTACCATTGTTGGAGGCAATGAACATAAAATATTCATTCAATAAAAAAATATAAGGAATATTGAAACTATGTTCTCGCATCAAACAGTTAATCAATTATATGTCCATTATGCGAGAATTATCATATTTCAATTATTGAAATGTACCCTCAAGGTCGCTACAACTAGATAAAAAATCTAGGCTTACATACGAATTGTTGGAAGACAGAACCAAATAGAAAGTGTGAAGGTAAAACAGCGTAGGATTTCATAATATTCCTCAAATATCCATTGAAAAAAGAATATTCCGAAAACAATTATGATGGCAGATCCAAATTTTTTCACACCTAGTAAAATTGAATTACCGATTGGAGCACAGGAATCCTATATATTTGTAGGTATGTGTTGGATAAATCATTCTGGGAAAAAATCCACCTATTCTGCAGAAAATTATCTTTGGATTGATTACATCTGGACCTGTTATGAACAATTCACGTCATAATATACAGTGTAACCCAATCACAAATCAGGATCGGTAAGACGAAATTTGGGCTTGAAGCAATGTATATCAGGGAAAAAACTCATCCATAGAAGAAATTGAATGTGAAAATCATTCCATGGAGACTCACCAGGGTGATGAAATTTGGGGCAAACTTTAGGTAAAATTTTTGTTTCGGGATATATTTATGCGATAAGAAGATTCTTCGGTTATTGCCATGCAAAGATTTTATGCGATAAAAAAAAATAGAAATATATGACACATATTATGATTTCATGGACGACTATTTGTCCTCAGATCATATATCACAGATCAATCCGCAAATGATAGGAAATGAATTATATACATATTCACCACACCCTTGTGTGAAGAATTATTTACCTCCAACCCCAAAATTACATGTAGTTATTGATACTTTTGCAAATTCTCAATCTGGTCTTCCTCTTGAAGATGTACTCAAAGTTTACGGAATTGACTTTTGTCCATTCCATTCCGTTTCCTATGGTCATTTCAGGAAGTATTGCCAAAATGTAGGGGTAAATAGAAGTTGACCAAAGTAAACTTCAATTCATTTTGTAAATTTCGAACCCAAATGTGGATTTGAAACATTTCTCCTTGAATACTGTCACATATGGGACTCCATCTGCCTTTTTTCTATCAATCCGTTACATGAAACAACTTTCTTTCGAAAAATTTTTGTGAACTGATAGGGTATATTTTTATATTAAAATTTGAAAGCCAATATTTTTCATATGTAACGATTCAAGTTGGAATATACTGAGTTTGAAGGAATTCAGTGTTCATATTTCTTCAACAAGAATGGAGTACTTATTTTGCAATGAAAACCTGGGAATTAGTCAGTAGTTAGTACGAGTATATTGCCAAACTTGAGTAGGCTATGGGAAGATCTGAAAGCCCTCAGCAAACAGACAATGAGTCTTCAATAATACCTTTCTGAAACATATTACTCGCAAGAAAATATTTGAAATTACGATGGTGCTGTCAGGAAAACAGCGAGAAGAAGTTTTGATGATCTTAGCTAACGGCGATCGTAAAAAAAGTATGGCAGAAGTATGCGACATCTTTAATGAAAAATATCCTGATCGAGAACCAATGAGCGCATCGACGGTGAGTTAAATATTCCATGAATTTAATGAGATTGGCAATGTAAGGGATGAGCCTAAGATTGGCAGGCCTACCGTTGCCAAAGACACTCAATTGAATGTATTACTTGGAATTGAAGAAAATCCCCATTGTTCAATTACAACTTTATCTGACAACAATGAATTCTGTCGTGGTGCTGTGCAGAAATTTCTAAACAAAGCCAAATTTCATCCATATAAAGTTAAACCCCTACATGAACTTAATGAAGACGACTTCAATGGACGCATAAAGCTGTGCGAAATTATGCAAATGTGTGATTAAAATAATGGCTTTGACTTTAATGTCTTATTTTCCGACGAATCAACATTTTGTATAAACGGTAGCGTTAATAAGCAAAATTGTCGTTATTGTGCAACAGAAAATCACAATTGGACTATGGAAGCTCATACCCAATATCTTCAAAAAGTTACTGCCCTAATAGCACACAACGTCCTTGGGATGTACACTTTATTTCCATTTACCGTCGGAACGTCCATTGGCTTGGTATGTATATCTTTTAGATGTTTGTTTCTGGGCAGTATTAAAACGTCCACGATATGTATCCATTGTTTGTCCAATTTATGTAAAATGCCCAAACCGGATATCCAGTAGATGTCCGTGATAGCCATAATACGGACCATATAACATATTTCCATATCATCTAGTCCCCAAATAGTCCCTGACCGACTTAATACAGGCAATGTCAAAAAGATGTCCGGGACAGACACCAAAGAGTGGTCCTCATTCGACATGATATGGACTTTGAAAACAAAGTTCAAGGTGAACTCCCAGCAGGCGTTATCAAATGTACGATATAAAACATTCCCTCAAAACGAACGCCCTAAGCCCTAAGAGAACATGCCTTGTATGAATGTTATTGGACATATGGTCCATGATGCACTTCCCACAGACGTCCCTGTAGGACATGATATGAACAATATGGAAGAATTACACCAATCATCATGTATGGTTTTCTGAGGATTTTAGCACAGCAAAAATAACAAAACAAGTTATCCAGGCTGTGACAGGTACAGCGTACTGAATAACACAAGTATACGAAACTGCATCATGTAGGAAATTTATGAATTTTTTTCCTGGAATGTCCTGATTGGCGAATTGGTGAATCGCGTCGGGAATTCACCAACCAGAATGCGTGACGCGAAAAAAGCGCCATCGGGAACTACAAATAAAAACAGGCCTTGAAAAGGTTTATTGGAGGAGGAGCTGCTACCTTTAGCTTGAATAATAATTTAAGATTTTCATTTCAGTTTGGCATGCAACTGTCTTGTCATTTAAACTTCCCGGCATCACAGTGACCAATCACAGAGCGCTCATCTCGTGCATTTTAGTGTCGCCCGCCATTCGGACTGTTGACAGTTGACTGTTTATATGGTTGTTTGATTTTCATGGGAGTTCGACTGAGTTAGAGTGCATCATAAGCGACGGTGACCGTTATCATTTATCATCCAAAAACCAAATAAAAGAAGTTATAGTTTGGATGAATGAAAACATCCTATTGAGAAGTTAACGTGAAGTGTTCTACTGTAGCAAGCAGGTGAGTGATCATTGATCATATCGATGAATGTTTGGAAAAATGTTGAAGAGAAAGCAGTACGTTTCCAAGCGTCATCTATATAAAATTGCTAAGAAAACCCCTGATAGTATCGTTAATGTTATGATAAATGACGATTCCAATTCATGCATTTCTTCACTTGCCTCTGATAATGTATCGGCAACAGTAGTACAGAATGTTTTGATTCGGAGTTAAGTAATAGACTTCCCAGTACCATCTACCATAATAATCCAATTGTTTCTGTTAGTGTGAATGATCCTCTTGATCATAAATTCCAAAGTGATAGAGAAAGTAAGTCAAATGATGAATCGATGGAGAGTGACTCTGTGTATGAATATCCTTTTGATGTGACGCAAATTGAAGATTCCTCCATCATTTAAAATCGGTTATCCTGTGGTACTAGTTTCATCTACAGATTATCAAATGGAGCCGTTATATACCAAATACCTCACAATGCCCTGAATGACTTTTTTAAACTTTTAAAAACGGTTCCTTCACTGAATGATTTGCCTGCAGATGCTCGAACATTGTTGAATTCGCCATGAGAACTTGTATTCAAAGAATTTCCCCCTGGAAGACATTTTCCTTTTGGGTTGAAAAATGCTCAATTTGAATTGATGAGTAAAATTGAAAGTGATGACAGGTTGAAAACAATTGTGTCAATATTGATGGAATACCTTTAACAAAAAGTTCGGGTAGCCAGTTTGATCCTATTCTTTGTAATTTGTTTGCCTACCCAAAAGAAGTTTCTGTTATTGGTATCCATTATGGTTTCCAAAAGCCGAAGGAAGCGAATGAGTTGTTGAGGGATTTTATTGATGAAGGAATTGAATTAACAAACAATGGTTTTTTGTTTAATCATTTTACCTATCCATTTAGAATCGAAGCTTTCATTTGTGATGTATCTGCAAAATGCTTTATTACATATACTATAGGGATATGGGCTATTATTGCTGTTCGAAATGTTATGCTAAATGAAAATATGTTTTCCAAATACCGAATATACAGTTAAAAGGAATGAATTGAGACAGAAAATTAACAAAAGGCATCACAGTGGAACTTCTGTGTTAGAAAAGTTATCCAATTTCAATATGGTGGATGGTATGGTACTTGATTATATGCATTTAATTTGTTTGGGTACTGTTAGAAAGTTGTTATACTTATGGATTTTGGATACACAGTCAGGCAGTAAGTTGTCGCGTAGAGATATCGAGCGAATATCTGAACTTTTGGTTTCGCAGTGTTCGAATGTACCATGTGAATTTGCTAGAAAGCCCAGAACTCTGGTTGAAATCAAGCGGTGGAAAGCAACTAAATTTTTTTATTTTATTCTGGCCCTGTTATTCTGAAGTCTGTAATACCTGTTGATAATTATAAAAAAAATGTTGTCCTTATTTATTGCCACCTTCATTATAACTCGACTAAAATTTATACATAATAAAAAATACGCTAAGACAATGATAAGGTACTTTGTTGATACCTTCAAAATATTGTATGAGATTAAAAATATGTCTCACGATATCCATAATATGTTGCATATTAGTGATGATGTTGAAAACATGGGAGTTGTTGTTTGGTGCTTTCCCTTTCGAAAATAAATTGCAGCAATTGAAAAAATTTTCCAGAAAAGGAGATAATCCCTTAGCACAAATTGTTAAACGCATATATGAAATCACAAATGTGAGGGGAAAAATAGTATGAATATTCCCCACTTAGATGCT
The DNA here is from genome assembly GCA_018342105.1 of Gonioctena quinquepunctata. Lineage (NCBI taxonomy): Eukaryota > Metazoa > Arthropoda > Insecta > Coleoptera > Chrysomelidae > Gonioctena > Gonioctena quinquepunctata. The sequence goes on along the minus strand of JAFIRS010002316.1, from coordinate 204,024 downwards.
TCTAGGAAACACGAACAGGGCCCCCTAACTGTTGGAACAAATCATCCACAATTTACGAAATTCAATTGTTTTGAATTAACTTCAGAAATAACTGAACCAAATAATTTTTGTCATTTGATCGATGGAAGTATAGTGAGTATACCGAATTTTGCGTCACAAGGTGATCAAACTGTTTTGATTGGATACACATACCTAACCAAAGAAGATTTGTTCAAGCATTCATGCAAATCATCTGATTTTGATATTTTTGTAATGAGTAATTCGGGACCTGTTCAGGCATTTCTAGTAGGTGAAGTTATCAACAAATGTGTCAAATTAGACTATGGTGATAAATTTGTAGCTTTTCCCCTACTTCATACCGAAAAATAATGTCTGCAGAATTCAGAAACTGAAAGAAACAGAGTAACGAAAAAACCTATGAGGCTCTTGTCCAGTTCAACAGACTCTGATTCGAATAGTGTGGCTGTACCACTATCAAGGATTTATCACTACCAAAATATCCTGAAATAAATTTGAAGAAAACAGTGACACACTCAGTTATTGGTGAATGAAATTATTTTCCCCTATATGCATTTCTCTATATATTATATACAGGGTGTTTCATTAATAATGGATGAAAGAATAGTTCGAGAATTTTTTATCCAAAATACGAAGATTCTCATTAAAAAGATACACATTAAATATGTTTCTTTTCATTATAATTTTCAATTGAATATTATTAGTGATGTATTCCAATATAAAATCATTCTCTTCATTAGATAATTTTCATTTTCCGACTTTGCCTGTAGATCGATGACACGCAGTATATTGATAATTATTTTTTCCTTATTTCAGTTGACAAGAATTCAAGAATTTAATATTGAAACTGATGGTGAGTCCAATCTTTATAAGTTGAGATAACTGAATACACTATAAACTACTCAGAAGCGACAGATTCCTTTGAAGTGATGGTCAAATTTTACAATCAATATATTTATTCAGTTGTATTTATAGGAAGCCTGAATGTTTTGCAATATAAAATGTGAAGTTGAACTGTCAAATGAGATTAGGAGAATGTGTCTATCAAACTTGGAAAGTTTCTGTTGCTGTTATTCAATGTATTATGTGGTTGCCAGTCGTCTTCTTAAATATTGCAGAAATATCTGTTTCAGTTGAAATAGAAGAAACCAGCAACATTACTAAAAGACAACTTCTCTCTCAAGTATTTTTGAAGGTTCTATTGTTTCACTGTCTCAGTTAATAAGAGAGTTGTTTGTTGATGCTGCCCAAATGATAGATACGATACAACAGGTACATATACTTCAATTTTCAATTGATTATTATTATATAAAACTTAATTGAAAATTACAGGGCTCATCAAGCAAATATTGCGTGAACTATCACTGCTTGAAATGGCTGTCAATGAGATCAAATCTAGAGTGGAAATGATAGAACAACCAGAAAAAATGGAACCTGGTGTAGATATATGGGAAGACTTCAATCTGCCATTAATGGATATTGAAAATTATTAGAAATCGAGGATTTCCTGAAACCGGAGAAAAACATGGAGAACTCTGTAAGTTGTGCATTTTTTCAATTGTGTTAGAGATACTAACATAAAAATGTCTTATGTGAATATGGAAACTACTCGACATTTGTATATTAGTAGTTTCTTTCACAAGACTATACCGTAACATGGAAATAATAGTCAGTGTCTCATCTTAGCTCGATCGTTCAGTGTTGCAACCTCCGCGCCGCCATCGATAAATATCAGTACAATTGCTAACCTCGACCACGAACTTTCGTTAAAATAGAGGCTGCTTCAAATGCTCTGTGAGATCTATTCGACGGGCCGAAATAAATTTGGCACCGATGCGCTGTGTCTGCATTTAAAACAAGCGGCATATCAAGATTATAGATTCGGGAATCAAAAGATTTTTATTGTAAAATATTATATTATTTCGCCGCTCTCATGGTGTTGTTTCTGAACTAGTGACTGACGTCACTGACTATTATTCCCGACTTATGGTATAACCAATTTTCAAATATATAACAAATTTGCTATTTCAGTTTTATCATTTTGGTGGTTACATTTAAAGAAATAAATGAATTTACTATATTTGAGTTCTGTTCAAAATGGATCTGTATTTTCTTTTTGTGAATGTCTTGTTTTTTTTTGGGTTAAACAACTCTCCAAAGTGGGTGGTGATACCCCATATGAATTTTCGAGAAGGGCAATGACTACATTATTAACCAATAAATTGGCCAGTGAATTCAGCTGGGTAGGCTTTAAAGAAAAAACAAGTTCTTTCAAAAACGATCTTATAATGAGTAAGTGTAGTAAAATATGTATGGAAGTTCATTATGTTGGGTAGGAGAAGTTAATCTCGGGTATTTAAATATGAAAATAGAAGTGGATTACCCTAATCCTTTCGATGCAAGAGACTATACTGCCATTTGACCGGCCATCATATATTTTTCAAATTCAATAAAATTATGGGTGCTTATTACCGGTTTGTTATCATACCATTTCGTACCTATAACTTCACCGTCCTGACTTATGAGCTCCTCTGAAGTACATCGAGTCTGTTTTTTCATTATTCTATCCGTGGTAAAAGGAGGTTTTTGAAAACGATCAATTCTAGCTGTACCGGCAGCATATATATTTTTTTTGGCGAAGCCACTGCAGTGAATTGTAATTCGAAAAATAGTTGTCGTAGTAAAATTTTACATGTGGTTCTTCAAGGCGTTCACATTACTCCATTACTGTTGAAAATCTTCACCCCCCAGGGGCATGGCTCTCCTCTAATGTATTGCTTAACATTCAGATTCCCTCTGAATGTTAATCAATACAAAACTCCGATTCAAGGTCTAGTTCCTGACATTTATATCTAAGGGCATCATATAATGGTCTACCCTTCCAAAAACAATCTGTATTATTCGCGTCTCCTTTCTAAGACATTTACAAAATGCAAATTTTGTCGCAATTTAAAAAATCTATTGATATTCATATTTCCGCTGACACAAGGAAAGTCCTAATTTTGAATTCCGATAGAACCGGACCCCGTTTATATCCCGATAATGTAGATTGCCCTAATTATATGAATGCCTAACAGAGTTTTTATCTCTGAGGCATCTGTTGCTGGAAAGTTGTGAACATTATTTTGCACCACGAATAAGTTCGTCATTTCTGCCATTGTGTTCCAAAGATTTTGGGTAAAATATTCAGAAAAATACTTATAGGGAGACAGTTCTTCAACCATATTCGACTGTCCAGGAATGTGCTTCGGAAGCGGCGGTGATATATATGTAATACCACGCCTCCACCTGATATCTTCCCTATACGTAAGGCTATTTTTGTTGCAAAATTGCTTGACCTGTGCCTTGGATTTTCGCACAGTTGCAGTTTGTTCTGCAACCAGATCCGTACTACCTGCTTGATTATTTCCACCACCAGCTTCTGTTTCTGTGCGTTTTCCGCAATTTATCCTCGTCCTCTTCAACGTTCCCCTCTCCTCTCCAACGTTCCTCCTCTCCAAGTTCTCTTCAGGTATTTCTCCTTGACTTTCATCATAGTCTCTTCTTTTCATACTCTTCTTAATCTGAAAAAATGAAAAAACTTTCAAAGATATCAAATTTTAAAGTTAACCATTTAGCTTACATCTACAATCCAGGTCCTCGTCACCTTCTTCTATGTCAAGCCCCCCAATATCGGACATTTGATCTATTATATCTAATAGTTCTTGATCAATAAGTGGCCTCTTTGAAGACATCATACTACCTGTAATTGGAAATTAACCATCCGTTCACCATGTTCGTTAAAACGAACAAGCATAATTTTGGGAAAAACTACTTTTTTGCTAAAATTACATTTGAATATGATGTAGTCTTTCCTAAACTCCAATTACCTAGATTTGAAAAAACCATCACTTATCCTTGTAATATAAGAAACAACACAAAAGTAAACATGCGATTCAAGTGCCAACTGATTTTCATAGCACGCATATGTTCAACCTCATGGGAATGGATGTTGCGCCGCAAATCAACGCTAGCACCAATTGAAATACGTCTAGAATACATGTTCTGTATACCGAACACGGTGAATTGAAGGATATATTTCGGAAAGTTTATAATAATTACATAAGAAAGTGATGTTCGTTTAAATGACCCTGGTGACCGAAAGGGTTAAAGAGAGAATTCGAACTGAAATTCAACGAATTTCACCACCTAACCCAAGAATTCATCAGACGTCTTGGATATTGTCATTTGTTGCAAATTTGATATTTGTTTATTCTTACTACTTGCTTATCATATTTTCATTGCAAAATAAATAATTAAATGAATGTCAAGAAATACGAACACTGGTTTCCTTTACACTCAGTATACTGTAACTTGAAATGTTATATAAAGCTTTAAATTTTTGATATACAAATATAATCTTTCAATTCGAAAAGAATATAAATGACGTCATATCTAGTGAAGGGGTGGGGCGAAGAATCAGTAAGAAAAAGGTAGAAAACTAAAATAAAGAATCGACATGTCCGACCTTTACTTCCGTAAGATAAAGAAGCGTTTCCACGCTTTATGAACGCACTTTATTCATATTTCTCCCTTTCGTCACTATATATATATATATATATATATATATATATATATATATATAAATAAATATATATATATATATATATATATATATGAAAGAGAGTGATATCGAGGAGGCTGTTAGAAACAAAATGGAAGGAATTTAGTGGACATAGCCGTCAGAGAAATATGTTAACCGTAGACACGTGTTTCGGGCTCTCGGCCCTCATCAGTACGGTGGACAAGTGCAAGGATAAACAACACCTGGTAGAAAACGACAAATCAACGGAGTCAACAAGCAGAAGCCAGCCGCTCATTTGTCGTTTTCCACCAAGTGTTGTTCATGCTTGCACATGAGGGCCGAGAGCCCGAAACACGTGTCTACGGTCAACACATTTCTCTGAGGGCTATGTCCACTAAATCTTATGTTCACAGTCTCCTGATATTACTCTTTCATATTTACATTCCTGATCGATGTCCCGGTAGCTATAGCTGCCTCCGGGGACTGTTGTTCCCTGAATTCGGTCTTGACCGAAACCACAATGAGCTTTTTGTTGACCCGTTGATTTGTCGTTTCTACCAAGTGTTGTCATCTTGCACTCCCGTACTGATAAGGCCAGAGCCGACACGGTCTATGGTAACAATATCTGAGGGCAATGTCACAATCTTCCATTTAGTTTCAACATTCCGATATACTTTCATTTCATATTCTGATCGGATGTCACGCAGGTAGCTATAGCTGCCTCCGTGTTGCCCTGGAATTCAGGGTCTGCTGACCGAAACCACAAATGAGCGGCTGGCTTCTGTTTGTTGACTACGTTGATTTGTCGTTTTCTACCAAGTGTTGTTCATCCTTGAACTCTCCACCGTATTGATGAGGGCCGAGAGCCCGAAACACGTGTCTACGGTTAATACATTTCTCTGAGGGCTATGTCCACTAAATTCCTTCCATTTATATATATATATATATATATATATATATATATATATATATATATATATATATATATATATATATATATATATATATATATATATATATATATATATATATATATATATATATATATATATATATATATATTTAATTCAACATGGGAGGATACCAACTATTCGCTGGATATGACCCACAACAAACAGATTCCTCACCTCGTTTCGAGGTGAAAAGTTGCTATCAAGGTATGTCCTGAAATGCATCCCCTCTGAGATATAGATACGAAAAAAATTTAGAAATAATTTGTTTTTTCCAAAATTCCTGAAGGACAAAATTTTTAATTTGGTACACTGATTACGGTTTATCAACGTGCTAATTTGAAGTTATAATTATTTTATTTAGTGGCATAGTTACGATGGTATGTGGTCATATGTTCCTTCATTTTTTCTTGGGACAAGTGAAAGAAAAAGATATGTCCTCAGTGGAGACATAATTTCCTATTCAATAATCGTAGAAATGCTAATTTTTCACAACATATCGAAATATGTGTTAACTTCCTGAACACTTTTTAATGTTGGGAGAATCGGAAACATAGAACGGGTGAGTCGGAATGAGACAGATAACTCCATGTTTTCATTCATCACATTATTTGATCGAATCGATGTCGTAGATTCAGTGATATGTTACCATACTTTCTTGCATATAATTGTTTCGACAGATCAAATGACAAATAAAACCAAGCTCAAATTCATAATACTCCACTCAGATGAGAGTTAAGGTCTGAAATAATAATTTGTTGAAGTTTATGTTGGAGATCATCACCAAAGCCATTTCTGGTTGAATTATCTAAGAAAATATATTCAATCAACATGCTCTTGATGAAAAAAAAAACAATTATTGTTATCAATATCTACTTGAATGATACAACGGTTTGGTGGGTACACAACATTGAAACAAACAAGGCATTGACTTCAATGTTCAAATGGACTACCACTTTGTTCAATAAACAATTGGCATCTCCGTATCATCGACTGTCGCACGCTTTGGAATATTCCTGGTGTATCATGTATTAACGTTCATGCTGCTAATATTCTTGCCGTTAGATCTTCCACAGATTCTACAGGTGTTTTGTACACTAGGAATTCGAGGTGAGGTTGAATCTGGAGAACCTGCGGGCCAACCACGTCTACCTTTCCACCGATTTTGATCAAGAAATTGACGATGATTGAGAAACCATGAATCAGGCTGTTGGCGGATGGTGAGCTCTCTTGGATTTGTAACAAATTTCTGTTTCTCTCGTTGTTTGTTTTGCGTTACACGCACTGGGAGTACGACTATTGGTGTCGTGGATTGGCCTATGCTGACATCTGTTGGCGACCTATTAATGTGCACGAAATTTCGTGCCATTAAAATTCCACGACAACAGGTCTAAGCTTCACCGCACAGATTATAGGTGTCACGATCTATAATTTGATGCTCTCCACATTTTTGTACTTGCCGATAGGTATTAGCACTATGAAATATTTGATACGAATTTGAAAGAGACCACCAGCCGTCCTGATGATTGGGAAACCATGCAACAGGCTGTTGGCGGATGGTGGGATCTCTTTGATTCGTAACAAATTTCCTCTTTTTCTCGTTGTTTGTTTTGCGTTACACGCACTAGTAGAACGACTATTGGTGTCGTGGATTGGCCTATGCTGATATCTGTTGGCGACCTATTAATGTGCACGAAATTTCGTGCCATTAAAATTCCACGACAACAGGTCTTAGCTTCACCTCACATATTATTGGTGTCACTATCAATAAGTTGATGCTTTTCACATTTTTGTAGTTGCCGATAGGTATTAGCACTATGAGATATTTGAAACGAATTTGAAAGAGACCACAAGTCGTCCTGATGATTGGGAATCCATGAAACAGGCTCTTGGCGGATGGTGGGCTCTCTTGGATTCGTAACAAATTGCTCTTTCTCTCGTTGTTGTTTTGCGTTACACGCACTAGGAGTACGACTATTGGTGTCGTGGATTGGCCAATGCTGACATCTATTGGCGACCTATAAATGTGCACGAAATTTCGTGCCATTAAAATTACACTACAACAGGTCTAAGCTTCACCGCAAATATTGAAAGTGTCACCATCTATAATTTGCTGCTTTTCACCTTTTTGTACCTGTCGATAGGTATTAGCACTATGAGATATTCGATACGAATTTGAAAGAGACCACAAGCCGTCCTGATGATTATGAAACCATAAAACAGGCTGTTGGCGGATGGTGGACTCTCTTGGATTTGTAACAAATTTCTCTTTCTCTTATATATATATATAAATATATATATATATATATATATATATATATATATATATATATATTTTGTAATGATGATGATGATTTGCATTATTATTTTATGTATAATTATTATTATATGTTTTTTGTGCTTTTCAAATACTCATCACAAAAATAAACTCCGGCTATGTCATTCTTACCCTTTTTCAATATACCTACCATATACCTTTCTTCTATTACCCCACCCCAGCTCAGGCGGTACGCCTTCGTAGAGCAGATCGTCCCAAATCTCAGTAGGATTGCAGTTGCGCCATCTAGTTGTTTTTCTTGAAGTCAATTCACTGTTTCATGGAAATATAGTTCGCAATGTGATCAAATGATAAATAACGAGTCCAGAAAATAGTTAAATGATTATTTTTTTTTCTATTCAGATACATTTTCAAATATTTCGAATACCCATTCCTGCGGTATCTACCTTATGATTAATGTAATTGAAACAATCAAAATTCAAAACATCAAATGCTTGCTCATGTGCAATCAGCGAATATTGCATGTAAATAATTAGAGATTATATTTATATTATGATCATGAGTACGAAAGAAAGTTCACCACTGTGAATCGGTGTTATTAGAAAAAACCATAAAAAGTGTCTAGTGCGAAACGTATCACTGCATTTAGTTTTTTGCTGATGAATTACCATTTGTGAATTCAGATCGTGCACTCACGAAAATCCTGGAGTAGGTGTTCAATGGCTACTGGCTGAAGTTAGCTGATGTTGGCCCCCTTGTTGCTGGTTATGTCATGTATTGGAAATACAATCTGATTTGGATTGTAGGTAAGTGGCTCTTTGGTCTAATATTTGCCAGGCAGTTTTTTTATTTGGATTTGAGGATGAAATTGTTGTTATATTTGTTGTCTGCTTATCTACGTTGATTTTTTTTATGATAAATTTTTGTTACCTCTTCTCTCCAAAAAATTGTTTTGACTTATTTTTTTTCCCCAACCATCATTTTTTGTTTTCTCAATCTGAATTTCATTTTTTGCACAATTTCTTGAAACACATGTTCTGATTCTAAAATATGATACAATTTTTATTTACAATTTATATATAATATATATATATATATATATATATATATATATATATTTAAAATATTCACCCATTTTCTGTTCCCAAATCTGTTATTTTGATTATTTCCAATGGAAAATAGTTTGACATGTCCCGCTCATGTTCCTTGTGACTCGAAATTAGCATACGGGATGTTCTTGCTTGTAGATTATTTTTGTCCATTTGAATTCTAAAGTTTTATTCGTGGATGTTGATTTCCGATACTTTTATAGATTATGCAAATTAAATGGATTGTTGGAAACATTCTGATGATAATAGAAAACATCCACTGCTAAACTCATGGATCATCTGCGTTGACTATCAAGATGGCCAAAGGTTTCAGAAATGCAAAATACACAGAAAAATTGTAAAGAAACTATCATGTAATTTATACATGGCATTATATCAAATTTCCATTTTTTTATATTTAACATATACTTCATATCATTACAATTTCCCTGAAATTTATATTCAAGATTTTACTACTTGTAAGTAGAATCTGAGTATGAATTTTATTATTTTTCAAAATAACTCATGTTACTTTCTTCAGTTTCAGATATCACATGTCATTGGAATTGTCTTCGATTCAACGAGGAATATTTTTCAAGATAACAACATTTATGATATTTTATATTTTTTTTTTTAGATTTTGTATTAATAAATGTTTTTTATGTTGAAAACTCCCCCCAACATTCCATTATGAGGCTCTATCAGTCTATAACTATTGGATTTATATAATTACTGGTACTTCTTTCAATTATTCCCTGTTTTATCATTTTCCCTAACTCTTCTCCTACTTATTCTCTATATTTATATGGAATTAGATAATTTTTAGATCTGAGTTTCTCTGTTTCTTTCACTTCTATTTTGTGTACATGCTCTTTTGCTATTCTTGATTCATACATAATTAACTTCTTATATTTATTTAATAATTCATTATTATAACTTTCATTTTATCATCACATTTATATTTCCTATCATATATTCCATTATTATCATCATCATCACTTTCATTTTTCACATTCATTTCTGTATATTTTATCTTTTTTTTCATATTTATTAAAATTCACTCCTTCTAATTGATATGTACCTATAATTACATCAAATTCCATGACTTTGACTACCAGTAATTGTAATTCGATATTTTCATTGTCCATATCGAAATTCAAATTTATGTATTCAATTGTTTCTGCTAATTTTCTCCATTGATTCCCATCGAATTTATTTTAGGTATTTTACCATTGTATTTTCAATTTCAAGAATATTTTTCAAACTATCTTCTTTTATTTAAGAAGCTCCTGAACCAGTATTTATTGAAATCTTCACTTTTGTATTTCCTGTATTACCTGATAATATTATTAAAACTATCAATTGTTCATTCTCTATATTTTCATTTACCATTATTAATTCTATTGGGTGTTCATAATTCGTTGTATCCAGCTTCACATATGGTTGTTCTAATAGAAATTTTGTTGTTCCGATGTACTGATTGTTTTCCACAGGTAGGCTAGTTTGTTCTTTCGTTTCATTCAAAGTTTCACTTCTATGAAAATGAACATGCTTTGTTTGTTCATTTGATTCTGGATTGTCAATAAAAGGATTTTGTTGTCGGTGTTTTTTATAGCTTTGTCTTTGCTCATGATTTTGGTACTGATGTTGATAATTATTATTCTGATAATCATTTCTATTATTATTATAATTATTATCATAGTTATTAATAATATTTTGGTTCCTAAAATTTCTGTAAGTATTTTGATTCTCATTACGATTATTGTACATATTTTAATTTCCATTCCTATTTCTATTTAAATTATTATTATTATTATTATAATACCTATGACTTTGATGAATATTTTCGTGTCTTATATTTCTACAATGGTTTTGATTATTCATGCTCCTATTATGTTGACTGTTATAATTTTGATATCTATAGTTATTTTGTACATTTCTATGTTGGTTATTTTCCCATCTTCGATATGATGAAGTTCTCTCTAATCTTGGTAAATATTCGCTCAATCTATCCATGGTTTTGATTCCATGCATATTTATTATTTCAAAGATTTCCTGTTCAAAATGTCTGCTGATATTGCCTACTATTTCCTCTTCTCTCATCACAGGGTTAGGATATTGCGACATGGCAAAACGGTGTATGGAATAAATGTTATAATTTATACTTCTCTTTCCATCAAAGTTGCAAATTGAAATTTGTCTCTGACAATAAGTTGAGTATTTTTCCCCAATTACTGTCTTATGAATAAATTTTCAAAATTTTCAAAATTATTAGAATTTTTCTCCAGACTCGAATCAAATACAGGGTTGAATAATCAAATATTGTCTAAAAAATTTTTTTTTATTGTTTATTATTTCAATGAAGGTAAGTAGATGCAAATTTTCAATAAAACCGTCGAATTTGTAATTCATTTGCACCCCTTGATAAGTATTAATTATCTTAGTTTCTAAATTACTATCAAATCACCTTCACTCTGATAATTTCATTTTCTCTTCTAAACTTTTAAGTTTTACCTGATTTTGATTGTTATCTCTACTCAAATGATTTCTCTCCTTTATATTTGATATTTCATTTTCTACTATAATAATTTCTCCATTTGTACCCTTTTGTTGTGTTTCAACTCTTTTATTGATTATGTTTATGCCATTCATAACTTTTCTATTATTATTTTCAAGGTCTATTCTTATATCTTGTACCTTTTTTTCATTTTATTCTGAAGAATTGTTAATTACATATATTTCTCTTTGAAGTGTTCCATAAAATTCCATGTTATTTTGTGCTATACTCTTTCCAATTGTTGATACATATTTAAAAATTCCTTTTTACTTTCTTTTAAATTCAATTGCACTCTACTTTCCATTCTTTCCATTTTTTCTTTCATACCTTCTTCATTTACTTTCACACCTTATATATATTTTTTCATTCCTTCTATATTTTCTTTCATTCTTTCCATATTTTCTTCCATTTCATCTTCCATTCTTTCCATAAAATCCATCATTTTTGAAACTGACTCTCCATTTCTGTTCTTTCACTTTGTGTTTCTGTCCCACCCACATTACTCCTCTCTCCTTGTTCCTGATCGCCCTTTCCTTTCCTCTACCTTCTGCACCTTCTTCCACACCAACTTTTTGCCCATCTCTCAAATCCATTTTTTATTCACTTATACAACTTTCTAACCTTTTTTACTATTTCAATTTAAAACTTCTAAAATGTCACATAAAAATATTTTCCCCGTATAAATCTGTTTTATTAAAACAAATATTCTGTTTATCAATTTTCATAAATTTTCCAATTTCCAAAATTAATTAGTATATTGGGTTCTAATTAATAAATTCGCTCTAATTAATATATTCGCTCCTAATTATTATATTCGCTCCGCGTTGGGCGACATTTTGTTATTATGGTGATGATGATGATTTGTATTGTTATTTTATGTATAATTATAATTATATATTTTTTTATGTGCTTTTCAAATACTCATCACAACAATAAACTCCGGCTATGACATTCTTACCCTTTTTCAATATACCATGTACCTTTCTTTAAATACCTTTCCCCAGCTCAGTCGGTTCGTCTTTGTAGAGCAGATTGTCTCAAATCTCAGGAGGATTGCGTTTGCGCCATCTCGTTGTTTTGCTTGAAGTCAATTTACTGTTTCATGGGAATATAGCTTGTAATATTATCAAATGATAAATAACGAGTCCAGAAAATAGTCAAATGATTGTTTTTCTTTTCATTCAGATACATTTTCAAATATTTCGAATATCTATTTCTGCGATATCTACCGTATGATTAATGTTATTGAAACAATCAAAATTCAAAATATCAAATGCTTGCTCATGTGCAATCAGCGAATATTGCAAGTAAATATTCAGAGATTATATTTATATTATGATCATGAGTACGGAAGACACCACTGTCAATCGGTGTTATGAAAAAGAACCATAATAAGTGTCTAGTGCAAAACGTATCACTGTGTTCAGTTTTTTACTGATGAAATACCTTTCGTTAATTCAGTTCATGCACTCACGAAAATCCTGGAGCAGGTGTTCAATGGCTACTGGGAGTAAATTGCTAAGTTGGCTCCCTTGTTGCTGGTTATGTCATGTATTGGAGGTGAGTGGCTCTTTGGTCGAATATTTACCAGGCAGTTTCTTGATTTGGATTTAAGGTTGAAATTGTTGTTACATTTGTTGTCTGCTTATTTGCGTCGATTTTTTTGATGATGATGAATTTTTGTTTCCGCTTCTCTCCAATATTATTTTTTTACTCTTTATTTTTTTTTTCTCTCAGGCAACCATCACTTTTCGTTTTTACGAACTGAATTTCACTTTTTGCACATTTTTTTGAGAAACATTTCTAATTCCAACATTGGATACAATTTTCATATACAAATACTAAATCTACATCTAACATTATTCATACAGAACTATTCAAAACTCATATTTACCCATTTTCTGTTCTTAAATCTGTTATTTGGATAATTTCCAATGGAAAATGACAAGTCCCTGTCATGTTCCTTGTGACTCAAGATTAGCATACAGGATGTTCTTGCTTGTAGATTATTTTTGTCCATTTGAATTCTGAAGTTTTATTTCTGGATTTTGTTCTTCATACTTTCATAGGTTGTTCAGATTAAATGGATTGTTGGAAACAATCTGATGCTAATAGAAAAGCTCCACTGCTAAACTCTCGGATTATCTGTGTTGACTGTAAGATGACCAAGGGTTTCAGAGATGCAAAGTACACAGAAAAAATCTAAAAACAATCATAGCAATGTATAAATATCATTATATGATTTTTTCATTGTTTTTATATTTAACATTTACTTCATATCATATATATTATTGTGATAGGCTTTTTATTATATTTATTTTTGTTAATTACATTTTTTTTTGTGTTTGTTATTGGCTGAATGAAGACCTATCATAACGGATATGAAATTCCGGGTATGTTGTTCTAACCATTTTTCCTGCTCAGTCGGTAAGTCTATGGAGTATGAGTTATATCTATTCTCAGCGGCAAAATTCAAGGTGCCCCAAATTGGTGCAACGTTTGATGTCAAATGAGCTATTTTGTGGAGCAAATTATGGTTAGGTGCTCAATAGATAAACACAGATTGCAGAAAAATCGCCAAATAAGTGTTTTCATTGAAATCAATCCTTAAAACTGTCTGTGAAATCTAACTTATCTAATTGAAAAACAGTGATAAAAAATGGTAAACTTCCTTGTGTATGATGAATATTCGGTGATTAAACGTTTGAATGTTATGGACAGTCAGTGAGAATAGAACAAACCAACAAAAGTTCGAAAAATGGACACAAATGATCGAATAATCACTATGAGTGTCTGGACCTGTTATGCTGCACTTTATTCAGTTTTGTTTTTTGAATACCTGCTATTCTTCTTTGTGGTGCTCTCCTGTCCATTAAGAATGTTCGTGCTCACTGAAAAATACAGCTACACTGCAGAGAGCCCCTTTTTTGTTCCTGGAAATGGCATGGACTGAACTTTGTTATTTTCATAAGGTGAGTGATCTCTTCTTATTTGCTTATTTTTCCATTTGTATGTGAATCAGTTGTATAGCGCTTTTAGATAGTTCTGCTTGCTTGTATCTTGATTTTTGTTATATTTTTCTCTCTAAATTTGGAATCTGGTTTCGTTTTCACATCTCATTTTTTTTCCTCAAGCTTGTTACATATTTCTTGGCAACACAACATTTTGTTTTTTTTTCAATAATGTTAAAATGTATTTCCACTTTCTGTCTGACTTTTTGTTATTCTAACTTATTCTAATGATTTTATTTACAATGTACAATTCTGGACCTCATATTATATCTACAGATTTGGATCAAATTAATATTTAACATTTTTCAGTTTTCATAATTTTTATATTTGATTTTTGTCTTTCATTGTTTTTGACAACTGGCTGTTGGGTTTCCTCCTGATCTGATTTACCATACAGGATGTTCCAACTTGTATACCATTCCATCTACTTGGTATACAATGTTTTTTCATGAATTTAAATTTCCATATTATTTTTATCGTGTATTCAAAATGAATGTATTGTGGATCACATACTTATGACAATAGAGATATTTCAGTACTGACCTTTTGATACATATGCGTTGACTAAAGCATGGTATAAGATTCTAGGATGGTAAAAAGTATAGAAAAGTTGCAAAACAAACATAGCATGAACCACGATAACTTAAATACCTAATAATAATAATGAATTATCAGTTTCATTAATTTATAAACATTTCCTAACATAACAATATATTTATATTTATAAATATAATTTGAAATTTTCTCTTGTTGTTATTATTAACCTATTTGATTGGTTTGGAAATCCTAAATCTCAGAGGGAGAATTTTAGACCATCAGGTAACCGAACCTCACAGATAAATTACCCAAGACTCGTCAATGACTGCGAGCCGATTTCACAATCTTTTGGTCGTTCGAATAAAGAAAGTTATAATTTCTCTAGTATAGACACACTTCATCAGAATTGGTGTTATGTGTCGAAAAATGTAATTCTTTTTCATATACCAGGGTGACAGCAGCTACCTATATAATAAATAAGAAACATTCAATGATTTTTTTGGAAAAGAAAAAAGAATAAGTATAGAAAACTAGTAGATGAATTTCCAGTTATAAGGTGAAGTTGAACATAGAAAAATCGAAATATTGAAGAAGGTACTGCAGTTCAGCAATACTTGTCAGAGAAAATGAGGAAGAATGAAATCCGATAGGTCAAGGCCCAGGTCGCTAAACTTCTCGAAAATTTGGACCGGTATCCAGTTCGGAGAACTTGCGAGGAGATGGAGAACATGGAAAATATCACAATGAAATGAAATGATGAATATTGAATAGAAATATTTTTCTGTGAATTGAAAAGTCCACGATAAAAATGAAGTAATTTTTTTCACGGAAAATATTTCTATTCAATATTCAATTGAGAATGTTTTCTTTCTCAACATGAATACCCCACAAGAGATTATTTCGAACGATGGAAGATAGTGACTAGAGTTTATCTTTCAGTCGCAGATGATTGCACATCTGATTTCATGAACATCCTGTTCTTATTTTCAAACAAATCAATCAGAGCAAGATTATATGGAATCGATGTCAAGCCTGACACAAGAAGGCAAACCACAAAAACGATGATGGGGATAACTGATATAAAGAAGAGTTCGGAGACAACTGTGATGCCAGAGCAATGAAGTGAGGAGGTGTTGAAAGAGTAAGGGTGGAAGATTTTGTAGTAATAGTGGAATGTCAGTTTTGATTTGGAGGAAAGAAAATCAGAAAGTAGGAAGGCGACAGAAGCCATAAAGAAGAGATTGAGGAACAACGACCCCTTGAATCACATAATGGAATCAATATACGTGGAATACAAATTTGAAAATATTCAAAGAATTAAGAAAAAGCAGTAAAATTGCCGAGAAAATTAGTTCTTGAGAAATGGACAGGATAGGCGAGATCATAAACTCACAATTCTGCTCCATATGTGCTTGAAGTTGAAATATAGTAATGAAATATTATGTATGCATAGTTTTTTTTTTAGATGATATTGTGTAATATTCGAATAAACGCTACTCTCAAACCCTCAAATTCAGTGAGACATTCAAATACTGAGTTATTGCCGCTTCTTTTGACGTCTTAAGTCCATCGATTTGGCATTATCCCGAGTAGCCAGTATCGCTTTTTTGGGAAAAATTCTGGGGTAATGTTATTATATTTCATCCTATGAATAAAACAGAACTTGTACCAGCATGTGTTACATTGAAATGAATACTTATCATTTGATAACTGTTCTTGATTTAGTTATTGAGGATGTTTGTTGGGATTTGGATCAATTTTTTGGAAAAAAACTATTGTTTTCCTGCCATCGTTTCGAATTTTGATAATTCATCTTCAGGGCTCTGTACAATGAGTTTTCGTAGTTGAAGGGGTTTAGAAATAGTACAAATAAAGAAACATTTGAGCACAAGAATTGGAACATTTCACAGTGAAATAGATTATTAAAGAAAAAAAGACCCACCTAAAATCAGTTGGATGTACATAAAAATAATATATAAGCAGACATTCTAGATACAAACGAAAAACACGTTGACGGGACAACAGGCTCAACATCAAGTGCGAGACAAACGAATACTGAGATAATTTCATTGTTACAGAGCCCTGAAGACGAATTTATTGAAATTCGAAACGTTGGCAGGGAAACAATAGTTCTTATTTAACAAAATTGATCCCAATCCCAACGAATCTCCCCAATATTATATGTTTAATTGGATCATTGAACTTACTAGAATTATGAATAACGCTTGGCAACTCTGAATTTATTCTTACGCCCTCGGCGATCTGTACTTGTTACGTCACATCCTGGCGCGGTGTCCACAGTGTTCAAACAGGAATATTTCTCCGGTTATTATTTTGGAAAAACCACTTCGAAAAAAAAAAACATTTTTTTAATCGTCCTGGACATCGTGATATTTTTTCCAGAAACTAGTGATCTCGTCTATTGCGGTGGATAATAAGAAAGTTGAGCAAGAGGCAAAGGAGCACTGTGTTATTCCAGGAAGAAATAACAAAAAACGAAAAATTTCAGGTTAGGAAATGGTGATGAGAACTGGAAAAATAAGTAAGAGAGAAGCGAAGAGGGGAAGCCGGATGCTTAGAAGATTTGGACGTTCCAGCTAGAACGTCGAGAAGGTTGAAGAAAAAAATATCCGTGAAAACGGAGGCAGGCGAATTAAAAAAATGTATAGTAGTATATTGGTAGCAGTTAGAATGGCGACAAATGGCAAAATAGTACCTAAATGGCTGGGGAGCCAGCATTGGGGAGATCAGAGGTCATTAAGAAAGCCAAATGAAAGACGCTTGATCTAGGAGAACATATATACATGCAAGATTTGCTTATGAGATTACAAACTTCAAAGACAGCGGCGAAGCCATGGAAAAGTCCATACAGAGTAATCCAGATTGAAGGGCCGATAACGTACTGCCTCAGGAAAGTACGGATTAGGCGAAAGCGCGTTAACAACCATGTTTGGGCTCTGAAAAATCCGCACGCAGTTAGTGAAAGACATTATCAGTATCGATTTTCTGTGAATGTATGGGCGGCAATAATTGATAACTACTTAAATCCTTTCTGTCTTCCGTTCCGACTGAATAGCGCAACTTACAGAGACTTCTCAGGAAATGAATTGCCGGGACTACTTCAGAATGTACCATTAGAAATTCGTATCCGCATATGGTTTATGCATGATGGGGCTCTGGCCCATTTTATCGGTGTAGCCAGGAAATTCCTCAACACTGTCTATCCAAATCGATGGATCTGTAGGGGTGAAGGAGAACCTAATCAGGCGTGGGCACCAAGGTCCCCAGATTTAAACCCGCTAGATTTTTATTTTTGGTGACATCTAAAGTCACTAGTTTATAAAACTCCAGTAGCGAACGAGAAAAATCTAAAAAACCCTATAGTGGACGCCAATGAAACAATAAGAAACACACCAATGATTTTCGAGCGAGTACGAGATTCAATGACTAGGAGACTGAATGCCTGTATCTTCGCTGAAGGTGGATACTTTGAACACTTCATTTGAAAACAATTTAGTTTCCTTTATTTTATTCTAGATATTTCTTGAAATAAAATATTGATATTTTTTGCAAATTTTATTAAAACGAATACAGATTTCGCACCCTTGATACAAAAACATCTATTTCAAACGAGTAAAGATGAATAGAATAGGTGGCGCCCCCTACAAATTCATTTCCTAAGCATTCTTGTGGAAAATAATGGTAATAACTTCAACACGCATCGATTATCAAATGATCGACTTGAAATTTTCGAATCCAATTATCAGAAAACGGTTGCTTATAGCGACTTGTAACAAGGGTAGCCTTTTCACGTATATATGATAGAGGAATCGAGTTTTTCTTTGAAAAATGTGCTTGAAGTACGCTCAAAATAGCTATGAATCTTCAAAAAAAAAAGAGACGTATAGGTGACGCCCCCTACGAGTGAGAGCAATAACATCAGATTCGAATTCGACACCTTAAAAAACCTCTTAATACCAATTTGGACAATTCATATTATAATATTGTGAGGAATCACCTCCTGAAGTTTGTCAAAGTACTTTTGAATCACCCTATATTTGTTCATTTATTCTTCACCAGATTGATGAAAATTCGATGATAATTCTACTGGAGAGCAAAAGAGAAAGAGAAAGAGAGAGAGAGATAGGGAGAGAGTTTGATAAGGGAAGATACAACTTCACTATATTACTTCTTATGGCGCCCAATAAAAATATTGCTATTTATTCTCTGATCTTTATGAAACAACATTAAAATAGAAGCTTGTATTTGAAAATTTCAGGAAACCTCCAAAAATAGGAAAAATATCCTTACTCACTTCCTATGTGCTCAAGTAACAAATGAGATATCGGAGCATCTTGGCAAACTATGTTAATTTTTTGAAATAAAAAAAAGGAAAATGTCAAATTCTCATATAAGCTATAACTGGAACCATATGTGAAAACCTGGTATAGACCCCGCATTCAGCTGGTCATCCCTAGTTACATATGAGGGTCACATAAGTTGAGAATGTTTTCAAATACAAGGTGGAACAGCATAAGCCGAAGACTGCATAACTACAACTCATGCCAAGGAGGGAGTTTTATTGAAGAAAACAGAAATATTGATTTGCTTCGAGAGCCTTGGATTGATAGATGACGAATACAGGGACCCACAATGAACGCATGAAAAATAATATTTTGTAATACCCATGAAAAACCACGATCACCCATATTGATCGGACCTAACATCAAATTTATCCCCATTGAAGAGTTCACCACTAGTTATTTGACAACCGTCATCGTTAAAGTGCTAACTGAAACAGGGCATTGGTATTATTTGGTCCACTTCTCAGAGGACTCACTGACACACCCAACACCAGAAGAAGTCTGAAGCCTCATCAGATGTTGTCGAAGAGCAAACAGACACTTAATTTCAAAAAAGCCGGTAGAAGGATAGGCAGGAAACCAGAGGCATAGTATTTGTGGGTTGCAGATGACGAACCTCAGAGCACTTTTCTGGAAGGGGCTGTCACAAACCCTCACCGATCCAGCAGGTCCCTAGCGAAAAAATCTCCACCACCCAAAAAATCCAATTGGCTATTAACAGCTCTAAACCTCTCAAATCGACCGGAAAGAAAGGAGTGTTTTCCGCGTTACAGAAAAATGGTCTTCCTGAAAAAGCTTTTCAAAAACAGTATCATTGTTGGGTACGTACGGAAAAAGTGATAGTGGTTTCATCCAAGAAGTTCATCGTCAGTGATTGCCTGAAAAGTGTTGATTATTATATATATATATATATATATATAAATATATATATAATATATATATATATATATATTTATATATATATATATATATATATATATATATATATAAATATATATATATATATATTTATATATATATATATTTTATACATACAAATTGTCCACACATCATGACCTTCTACAAATGTAACTCTTATATATATCAATGGAAGTTTTTATTTTCCACAGTAGGTAGAGCCGAGGTTGTTTTCGAACTAGCAGAAGAAAATTAGTCAATCAGCTATGTTTGTGTGGTGACACTCGAACAGTTTGTGATGTCAATTTTCAACATATTTTTTCGAACGTACAAGTTGGCGAATAAAAGATGTTTCTGAGTTTTCTTTTATATTTGAACAAAAATCAAGTCCTCCAAAAATAGAAAAATTCAATTTTTTGTTATTCTTTGAAGTGACTTCCTGTTGAATGTGTGCATTTGCATTGGGGCTGAAGTTGTGTTCATTCAATTTCAGGTGCTGACCAAAGGAGAAATATTCGTGTTTGTTAATTTTTTAATTTATGCGGACATTCAGAGGTCTACAGCTCTTACCGAAGTGAGATGCTTCACAATCTTTGTATTTCAATTCATAAATACCACTTTTGATTATTTGTTGAGTTTGTTTTTTGTGTTTATCAAATATTCACTAAGGTTCTCGGTTTTATAGGAATTTTTTATATTATCTACCTCACATTTTATGTATTTACATATTTTTAGAGATATGTTGTTATTTGAGAAGGGAATTGAAATACATTTATCTACAGTATAGTCTTTTTTTCCGATGAAGTGGTTGATAACCGTTATTGTGGGCTATTTTTTCAATTTTTTTTGTTGCATTCAAAAAGAGATGATGGAGTATTCAAAAGCCGGCGAACGTAGCAATCGAATTTCCTTATTCAATGCTAATGTGGATGGTTAGATCAGTTATGTATGACATGATCTATCTGAGTTGGCTTTCTATAGAGACCAGACTCTGAATTGCTGTTATTTTGATTTATTGTAATGTTCACAGAGTTAGGTTCATCCTCTTATTCGATCTCTAATGTGAATGTGATGTAAGGGTATATTGCAATGATTTCATCCATGAAATGAACAACAATATCTGTATTCCCATCAATGAACACCAAGCAATCAACATATTCATAACAGTAAATAATTTCATTGTTATCATCAGTCAGAATGTATTCATTCTCCAAACTAGTCAAGATATTAGCTGGGAGAGGAAAGACAACTTTCCATAGCGAGACTTTCAATTGCTGGAAATCAGGATGCATGGGGCAGAATGAATTTACAAAACTGGCCTACAGTTTTCTGTAAGTTTTTAACTTTCTAATGAAGCCATCGAGTTGTTTGGTAGGTTAGGATTCGGAAGACAAGTTCAGAAAAAAAATTCTCCACTTTGCCTATGTATTCTATTTTTTTCAGAATTACTGAGCAGTTGCTATCCGCTTTTGATAACACAAGATTGTTGATGTTAGTCTTGTGTTCAATTCTATCGACACATTTTCAAAAGTTGAACTTTTTGTTTGTTATTTTTATATATGTAGAGAATGTTCTAGGCTTCCTTCCCAATGCATTTTTCACATCTCTCAGTATAGTTGTTCTATTATAAAAAGAATAATCCTGAATTTTCTTACGATTATTCGAAAGCAAATTACGAACATTGGTCGAGAACTCACTCACAGGTATAATATCAAAAAATGTATTGCAAATTTATATTCCACAAATGAAAACATTAGTTCTCATTATGTTCCAAACATTTCTAAACATAAAAGCCATTACCTCCATTTGTACGAATCGACGAAAATAAAGGTTATCAGAGAAAAGAAAAGAGCCCACAAAAAATAGAAAGAATTTCGAAATAACATAAATTATTAGGAATTCAAAGTTCTGAGAGGTCGCTCAAAATTTCCCATTAAGTTTCACAACAGAAACTATCTAGATTCAGTCCAATCCAATGTCATATCCCAAATATGTATGGAAATTTGCTAAATTAGGAGAAGGAAAATTGACAGCAATCACAACGGTAGAACAGAATACCACAATAGAGCTGATAACAGACGAAAAAATATGTAGCGAATCATTTTCAATCCACCTAATTCAACCAATGAGTACTACCCTTTCCATTCCGAATCTGATCAAAATACAATCCAATCCTACATATACCAAGAGAACTCATTCAGTATGAAATAATAAAATCACCCAATAAAGCACCTCGGTTGCTTAAAAATTGTGCCTCTGAATTCGTTCAAACATTTTTTCATACCGTTCAACATGTTGCTTTGTGAAGGCTGCTTCCTTGTAGTTTGAAGAACTGCACTCATTGCCCCAATTTACGCATCTGGTAATGAACACATAATCGACAACTATCGACCTGTATCCAAATTGTGCATTATTGCAAAAATATTTGAATCTATTATTTTGACTTTCTATACACTGATGTCAAGAACCTAATGAATATCGAACACCATGGTTATGTGAAAGGAAGATCTGTCGAAAGTAACGTATTCATATACACACAATATCTATTGGAGGGTATGAACGAATGACTTCAGATGGATGCTATTTTTGCCTATTTTGGCAAAGCATTTGATGAAATTGATTATGGAATTCTGGTGCAAAAACTTGCTAGGATCCTAATACATGGTGTCCTACTTGATTGGTCAAGGTCATACACGCACAACAGGCAACGGTGCGTGAGAATTGGCAACTTTTCTTCCTCCTTCAAAACTCCTACCTCAGGGATACCGCAGGGCTCCCATCTGGGTTTTTTGCTTTTCAATATTTATGTGAATGATATTACAAACTTTTCCGAGTGTGCCAAATGTCTTATGTATGCAGACGATTTGATGAATTTCCACACTATATCAAGTATAACCAATTGTCAGTCCCTTCAGGAGGACTCAGATACTCCCTTCATCTACAGCTGGAATAATTTCCTTCACCTTAATTTGAAAAAATATTCTATTACCTTTTTTCGCAATAAAACCACCATACAAACACATCACTATAACTTCGATAGTGCTCCTCTCAGCTAAGTATCTGTTATCAACATATAAGTCATATATTCAGAAAAGTATATGAAATGCTGAGATTTTTCGAAAAACCAAGTGAAAATTTCAGAAATCATCACTCGATTCGTACTTAATGTATATGTATATAGTATGTTAAATTTTGGATTCGTCATCTGGAATCCTCACTACAATGCCATCATAGAGCAGTTGAATCGTGTTTAAACAAATTCCTTGAAATACGTCAACATTGAATTATTTCCCCATCAAGAATGAAAGGAAATTTAGTGAAATCTTTTATATCTTTGATGGAAAATATCTGGAGTACCGATTCTTTTCTAAAAATGGTGGATACTTCACATTCCGTCCGCCTATTCAGAAATTTTGCTCCTTCCTTCGATCATAACGTCCCAGCAGATTCGGAAGAATTTCTAAGATACCTTCTGGTAGGTTTACATGAAGATTTAAACAAGGCGAGTGCAGAGATTCATCCATCACCAAATGATTTTGTCATCACGAATGATAATCAGAAAGCTTCCATTTCTTGGACAAGATATCTGTCTACTCATAATTCCAAAATTGTGGATACATTTGCCGGTCAGCTGAAGTCTATATTGAGATGTACTTTTTGTAATTACTGCTCCGTTACTTTCGAACCTTTCTGGGTACTTTCAATCCCTATTCCAGACTTGCCAAAACGAAGTCGTGAATTCCACACAATGTCATGAACTGTTGACAGAAGAGGAGACTTTGACTAACGATGCGAGCCCATACTGTTCAACTTGTAAAATGGAGAGGGAATTTAAAAAGATGATTCGTATACAAACATTTCCAAAAATTTTAGTTATACATTTAAAACGTGTTTCTTCGACTGATGGCAGTAAATTGGACAATGTGATTAATTTTCCCATACAAAATTTAAATTTGGACCAATATTCTGCTCAGGATGGAATGAATACTCTTTATAATATCTACGCCATATCTAATCATAGCGGCAGCATTTCCAATGGACACTATACTGCATATTGCAAACACCCTTATTCTAATTGTTGGCACCTCTTCGATGACTGCCGTTTATTTTCCAAGATTGATTCTCTCAGCTCCCATGGAGCATGTGTCCTTTTCTATGAGAAAGTTGATGATCTGATTTCTGATGGTGTTGTGATTTTTTCCGGGTTTTCCTCCAACTGAAACAGCAAATGCACCATCACTTCGAGTCCCAGGCTTCAATCAAAATTTTAATCTTGATATTATTTTATATTTAAAACTTTGCTTTTGTATTTTTCAATTCTGAATGAAGTTTCAATTTTCCCCATATAACTGAGAATATACAGCTTATCCAAAAAAATCTCAACCAAATTTTATTCAAGGATCAACGCCTATTGTGAGATACAAGATTTTTTCATGAAGTTTTCAATAACCTTATTGATTGGAATAAAATTTTGAATATGAGTATCTTCGATATTCTCCAATAGCCTTTCCGAATAACTTGAGAAAACTATTTAGAAATAATATTGGTTTTAATAAATATTCTGCAAATGTTCATGAATTCACCATCCAATTTCTAAAAATTATATTCTGGCATTATTATACCTCCCTATTTGTGTTAATGAATGTATTCTCAGGGTTCGTCCCGTCTTGTATTCCTTGCCATAATAATACACATCAGTCTATAATATTTCAGTTAAATAATCGGGATCCTCATTCAAATTTTGATTGTACTGTTGGCAACTTGTACGGGTAAAATTTTAAATGATTTGTAGTTGTTTTTTTCCAAAAAACCTTGGATTTTGGAAAAACTTCTATTTAATTGATCGGCTACATTAGATAAACTACCGTCGGAATTTTCAAAAAAATAATACATTGTCTTCTGAAAAAAGTCTATTCGCGAATTAATATGGATGGGCTTTCCTTCGAAATGAAGCAGTATATTTAGTTCTCCTTGTTATTTTTTGAACTACACGATTATTTCTACTGAACCCAAAGGTATGATTCACCTTTTGGTAAATATTTTTGAATGTATTTTCTGACGGCGTTGGACGATTTGTATACAATATCCTATATGCAATTTTTGTGGCACGTTTATTTTTATTATTTTGCATATAACAAGTATATATTAGAAATTTTTTTTCCTCACTGTAATTCATTTTGATTATTCCATTGAATAAATTTCACTAAACAAACATAATATGGTTGTCATTATCATAGCTCACTTTGAAAATGTTGACTTCCATAGGTAACAACTACTCTAAGTTATTCGACGTTCAATGACTCGAAAACGGTATAAGATAGGGGTAACATATGGTATATTTTTAAAATCAAGAAAAAATAACATTCCAAAAATTCAACAATTCACAGAGTATCCCATTTGAAGAAAAATAAAAAAAATGTATCCCCTGAAATCCGCACGCTATTGTATTTTTGGTAGCATATTATCAAAATTCAGTCATAACCACAAAACTTTTACGTTTAACTTTTTTTTTCTATAGGCAATAATCACGATGATGAGGGGTGGGTAATTCATAGTGAATAACCCGATACAGTCCAATATTATCAGGGTGGTCTTTCACTTGTGCATGTCTAGTCATGAGTTCCAATATGATTTTCAATTGCTTTCTGTTTTGAGTTTATTG
This sequence comes from Gonioctena quinquepunctata, assembly GCA_018342105.1. Taxonomy (NCBI): domain Eukaryota; kingdom Metazoa; phylum Arthropoda; class Insecta; order Coleoptera; family Chrysomelidae; genus Gonioctena; species Gonioctena quinquepunctata. The sequence goes on along the minus strand of JAFIRS010002316.1, from coordinate 178,098 downwards.
GTCTGCTGTTTTTTTTACGGGCTTTCAATGTTTCCCTCACCATGTCCGTTTCCTGGAATATAGTGCCAGTAGTATTTGTGTTTTGCCCGAATTCAGTCTCCTACAGACATTCCTACTGAACACTGTGCTATTTCGAAAGTCTGTCCTGAAACATCCTCTTCTGCCTGAAATACAGGGGAGTGGTTACCCAGGAAGTGGATGGAAGCAGTATTCGGGTTTCCAGAGTACACAACCGCTTTGGCTCCATTCTCAGTCCTACATCCGTGTGTACCAGATATTTTTCTGTAGAATGGTGTTAAGTTCTGCGTTATTCCACACCGTTCTGTCTGACATAGATACTCTGAATGATTTGTCTGATCTGTTTCCATGTCAAGCTCATCTTTGGTCACAATGCTTACGATGCTTGTGTGCCTGTCCTAATGAAACCTCCGGTGTTTGATCATTGTAATTATAACCTCATTCACTTAAAAATCAGATGATATGATTATGGAAGTTGAACTTGCTTGTATTAGAAACGATCCTCCTTGTTAAAGCATGTGTTTTTTGGTGTTTCGAAGAGAATGGTGATCGTTCACAGAAACGACGCTGTCATACAAAATTGTAAACAAGTTCACTGTTCGTTTTCAATAAATAAATCATGACCAAGAATTGTTTGTTGAGAAATATGTTTTTTTCCAATTTTATTATGTTTCGGTGTCTCAAGAATGGTTTTTTGGAATGAATCAGCTAATTTGTGTGCAACCGCGTGAACACGGGGCTGGCACTGACTGAAAAAATAATTTGCAGTGCCATCACTCGCGTAAATGCAGGTGTTGAGTTTTCAGCTATTTTCTTGTGAGAAATGGATTCCTGGTGATAAGGTTCAACAAAACATTTATTTATTGCATAAAGAAGTGAAAAACAATACAACAATATAACAATTTTTTTTTGTACAAAACAAAACCAACCGAAAATTAAACATATAAACGATAAGAGTACAAACGATCATAATTGTATGAACTAATCTCTTCACGAACAAAGATATGTTTTTTTTAGCAAACAGAGAATTTGAAGTCTAGTGTGAAAGGTAGGTGTACCAATTTGCCCCCCATATGAACAATCATCAATCCATACATCGTCACTTGCTGCAGCTGCAATATTATTAGAGCCCGTATTTGTATAACTGGTGTCATCGTCGCTATCTGTTCCTGACGATCCCCTTTCTTCCACAAAATCATCTTGAGAATTACGACCTTCCAAATAAAAGTCTTCGTTATTGAAATCAACCCATCAGAGGTCGCTGAGGTCTGAAGTCGTATTTGTATCATTTCGTGCCACACCCAAACAGAACTGAACGTCCCGAAGACGTCCAATTCATGTCCATAAAATACCCGTACATCCAGAGACATTGAATGGGACGTCTCTCAAACGTACATGAATGGACGACCTCAAGACGTCTCGTATAAGTTGGGACTGTTGAGTTTTTCAAATGAAGTGGCATCAAAGTTTTTCTATTATTGGCAGTATATAATGTTGAGTGGAAAAAAATTCCCGAATAACATAAATGTTCATAACTTTAGAAAATCATGATGAATAACTTCAGTCAAAATTTTCCAAGTGAATAAAAAAATGGAAGATCGTGACATTCCTCATTCATTCTCCTATATATGCGAACTCATTGAGCGGTTATCAATGTTGGAGTTTTCTTTTCATCGATTTCCGTTCTATGAAATGTGAGAATGATAATCAGATATTTCAATTGGTGGAATTTGACAAATGTTAGTTTTCAACCGATCATAAAATCAGAATAATGAGCTCGACTGTCCCTAATAGAAAAGGAAACATCAAATAGAAGTCGATTAATGTATTCTACATTTGACTCGTCGAGCGTCGGGACCCTTAGTCCTCTTTCGTCATTTCTTGTCGAAAAATGTGTGTGGACTGAGTTGGTCGTTTTCGGTTATCGTGTGTATTAGGTCAGAAAGTGAGTGATTGTGGTTGTTCTTTGAATGTATTATTGGATTCCCATTTCTTGGCTGAGTTATAGTTATATCTTCACAGGACGATAATCTAGAAGCGTTTAAAAAAATATCACTCGATGTAAGTCGACTCCATACTATATGGCTGCACAGAAATATTATATGCGTGCCAAAAGGCATCACAATTTTTGTCCATACTCAGATGATGGCGTCGGCCATACATCGTACATTAATAATAATTATCAAACTGCAGCAGTTAGTGATATATTTTTGGTTGAAATGTCTTTAGAAGAAAATATTTTTTTTTAGGGTTTGTACAAAATTGTTTTCGTTTCAGTGAAATAACGGAGGCATTCAGGGAACTGAAGCATCTGTACAGTCGTGGAGGATAGCAGGAGATAGATCATTAATAAAAAAAAAACCTATAATTTTGCATTTTTCAAATCCATTTCGAACCTAAAATTTACTGAATACTCAAATCCTTCCGATGTTCAGATGAGGTTCCACTCAGGTTCGTACTGGACATAAACTGGGCATTCCGAAGACATCTTTTCAACAATGAATCTTTCATAGACGGCTTTTGGGCTTCTTTTATATTTTACTGGACGTTTTGAAAGAGTCCCAAACATTTGAGGGTGGATATCTTGAAGACTTCTCCAACCCCAGAATACTAAACCTTCGTAAAATTCACGAAGACTCGTGCGCGATTCGCTCATTTCGGATATTACCGCTGGTACGATCTATGAGTGATTCTCAGTAGCTGCGTCTTTTATAATAAGACAGTTGCATCTTTCAGGAATTCGTAATGAGATCGTTTCAATCGGAGTAACTGCGTCTTCGTCGTCAATTTTACGAAGGGTTTTTATTACTATATAACTAGAAATGAAGGAAAACCATGACAAGAATAAAATGTATGCTCGACTTGAAGGATAAGTTGGTGAAGCCATAATATTCTGAAAATAAGAAAAACAAATTTTTTGTTTGTTTTCTATGGCTAATAAAAATTCCGTTGAATTCACGAGTGTTTAAGTATTCATGTGAGTCGTATATAGATAGATAGACAGATAGATCGATATTTATTTGCCATTAAAGTGTTACAGGGAACACAAGGTTTTGTCATTAAAACTGAAAAATCTATAAACTATAACACAAAAATCTAATATTAAAAGACAGAAAACATTTTTTCTTGATTCAAAAAAATAAGGAAAAGAGAGAGAAAAAAAAGACAGAATACATTTTTCCTTGGTCAACAGACAGACAAGCAGACAGACATTTTCAACATATAGTATTAGGCACTACACAATTTACTGTCTGAGACGATTGCTATGCATCAAAAAATTCCTTCAGGTTATTAAAACTTTTTTCGACCAAAAATATTTGTATTTCCTTCTTGAAAATATTGAAAGTTTCAGCAGATCTGATTTCGAGCGGCAGTACATTAAGCTTCCTGCACAGTGAGGTGACTTTTTGAATGTATTTGTACTGAAGTTTGAAATGTGGATTTCTTGTGCTTTCCTGGTCTGATATCTATGCACATCTTGATTGAGCGTCAATTTATTTTATATTATGAATGAAGCAGGAAATTTTTTAAATATATATTCCGGTCACAGTTAAGTATTCTCTGTTTTTTGAAAATTCTCTACAAGATTCTCTATATTGCAATTATATATGATTCTTATCATCCTTTTTTGTAGTACAAAAACTCTGTCAATATAAGTAGATTGGCCCCATATTATTATATGTTCAGTGTGCTAGGGTTCTAAAATGGCTTTGTGCTGTCTGGTACTCGGGCCTGCCTGTTTCAAAACACGATATAACACGAAAAATAATTCAAGGACCTGTAAATAACAAGCAACTTACTAAAGTATACTTTATCCCAAAAAGAAAATAGTTGAGCTCACCGCCCAGTAGCACAGTTCGCAAATGCAAAAGTTCGAAACCATCACAAATTTTATACGTGATATACTTGTAACCGAACCCACCCCGGTCATATCTGATTGGTAAATTTTCTGGTCGACTTTCATTTTTTTTTCAACCTTCTTTTTTTTTACCTTCTTTTTTTTTTTTGTTGTGATCGTCTAGACAGTCAGCGCCACTTCTCAGGTAGCAGGATCTGCAATCCATCTACTCTGAGAAGATAGCCTAGTATAGCATTTTTTTTTCGTTGTGCACAGCCTCTTATAGAGAGCCTCTTGAAAGGAGAGACCCTCAATTTTCCCACGTTGTGTATATTTTTTTTTGTTCTTTAGGATACAAAGTTCTGTTCAGCTGAAGAGAAATAAAAGACAAAGGGTAAATAAATACATATATTAAAGCCAAGAGTTACAATCTCAACTTGTTTGAAAACAATTCAACGATTAAAGACTTCACATGTTTCACAAGACAATATTGACAGTTATAAGAGTTCAGCTTATTAGGAAATCGTCTCTGGTTTGAATCTAATTTGATACAATAATGTAAAGTGTTTCTTAAGTGATGAAATTTGGACTAGATGGACGAGGTACAGGAATATATCTGTCTTTCTAAAATTGTTTGATCCCCAAAATACATTGCCGGTATATTTCGCCGGTATATTCATAGATCTGTCATCGCCAATTGAGATAATGACGACTATAGTACATTTCCAGTACCCAACCAAGGAGTTGCTAGACTCAATTGGACCTAGTGACCGGTCGGAGATTGTTTTGTGTGCATACATACTAGACAACCCGTTACCATCCTCGGCCACTCTTTACAGCACGTTCTATTTATATAGAGTTTTTATATATGCGTAAAGCCGGGATCCATGACTTTGCAGAGAGTAACATTGTAGCACTACAAACCTACTCATTTCGAACATTTCTCAATTTAGCTATGGTATAGTGAAATCGTGATACGATCGATTGCTTTAGGCAACTCCGGACAACTATATCTTGGTGATTTCTAGTTTATAATGACGTGATTCCATTTACTGGCTAAGAGATACGTTCCTCAAGTCTATCATCCAATTTCTGTTCATTAAGAGACGATTTCAATATCTAATTTCTTCCTAACTTACTTTAATCTTTAAATTTCCTGATAAAAGGGTTTTTTCTTGAATTTCCAACATTCAATGAGAGAGACTGTGTAATACTTAATTAGTCTTGGACCTTAACCAAATCCCTATAGAATTTCCTCCCGACAACGTGTGAGAATAATCCTCTAGTATGTTTAAATGGCCACAACCATGGGTTTGTTCTGACATAAGCCTAATGACCAGCTTGGAATCGTTTTGGATGCACCCATAAAACAAACCGTTACTTTTCCGATCACTTTTTCAGCTTAAATGGTTTGGCAAGTGGTAAAACCGGGATAAATTCATTCATGGCAAGAAGTAACATTGGGGCCAGATAAACATACTCAGTTCCACTATTTCACCGTTGTGCATAAAACGGTTTATGAAACCTAGACTTTACTCGGAGTTGCGGTTAGATCCAGACCAATTCAACTAAAGAAAGCTGACTCTATCAATTTTAATTGTAATGATTTGGGAGTGATATGAAACGACTAATTATGTCTTTGTTCTTAGAACTTTCATCCCACTGATATGAACAACCGAACGTAGACTCAAGACTCTAGGCATATTTGATTTAAATAGTTACGGACCCGGACTCTCGAGAGGTAAGTGGATTGGTGTTGTTGATTCCATCTTGAAAGAGCGACTCCTTTATTGTACAGCCAGTACCTAAATGTAATTCCATAGCAGGATATGTTGTCAGGACCAGGACCCAAGTGGAAGTGATTTCTGATCGATTTGGTACTCGCTTTTATAGGAAAAGGATCGTTTCCAGGGAGACGTATTTTGTTTCTAAGAATTCCCAATTTTCCGACTGGAGTTTGCCAATATTCGAATTTACCGAATGGATTTGCAATCTGAAACTTGCATAAAAGTGGTCTAAGATATTTGTTGTGTAGTTAGAACCAGATTTCCCGTCTGAAAAACTACGGCATCTACCAAATTTCAGCCCTAAACTTGGGCGTTGACGTCTTGTTGATAACTCACGCTACAGGACAACTTTTACTTTAGAACTCCATTTTCAACTCTCAAGCTCGGTAAGGTGGGTAAAAAAGCATACCAGCTTGATGAAAAAAGTGTATTCTTTCATTTGATATATTGGATTAGTGGAGAAATATTCTAGGAAGACGACAGGGTAGTGTAGAAGTTGAAATGTCATCCTACATGTTCATAATATTTCCTAGATTTGGTTTTAATATTTCCTAGATTTGGTTTTACTAACTCTAAAGATACTATTCTTCCTATCAGCTTTATTGAGAAAGTATATTATTTCATTTGAGGGGTGAAATAAGTAGATAGACATTATTGAAAATTTGCAGGGTAACGTAGAAGTTGATGGAAACTCCTACATGCTTATAAAGTTCCAAGATTCGTTTTTTCTACCTGCAAAGTTAATATTATATTGATCAGCTCGATCAATAAAGTGTATTCTATGATTTAGGAAGTCATTTCAGCAGAGAAATATTATTGGAACAATACAGGGTATTGTTGAAGTTGAGTTGAATATCCTCATCTCTATAATGTTCCCAGATTTGTCCTTTCTGTTCCTAAGATTGATATTTGTAGCTCAGATTCATCAATGAAGTGTGTATTTCAATTCTAGATGACAAATTGTTAAGAAAATGTGATTGGGGGATGGCAGCGTAGTGCTGAAGTTGCATCGTAGGAAGTACATACAACGTTACCTATGAAGCATATAGACCTCATACCTATATAGTGATTCATACTCACCTTGTTCTCCACATACAGTATTAGACTTGTTATCAGTTGTCCAACAATTCCATAACCTCAGTGGCGGAGAGGGAAAGAAATCCTCGAAGGAATTTTACTTACTTCGTCTTCGGAAACCTTTTCTTGGAAGTACAGTTGATGATTTTTAACTACCTGCTTGGGATGTGTTCCTTCTGAATGATATTCTATCCTCAGACGTTGGTTGCTCTGATGTTTTCCATAGTTGACTTCATAATGCTAGTTTCTTTTTTTTGTTTATGAAAAGAACACTTCCCCTACCACCCAAGATCTAGGAATTTATATAATCTTACAAGACCCGGGGTCACACCGTCTCATACTTTATTCTAATGCCTTCGCATAACACTAGCTACATAAGTAAGCGCTGGGCTGGAGCAGACCCGTTAAAACAAGATAGGAGTCGCCTACGAAAACGCGGGTTAGGAACTGGTCATACGCAACTGAACCCGCGTGAACGTGGGAGAAGCAGAGAACATGTGAGAAAACTCATAGCTATCACTTGCCTACACAACTCGTCCACAAATGTCTCAAGTTATTTATTCACAAAGAAATCACCTTCATTCTGACCACATTTGCATGGAACTCATATTATTCCAATGAAAGTATGAAGCATTTGTATAAAAAAGATCCAAAAATTATTGTAGAAGATTTTTATTTGAATCAAACGTGGTACCTCTTGGATCAAGAGGAGTCATTGTTCACATGTGTTGACAAATAAACGTTATTCAGCGAAGGAATTGTATTTTCAAGATGGAACTTCCAATCATTATTTAATGAAATCTATTCAGGAATGACATTTGTTAGATTCATACGGTTACAAATCCATTGAAGAATACGTTTATTTAGAGCTTCTGATTCCATGAGTTAAATTCACTCACTCCGCAGAATAGCACACCCGAAGCTAATATTTTGATTTCCATGAAAGTTCAGATGAAGGCATAAATTTGCAGTTGACCTCGATTTACTCCAGGTGAATGCCGTATTGACCTGAAGATGATTGCAGATACAGGCGATTGAAAAGTCGTGGGTATCTTTCAAATTCATTAATGAATTTGAAGGTTCCCCACGACTCTTTTGTCTGGAACGAGAGTGATCTAGAATATTATGAATTCATCAAAAACCATCTCTTGAACTTTTCCATAGTATTTTTTCGCAATTATACATCAGGTTGATATGTTCAGATCTGGATGTCATGAAGCCATGAAATAATAATTATATCAAGCTTTATCTTATATGTTGTGGCGGAAGTTTTTCATCAATTGCTTAATATTCATCCAATTCGCGATAAACATTTGCAAAATACTTTGAAGGGATTAGCCAGAAAAGTAGTTGTTTTTTTATGGAGATTCGACCAAAGTACACCTATCGTATAGGTATTTTCTGTCAGTAGTCTGGAGGAATAACACATTTTTCATATTCACCAGACTGCGCGACGTAAAGGAAGGTGATGTGCTTAGCATGTATGTATGTTCGTTCCTTTGTGGCGATCTATAGACCGAACGCATTCTGATTATTCTACGTTAATCGAATTGCCTCACATGACGGTAATCAAATTCAATATGGCGATAACCAGACGCCATCTTGTGAATATAGACATGACAGTAATAATCAAAATTCATTATAGCGACAACCAGACGCCATATTGTGAAAAATCCTTACTAAAAAGGGTAAAATAAAAAAAAGTTGATTTAAAAATTAAAAAACCCAACTTCGTAAAAAGTGAACTTTGAAAAAGATGTTAACAAGATGGCCAGCAAATATTGTCAGAAAATTATGTTTTAAACTTGATAGTGTAAACAATCTCACGTAGTCGGGGGCAATATAATATCTCTATTTTGAATTAAAGAAGATGCGTCCGACTGCGTGGTATTGTTGACAGTATCAAGTTTAATAGTTGACCTCTTGAAACATTATTTTCTAATAATATTTTCTTGTCATCTTGTTTCCATCTTTTTTGTACTCCACCATTTACGCAGTCGTGTTCTTTGTTTTGATTTTTGGAACGTAGTTCCCTATCGCGCGTTGCGAACGTGGGCTAGACGGTATAAATTGAGACCAAAACTTGTAACGAGACTTTCGCTATGGTTGTAAGCCGTGCGGCGTGCGCGTGTTTCTCTGTCTCTCTCTCTCTCTCTCTTTTTCTCATAGAAAGCAAGCCAGTTATTTTCGTTTCGTCTTTCTATTTCTCATTGAACAGTGTGGTGTCGCGACGATTATTTTTGTTGAATGTATTCAGATTTTTTGTACATAATGAATAATAAAAAATAATAAAAATAATAAATCCTGACAGTGTTTCCACACAAGTTCCAGATATTGCTGATGGAGTAAGGTAAGTAGAGATTTTATACAGACAATAATAAATGCTTGTGTATTTTTAGCAAGTACGCATTATAACCTCTCTTTACAATTGTGCTAACCGAGTCTACGCGTTATAATCTCTCCATTATTGTGTGTTTAGCGAGTGTACGCGTCATAACTTTAATAAATTTAAAATCAAATAGTATTTTAATATTACAATATCAATGCGTATGTATTTAGCAAGCCGTGCGTGTTCTAACCTATACGCTGTTGTGTTTACGAAGTCGAGAGAGTATATATATATATATATATATATATATATATATATATATATATACACACTCTGTTGTGTTTACAAAGTCCCGCGCATATATGACGTGTACGAAAGAATAGACAGACAGAGTGCATATATATATATATATATATATATATACAAAAAATATTATTGAAACTCAAAAAAAAAATTATCACAATTCCTTCACTAATAAATCGAAAGGAACTTCCATCCGGGTGTCCCTTGACACCTCTCAAGTTTTTTTTTTATGAAATATTAGCTGGCAATCGATATGTCACAGACTTCTGTCTCTTATTGCAGATTTCTATCTTTAGACTCAGGACGATAATTGTCGGAAATGTTTTAGTTGCTCTAGTTGCTTTGAGATGGCGTTACCAATGGTTTGTCCATTGCGCTAATTCAATCCCCGCGATAGCTACGAAGTGGATGAATTTTAATCATTTCAGTCAGGTACCGCAGACATATTCATTACCTGCTCGATCTACCCTGTAGTGATGAGGGGCAAATAGTCCGAAACCGGTCTACAGGTGGTCACCCTGAGTGAATTGGTTAATATTTATCCATTTCACAACAAACATTTGCGAAATGTCATTCAACGTATGTTGTGGCATTAGCACACATACCAATTGTATAGATATTTGTAGTCAGCAGTTCCGAGGAATAAGAATTTTTTCATTTTGGATTAAATATTAGCTGGCTATCGAAATGTCACAGACTTGTCTCTTATACCGAAAGTTTTTGAATAAATATAATGGTTTAGTTCTGACTGCAGAGAATATGTCAGTTGTAGGCTTAGTTACCATGCAAAATTTCGAAACTTCACGTAAACAGTCACTGGTTATGTGAAACAGATGAACAGGTGTTCCATTGATATTATGGTACCTCATTTCTGTCTATATTTCCTCAAAAATACCAGAACTACCCCAAACCAACCGAAACCACCTAGTCTTCTTGAACTCCATAACATATACAGATTCTCCAGTCGCAAAGTCATACATATTGATACAGCTATACATTATGAAATTTTCTCTCGGATGTCATGAATGGAATTTCCAATTCTAATTCATTAGAGTGGTAATGCTACGAAACTGGGGTGAGTTTTGTTGATAAGAATTCCCTGATATATTTCATGCGTCTGACGTCATTTTCCTGATGTTGATTATTACATGAATTCCACTTTCATTCATGTATTATAAATACCTTTCGTTCTGGAAATCACCTATAAAAATATTTCAGTTATCACAGTGCCAGAAGAGAGAGAAGTTTTGCGACATCCAAAAATAAATATCAGCTCAATCACAATCCTCCTGAAATTCCGAAATGGTTCCCGATGAACTTGGGAAAATTGGAAACAATGCTTATCGGAGTGTAGAAAACTGTAATGTGAAAGGGATTCGCCAATATCTTAAGGAATATTGTGAGAGTACGGGTATTCATGGATTCCGTTATTTAGCGGAGAAAAGAACGCTTTTCGAAAAGTAAGTGTTATTTTACATCATAGATACAGAATAGTTTTGTTAATTGCGATCTTCAGGTGATTGAAGTGATTTCAAGTCATTAATAATGATACTCGAATTTTTTTCATGTCGCAGCGTTTTTCTACCGCAGCACTTCCATCGTTAATTGAAGAAAAATTTTAATGTATTATTTTCGCTGCGGTAACATTATTGTATTTACTTAATCCTCCATCATAAATAGAATCATTATTCTATACTTTCACAGTATATAATTATATGTTTACTAAATCCTTCAGACTAGATATCATCCTATACTTATGATGATCCACACTGCCCTATCAGAATCCATTATTCGTTATTGTATTATTGTTTGGGGTGGTAAGTTCGAAACTACACTGTTGAATTTAGAGACGGTCCACGATACCCTACTAAAAATCTTATTGAAGAAAAAATTGAGATTTTCCACTACGAATTTGCACGAAGAACCAGATGTCTACAATTCAAGAAACTCCATATATATCAATGTCTCCTGTGGGTTATCAGTACACCATTAACTCTCGAAACACACCCTCATAACACCCGTCTGAACACAAACCTGATTATTGATGTTCTCTCTGTTAGACTTCGTCACAATCAGAGATTTGTTACATATATTGGACCCAAGCTATATAATGAATTAACTCCTGATTCAAAGAATATCACCAGTATAAAAAAATTTAACTGAAATTAAAAATATTTATGAAGAACACTTTTGACTGCTTTTATGATACACAAGAAAACATCTGATGCCCTCACATATTTACTCGTCTTCATTTTCTATCTATCCATTTTTAAACTGTAACCATATCATCATGAGAACAAGAATGGTGATGCCACAACACAAGCTTGCTTAGGTGGCATGTCCTTCGTTATAAATTTGTATCTCTAGCTGCTCTATTATATTCATAATTGATATTACACTTATAATCGAATATATTTATAACTTATCACTTTCTATTGTGCCCCTGTCATATATTAACTGAATAAAATTACTCACTTACTTCCAAAGTATATAATTATGATCAACCAATCATACTGAAAATGTTTGAACACATAATATACCAGGACACCGAGAACTTTTTGGGAGTGCAAATGATTCTTGATTGGAAACTATCCTGATTGGACAGAATACGGTGCATAATATTCAACTGAAACCGGGACACTATTCAAGTCATCATAACCGTTTGAACTCCAACATGAAATGGAAAAATAACGTCTTTCGCTAGCAAATTGAAGATACCTTGAAAACTAAATATTCTTTCCATTCCCCTGTTCCTCTTAGTGATGAGTTAACAATTTTGCATCAGTGGTCGAAGGAATTCTTAAATTATTAGAAAAGGATCACAATATGGACGAAAATGTCTGGTGCAACTCAAAATTGATATCTACCTTTCGATGTCTTGGATAATGATATGAATGAAGAGTCGTTCTCTCACTGAATTCATATACATCTCCGATTTACTGAGTTACGACTTCATATCGAAGATATTCGATAACGGATTTCCTTGTGAGGCACCCTGTATACACATTAATAAATGTAGTTTTATGAAGAATTCGTAAAACAGAGTTCAAGGCCTGGATCAACTAGTGAAACAGATATTTATGATATATAAAAAAATTATTAAGATGCAGGGATTGAATCTCATCCCAGTTAGATTTCGGGTAGCCGCCTTCCCTGAATACCAACCGTGTGTGTGGACCACTCAGAAACTGTTATTGATAGTATTGTTGAAAGCTTATTTCATGTGAAGTAATACCCATTATTGACACTTCTGTGGGATTGAAACCTTCCACAATCTGAAAACAAAATAAAATGGATCAGGTAATCTTTACAAGTCTAGAAGGGCAGGGAATTGATTTGCCTTGATGAAATACTGCGTACATCAAATTATTTTTCACGGATGTAAAAATATTTAATTAGTCAGTATTCCGAATTCTTGCCTATCAGAAAAAAATGTTGAATCGAAATATACTTCTCTTTATACTCTTGACGTTATTGTTCCTGTTCACTTTGAATGATTGAATACTTTTTCAAGCGATAATTTTCCAAGCTATTTTTTTTATTACAGGATCCTATGGTTTCTCTTGATATCGACATCGTTTTCAACATGCGGCTACCTGATCAGTCGAATCTATAACAAATACCATCAAAGCCCTGTTATAGTCAGTTTTGCAACTAAGGAATCTCCGATATACACAATTCCGTTTCCATCGGTAACTTTCTGTCCAATGTCGAAAGCGAGGAGAAATCTATTTAACTTCACCGATGTCATATATAAGGTGAAGGGGGATGATAATATAAGTTCCGAGAAGTAAGTACACCTCATCAGAACTCATGAATGAAAAAAATAATAGAGCATAAGGTCTTATGCTCGACATTTTTGACACTTAGGGATGGGGCTCCGGCCCCTATAACTCTTTCTAGATATGCTCTGAAAAACCGATTTTGTTATTATCTCCATATTTTTCTTATTTCTACACTGTGAATATTAACGGATCCTGAGAAACTTGCAATCGCAATGAGCATTGCCCGATTTCATGTTCATCATATAATGAAATTTTTCAGAATTGAGTGTCAGAATTTTGATGAAAATGGTTATTCGTTAGATATGGTGTCGTGAACCCAAACGTAGAAGGTGTACATCAGGGGAAAATCTTGCAGACCTGCAGAAGTTTTTGTGATAATAGTTATTTATACAACAAGAATATAAGCGACAAGTTATGAAACCTCGCAAGTGCAATAGGGTTCATATTCGAGTTGTATATATGGTTTTTTCCAAACCTTCGGTTTTTCAATATAAAAATCGAAAAAAACCTTTTATTATTAACGTTAAAGAGAACAAACGTCCAATTTTCATTATTTTGGCAGTGACATTGAGAAGAATTACTTCAGTCAATTGCAGTACATACCTACCAAGAAGAATTAGAACAAATATTGAGTTGTCAGGATGCAGAGTAACAATTTGAATTATTGAAGTCGCCATTACTGTAAAAAAGTGATGAAATAATTTTCGGAAATTTGTAAAATATTGCTTTGATATGGATGAAGAAAGTGATTTTAGTGATATATCTGAAATTCCTGCCGATGTGATGGAGTCAGCGGAAGCAGTTAGCTCAGAACTTCTATTACATGGGAAAGAATATGATGCATTCGATAGTTGGTGTTCTCAGAAAAAAATATATTAGGTATCAGAACCCATCATTCTTGCGTATTTGGGAAAAAAATCTGAAACTATGGAGTCGTCAACCCTGTAGTCGAAATTTTCTATGTTGAAATCGACTTTAACTATTGACAAATATATACATATAGGTGATTATCCCAAAGTGAAGGCATTTCTTGAAAGAAAAAAAAGTGGTGGCTATAAGCCGAAGAAGGCAAACGTTTTCACGAGAGAAAAGGTTACTTAATTTTGGCTTGATACTGCAGATGACATTTTTTTATTGATGAAAGTAGTTATGATTATGAAAATGTCAGGCACCTGTCGCCGGACGACCTTTCTGAAATGTCAATAAATGAAATTGAGGATGAGGATTCTTATATAATTGTTGGAATTCCTGCTTCAAAACCAAAAATATAAACAATATTTGTAGTTCCAAATAACAATGAACACAAATTTAATCCAGCTGAAATTTGCCGTAATTACATATCACTGCGTTCTAAGATAGTGAAGAACCCTTCATTTTTTCTTCAGTATAGGAATGGAAAATGTATAGTTCAAGTAGTCGGGATGAATACTCCCGCAAAGAATTCAAGTCTAATTACCTAATACTCCAAAATATACTGGCCATAGTTATAGAAGGTTCTCTGCGTCGCTTTGGCTTGTTGGCTCAGGGGCTGATATTTTGAGACTCAACATCATGGTGGATGGCGATCACCGACCGTTGCAGAAGGCTATGTGGAGCTGTCCGTGGAAGAAAAAGTGAAAATTTGGAAAGGTACATTTAGTGGTGATATCAAGGAAAGTGGAAATGTCGAGGCCGAGAACAATAATACTCATACAAGAAGAGCCATTTGATATGGTATTACCAAAATCATCGTTTGGAATTAACTTACAGAATAACAGCGATTGTACAATTGATATAGATCTTGTGAAAAATCAGTATGGATGGAATATGATTGTTTAATGTTTAATAAAAAACGATTGAAATGGGAATGCTAGGTATTGTGTATTACCTGTATATTAACATTGTAGGTCTGTACTTTCTGGCACGCCGCGCCATGCAGACATTTTACATTTTGCACTCAGCTCAAAAATAACCTACTTTTAGCATCCAAAATGACACATTTTTGAAGTAAGTATTGGAAAAAAATATAGTTAACAGAAAGCTAACTCAGGAAAATTAACCTATTTATCATTCTCGCATCAAATTCATGTAATATTGAGCATCGTATGAACTGCAGTCGATACCGTTATATACAAAAACTTTGGTGTGAGTGAGCTGGTAGTTAACAGATTTCACACTTTTCCACCAATAGTTTGAGTGAAGCACGGGCTAACAAGTGCAGGTTATTGTTAGGAGACATTCATGTGTAATCGTGATGTCACTAATCCTATTGATATAATGATAATTTCCGAGATGTTCTGAAATAGGGTATTCTTTATTTCTAAAATTAAAAAAAAAATCTTCACCAAAATTTAAATCCCCATTTGTTCGTGAGGGGTTCCTATTTACTCTCACACTTCAAAAATTCCCGTCCCATGGAACTTTGAAGTCCGAAGCAAATGACCGAGAATCTCTATTCCTTTTCTTAAAGTTTCCCTGTTATCGCGAACATCCCTAAAATTAACCGACCTCCCACACTGCTTCGATCAGGGATTTTGCTGTTCACAATGTGGCCTCCGCCGTTCAGAAAGTGCCGGCTATCGAGACTGAATTTGGAAGACTTGATTAGTGACTCCTGACATCATCCTAGCAGTCGGATTGATGAAATTGAAAGGTTTAATTTTTGTTCATGGAAATTCTGCATGGAAATTCAGCATTGATATCGTAAGGCATCGCTTCTCGCCTCGGCGACGACTCCTGTGCCGTATCCGACCGAGGTTTCCCTGAATAACAATTTCCCAGGGCAGAAGGCCCAGAATTCGCATGAAATTCTATGTTTCCATAAGTTCCATCCATTTGATCTTTGAACAACCTTTTTCTTGGACGTTTCCCCTCGTCACTAGAACTGCTAAGTGCAGGTGAAACAATACTGAAATACCTCAACTCCTCAATCATTAAATTTTCACGAGGAGAAACGTAATTGAGGAAGCCGTCCATTCTAGTTGAAAATGGCAAGTCTTGGAGTGACTTGCCTAGGGTTCAAGGTTAGTAACATTTTTGAACGGAAGCGTAGAAAAATTCGTAGACCTACTTAACTTCGGGAAAATCGATGAGAAAAGGTAACCTCATCGAATACCTGCCCCCGAATGAGAAAGCGGTCGCTGGAAAGGTACGTAACGAAACGCCCTGTTTAAACGCCCTTCAGTACGAGGATTTTTTGAGAGGCCTACTAATGAAGCTCAATTTAAACTTGGTGCAATCAGTAAAGAAAGCTACGCTCCTCCGTTAGCCGCAAGTTATTTGTGCGTTTCAACTACCTGGTCTAAAAGATGTCACAAAAAACGTATCTCCCTGAAAAAAAAGAAGGTTTAATACGACGAACCAATCCCCGAGAATACGATGCTTCAGACGACTCCTTGAAATTGAGTCTCCAATCGTAGTCGCAGCCAAAAATAATATCGGGACTATTCCTTAGTCCGGGCCTGTATCCCCAGGTGAAGCGACGCGACGCTCACTCATGACCACTAGTAGGTACACGACGCAAAGTTCGAATCTCCTGGCTAGGCGCCGAAACTCGACAGAATCGGGCGGTTATATTCGCTGAATAGCTCCTAGCTACTTCCTCCGCCGTTCGAAGTAATCGTAGCTGTGAACCCTTCATTCGTTTTGTCAAGAACGGTTTCTGATCAAAATTTTCACTTGGAAGTACAACTTAGTGGCAGAGTTAAAAATTGAAGCCAAGTGGAACTGATCTGATGGAACTCTCGACAAAGACTGCCTGAACGAAGAAAATACCTCTCCGATCTCAGACCGAAATTTGCGGCGTTTGGAGCCACCGTTACTGCAATCCAAAACAGATGCCCTTTTCACTTTCAAAGCTACTGTCGTCTTCATGCAACACAGAAGCTCATTGGCGCCGAACTGGCGCCAGCCCATGGCGAGGAACAATCGAAAAGAATTTGAGCAACATGAATTTTGTGATTTGATGCAGCAACTTCAGACCCCGAAATACGCTCATCTAGTATTCCAGTCGGTTGCTAAGCAACGAACTTTCCCCGACCGAAAACGGTCCGGATTTATTTTACCGGTCTAGGCCATCAAAAACGGTAACTACCGGTTTTTCATATACATTTAAGACCCTAAATAAATACACTCAAACAACCAACTCACAATGAGAACATTTATTGAAAATATTATCACACATATGGAAGGTTTATTAGAACTATTTTTGTATATTTATGGTAATGTTGCAGTTTGTACAATCATTAAACAAAGACTGAACTCTACCTGAAAAGTCACTTCCCCCTCTGAATTCATCTCTTATGTTACCTGAATAGTCCATATAACATTATTATTAATTTTAACATCATCGCCGCAAAACCTCACTTACACTGTAAGTTATAACTGTCTTGTTTTTCTTCATTATATATTCATATGTGTCTTCCTACTTTGTAGCATCCCTGATGATGATAATAAATATTATCGAAAGCTTGGAATCCATGTAAAAAAGTACACTTATTGGCCTGCTGCATAACCCAAATACCAATCACTTAATTCGTATCTAGTCAGCAAATAAAACTACAAATTCCTATATATATATTCGTTCGTTTGTATTTTATTTTATATTTGTTCATTTTCTTTCCACAACCAGACATCATAACAAAATATATAATTTTCCAAGCTATTTGCCCTTTGAATTTAATTTGAGATATATTGAAAAATGAAGACCCATAATAATATTTAAAACCTTCTTTCCATCTTCTCTTTTACCTCATTTCCTTCACCCCAGCTAACACAATCGGTACGCCTATGGAATCTCAGAAGTCGGTTCCACCTTGGTGCCCTCTGGTCGTTCTTTGAGTCAATTCACTGTTATTGCTCAATCATTGAAAATAAAGCAGAAATTCATCAAAATAATAATTTCCTTTATTCAGGAAAAAACTTACTACTGCCTTTTCTGCGATAAATAACCTAATTAGTGTTTCATAGCAAATAAATACAGGAAATGTGAAGTTATGTGATACTAAAAGTGAAATTCAACCTAATTTCATAGGTTATGTCGTCAATATACTGAATCATGAACGAGTTCTATCAAAAAGGGTTCTTTAAAAGTTTTAATTCAATAGCACTGCAGTAATTTTCCATGGTTCGAAATACCTGTGATCTCTAGTAGTGAGAATGATCAGTGTTGCGGATTTCTCCCGTTCCTGGAAACGGCAGCCCCTTTTGTCGACTGCAACTTCGCCTCATACTGGTAAATCTCCAATGAAAAAAGGTAAGATTCGCTCTGCTCCTGTGCTCTTTTATCAGCTATTGTTCTTTATGGTATTTCCTTATTGTATCGGCAAGTAATAATTTTTCTAACGAGAATTGATTGTTTTTTCAAATCAAAATTTTCTTAGTTCCTTCTTCCGAAATGATCTTTTTGTTCTCCTCCTTAGCTTGTTGATTTTTTTCCCTCGATACCAAACATTCCTTGTTTCCTTCTCGAATTTTTGATTTTCACGCACCTTTTCGCACTCTTTTCATAATTTTCACTTTTTTGACAGTTTTTATTTACGAAACATTTCTAACTACCTCACATACTATTTACAATACATGTGAAAATTATTCTTCTGTCGTTTCTGCTTTTCATATTTTTAAAATTCCTAATTTTGCATCAAGATCTTTCCTGCCATCTCGTTGGTATTTGTTCAGATCCAATTTCATATACAGAATTTCGAACTTTCAACATTTTGTTATCTGCTTAAAATTAAAATTTTTTTAAATTTAAAATTAATTGCTTGTAATATTGACAACATGTTTATTTCAAACAAAGTATCGATTAATATTATACAAGGTTTCAGAAAAACAGTAGAATCTTCAGAAAAACTGAAATAACATAGCACGATTACTTAAACGAACATTTCTTTATTTATGGGTTTTTTTCAATTTTTTTTCTCATTTCAACTCTTTAAATATTTAACTACTTTAAACATAACAATATATATATATATATATATATATTTATATAAATATATATATTTATATAGATTTATATATATATATATATATATATATATATATATATATATATATATTATATATTATATTGAATAGCAAAATTATTAAATCACTGTCAGAAATTCTTGCCGAATCTCTGGCTTCCCTTATGAATGCTCTGGAATTTTCCGTTGTTACTTCTACCTGTATCGAAAAAAGGAAGCTCTGACGTTGTCAATAGCTTTCGTCCAATATAAAGTGTTCCAATAATAGGTAAGATTATTGAAATCATCATGATAAAACATCTTTATACATAAATAATTTATATTTTCACTTTCTACCAACGAAAAGCTTTCTTTGTGCTGACGATAAAACATTCATCTGTCAGAGTGATAATGTTGGAAATCTGTCCACGTTATCCAATTAAACAATTCGTTGAGCCAAAACTTGGTTTACTTGTGATAAACTCGATCCCAATTTGGACCAGAATCAGTTCATCCTTATATCTTCAAATTCAGATCTCACTAGAGGTAGCTGTGTAAAATTTCTTGACATACATCGCTGTATAAGCGAAAAAACTGTCTAGTATCACCTTTCTGAGTCGATGTTTGAAAAATTTCATCAGTATTCACGTTCCCGAATGTTGTTATTTTGGTTTGTTCCATAGTCATTTGTCTTATGAAATTCTCCTTCGGGGTGATTTGTGCCACTCGGATGAAGCTTCTACTCTCCAAAAAAATTATAGAGTAATATTGGTTGTTCATCATCTGAACATTGCCACCTTCTCTTTCATCAGTTTCCAAATGATGCCTCTTCCTATCTCATTCATCTACTCATGTTCACTGAAATTCATAAAATTAAGCATAAATACTTGGCCCAATTCGAAATCGACCATTACACCACTCGCCATGCTGATTTTATCTCAACTCCTAGATTCAGACTGCAGTTTTCGCAGAACAATTCTCTGAACCTACACTTGTATAACAGACTATCACTAGGACTTAGGGAAATGGGCTTCATTCGATTTGAAATCAAAATCAAAACTTTTCCACTGAAAAGTTGTTTCTATAATGTCAATGAGTATCAATTAATTTGACTGTATGTGATGAACACTCTACACCGGAGTTACTCTCAATCTCAATTATATTACTGTGCTATGTTTATTTACACTATGTCTTCACATTCATATTTTTTCCATGTTTTGTTTGTGACGTTCAAGTGATACTATTGAATATTGTAGTGAAATAAATACTTCTACTTCTACTTTTATACATACATATATGGATTTCTAACTAATTTGTATTTATTTGGATTTCCACAACACTATTGAATAAATTTTTTTTTTCAAATTCCGTAGTTTTTCAGTACCTATTCAACTCAACCTCTATTGAGTGAGATATTTCAGATGAAACACTAACTGTTAAATTTTCCAGCAAACTCAATGGACAATACATGTCACTGGTTTGCGAGTATGGAACCGAACTCTTCCCACAGAATGAAACATTTACAGATGATTTTTTCCAGAATTTGGATGAGGTATGTTAGACTTTATTCCAAAGGTAATAGCAGATTTGAAGGAACTTTGGATACATTTATGGTGTTTTGAAATAATGGGGTAAAAGTGATCGATTTTTTACCTGCAATTTTGCACTCAATGAAAAGTATTTTGCGGAATCTAAATTAATTTTTATCGTTGATGCTCTCTCAATTCCTGAACAAGTAGCTCACGGGTCCAAAAGCTTGATGAGTGATTCAATTGCGTCGGTTGATATGCTTGGTATTGAATGATAGCTCATGTCTTCCTGGCTGAAGTTCAATTCCAAATGTGTTTGTGGTGAATTCGTCTGAACGATCCATGGAATAAGTTTGAATACACAATTTCTGAAACTGCCCCTCGAATTTAGATAATTTCATGAGGATCCTATATTTTGGAATTTATGGATCACTTATTGGTGTTAAAATGTGGTAGTAGAATGTAGATGAAATGATGACTTGATCTATGATCAGCATAGAAGTAACTTGAAAAGAAGAGAAGTTTTATATAGTCCAATCGGCAGGTTTTTTTCTGCATGAGGTAACAGTATCGATTTTTTTTTCGATATGATAGGGGGGTCGGTCTTGAGTGTAACTCTGAATGTGCTTAAGCGGCTATCTTGGAAAATGCGTTTTGTCATATAGCTCCCAAACGGTTCGTCGGACGCGGAAAATACAGAAGATCTTTTTTCTAGATGAACAAATATTCTTCCATTATGTGTGAATAAAATTTTTCTGGTTAATCAATATTTATGCAAAATTTTGTATCAAAGTTGGAACGCATACTTTTTCTGCGAATAACTCAAACTCCTATCTACGATACTTTTTGTACAGTAGATAGCTAAACGAGAATTCTTCACTTACAATGAGACAGGTAAGGAACAAGAACAGTGGAAATGTAAACGAGGAGCAGAGAGATGATTTTCGGAGGATTTTGTTCTAAAATGAAAGGTGATTGGCGGGGATGAAAAATTGAGGCACGATGAACGAAGGCCAGGAGAGGGTTCAAGATAGGCAGAGGGATG
Organism: Gonioctena quinquepunctata; assembly: GCA_018342105.1. Taxonomy (NCBI): domain Eukaryota; kingdom Metazoa; phylum Arthropoda; class Insecta; order Coleoptera; family Chrysomelidae; genus Gonioctena; species Gonioctena quinquepunctata. Next base: position 156,463 of record JAFIRS010002316.1, on the reverse strand, counting down.
AAAGATAATTGTTAGGGAGAATTCGGGAGAACTGTGGAGTGATTTACAGAGATAATTTGAGAGGAAGAATGTTCAAGAAAAGGGGGGTTTAAAGAAAGGCTAGAAATGATTTTGAAACATGTAGTATTTTATTCTGAAGAATAATGATTGCTATCTTCATTCCAATATTTTTTTGGATAGTCGATAATGTACATTGTAATAGGTTAAACTACATTAGTAATCCACATTATTCATTTTATTCTTCTCACAATTCAGTGTTTTCCTCTCACATACAATTTCTTCTGTTTCATCTTCTGAAAAGATGTCTGATATCATCAACATCATGAATGTTGTCCATTTTTCGTGGCACATTTTTGAACGTTTGGTCACTGCAAATACTGGTACTGCGGGTAGCAGGTGTTGGAAATTGGTTTTAGACCCTGTGTTGTTTGTTTCCAACCCCATTCTCCAGGGTCCAGGCTCATTCCAAGACATATTTGAATTTCATGATAAGTTTGGAGAGTATGTAGTATGGCTGCGGCGTAGTTTGTGGTAGAGATGATAAATTCACTGTAGTCTTCATTGCTGATTTTGCAAATTTTGAACATACGGGAATGACCAAGCGTCAAAGTAGAATGATGTCAGAAAATGGTGGCTCAAGCGCTTTTGTGAGGCCTTTTACAGCTGCAACAATATGGCAACACTACCCCCACAACGTCAATTCACCTGTTTCGTGCATCTGTCGCATTATATGTAATTAATTTTCGTTTGGCTATCTACTGTACGAAAACTATTGAAGATAGAAAAAAAAATCGGGAAAAAAATTGTAGACAAATTTACGCTCTATAACTTTCAATACAGCTATTTTTTACGTAGGATCAATTGTTTTTGAGTTATTCGCAGAAAAAGCATGCGCTCCAACTTCAACTCAAAAACTCCCATAATTATCGATTTCACTGTAGAAATTATGAAAACAATGTAAGAATATTCAATTATCTGAAAAGAAGATATTCTGTATTTTTCACGTCCGACAAACCGTTTAGGAGATATATGACAAAATGCGTTTTCGAAGATGGCCAAAAACGCTCACCCCCCACCCCGTGCTGCGCTAACTCAGAGTTATACTCAGAATCAACCCCCCTATCAGGAGGCAAAAAAAAATCGCAACTGTAGCCTTTTGTTTTACGGCGGCCATTTCTCCTCCCTGCGACTGAACTAATAGGCGGATTTAGTCAATTCTATTCTGGATACCCAATCCCATCCAAAATGACATGCTGACTTTCATGGGCTACTAGTTCACAAGTGATTGTAAATGAACGGGATTGCCATAATTTCAAAACAAGAGTCATAAACTTGCTTTTCCGAACTACTTCGGATAAATGTATGGAAAATTATTCCAGTTGAATTTATCAGGATGAATTCTCCGTGCAAATTCCGCATCTAGGGATATAGTTTCGAAGCACCAGTTGAACACATTTCTCTCATGATCTGAACCTTTCTCACTGAGATCCCAAATGCCTTCTGAATCCGTGATGTCCTCTTTACTTACAATAAATTTCCATTTTTACAGATCAGGATACCGCTGAAAGACTTACTTTATGAATGTAAGTTAATGAATAATATTGTGGACTGCTCAGAACTTTTCGTTCCAATAATTCTGGATGAGAGTGTATGTTACACATTCAATATGTTGGATAGGAGTGAGATTTTCAGCCCGACTGTGTGAGTACCACCTTATTATATCTATGTACATCTGCTGAATGATGCTACTCTTTTCACAACTGATTATTTGAAATCTGGAGAACGACCTTACAAAAAACAAAATTCAAAATTGCACTGAATTATTCAGAGGCGACCGATGAAATCATCTTTCTACTGATAAATAATGTCTTTTTGCTGTTTCATATTGATGAATTCATAAAGACACTGTTAATCTAATAATTGTTTGTCATCACAATCAATTGTTATAAAAATGCATTATATGTGAAGTTTTGAGCTATGTACATACATTGATTTGGTATTGGCATTCAAAAATACCTTTTATCTAGTTGAATGATATAGAGTATTCCCAGAACAACTTGAAATGGCGTTAATAACTCCAATCCACAAAAAAGGGGATTGTGAACAATTCGAAAATTATCGTCCAATTAGTGTCCCACCATCATTCTCTACGCTCTTCGAAATGGCTATGTGTGATCGTCTAATGGATCATATGAACCGTCATAAGTTTTTCAATACAAGTCAACATGGATATATGAAAAGCAGATCCGTAGAAACAGCAATCACACAGTTCACTGAAAAAATCCTTGAATCATTCGAAAATAATGAAATCGTGCTGGGTATTTTCCTAGACCTCTCTGAAGCATATGACTATTTGAATCATGACTACCTACTGATCAAACTCGAAAAATATGGTATTAAGTCCAGACTATCCAGACCTAATAAGAAAAACTCAGGACGTCACGAGAAACATTTATGAACTGTTTACAAAAAATAAATTGATACTAAATGTCGAGAAAATCAACGCTATATTATTTAGAACCAAACAACAGAGAATTGAAACTCCAGAAAATATAAACTTACTCAACAATAAAATCAAAATTCAGAATAGTACCAAGTTTCTGGGAGTCTTCATAGAAGAATATTTACTTTGAAACGTCCATATTTCAAGTTTACGAGCAAAACTGAACCAGATATGCTATAGCATCAGAGTCATAAGCAGAAACCCTAACGAAAAATCATTAAAAATTATATACCATGCAAATTTTGAATCCTGTGATAAATTTGGAATTATATTCTGGGGATGTCAAAGTAACATCAATGACCTTTTCTGTATTCAAAAAGAGTGATTAGAGCTATGTTTAAAATGAAATTTCGGGAAACATTCAGAGGTGTTTTCAAACGAAGTAACACAATGACAATTTATGCTCTGTATATATATGAATGTGTTCTGTATTTGTACGAGAACACAAATGTTGCTGAACATAGGCACAGTCATAGATATTCAACACGAAATATAAATTTGAATTTTCCGGTACACAGATTAGTACTATCAGAAAAGCATCCATCATGTGCCTCTAGAAAACTCTTCAATAAATCACCAAACAATATAAAAAGTTTGAACAGCATCAGTAAATTCAAAAAGGAAGTAAAGAAATTACTTATCGATCTTGAACCTTACTCCCTTGACGAATATTTCCTACACACATTCACATAGCTCTTATCCCACTCACATGGTTAAATGTGATTTTGTTTTTTTGACGCCTATACCATTTCTGGTTTTTGTATTTTAACTATGTATAAAAATATGAAATAATCCATGAAATGGAGACTATGTTATTATCATTATGAGCTCCGTGACTTCAAGGTTCTGGATTACTATCGTTTCGGACGTCCATCGTCTTAATGTATTTTAAAGGTTTTCACGACGTTTCGAATGCTTGTATCTGCAATCGTCTTCAGGTGAATACTGACAAGTTTAGGTGACCTGAAGACGATTGCAGATACAAGCATTCGAAACGTCGTGAAAACCTTTTAAATACATTGAGACGATGGACGTCCGAAACGATAGTAATCAAGTTACCACATCGTCTACAACCTTCAAACAAACGTTCAAGGTTCTGCATGCACATTTCATAAGATCATAAACGTCATCAACTTATAGTTCAGGCTTATTGCTATTCTTTCCTATGAAACACATTATTCCAACACATGGTTGAAATAATGTGTTATTCTATCTAACTATCAACACCCGTCATCCCAAATAAACACCAAACTTGTAATATCATAGGATTGAATTGTGATTGCTAGTTGAAGTATCAAAACTAGTAATTGATCTTCAATGAATATATCATGATACTTTCAAATGATGAGTGACCATATTGCCCGGACCATAGACCTAACAATATTATGACAAATGTGAAAGTGGAAATATTATGTCCGAAATACATATCATGAAACAGGGAATTCTGTGGCATAGTGGACAAATTATTAAATTAAAGAAAAAACGCATCCTCAAGTGGGAGTCGAACCCACGACCTTATGATTCCTAGCCATACGCTCTACCATCTGATCCATTCGAGGACACAGGGTTATGACTAATATTGAGATTAGATGTGATGAAATGAACTTTACTATGGATACTGAATAACAAATTGAATGAATGTCTGTAATAATATTTTACAATTACACCGATGAACTATGATTCACCTATAAATTGTCTATATAATTCTTCTTCAGAAGGAAAATTCTATTATCTTCATGAATGGTGAAATGAAAATATTTATTGTTATATCAGGCTTCATACAGGGTGTTGTTCAAAAGAAATTCCCCACCTGAGAATCAAATGATAAAACCACATATCTGATTGGCCAAATGTTATATCCAACTCTAGGGATAGAATTGAAAAACCCCACTCCTTAAGCCAAATATTATGTAATACCACATTCATAACACCGAATATTATGACCTATACAATTGTCAAATTAAAATCCCACAACACAAAGTCAATTGTCAAACCACTTGATAACTTTTAGTGATGTCAATCTATAATGAAATCACCTCAATTCATTTTGATTCACTGTGGTCGATGCTAAACTATGGTTATGTGCACACCATTGACAGCACAAATGGGTATTTTCAATGTTTCCAGAGGTTCCATAATGAGTGCCGTATAGATAGTTGCCGTATAACTAGGTTTATATAGGGAGTGGTGTACCCAATTAAACCTCTCAATATATGATTATTGCAGATTAGTTCAATATATGTATTAAGTTCCATCCCATAGTCAATCGAGAAAGGGAATACTAATAGAATGTTGGTAGAAATATAATTTAATCAATTTCAATACTCAAGTTTACAGTCATCATAAAGTCATAGTTCATGGACACTTAAAAACACATTATTTGCAAAATTATCAATAAAAAAACTCATCATTTTCAGTAAGCTTCACAGAATAATATTTATTTATAACTGAATTCATTCCACATAATTATTATCAACAATTTTCTGTTATGATCAATCTTTGATAGGGAATTCAAATAATCAATTCTATTCATATCAATTATCAATGTAATTCAAATATATATATATATATATATATATGTGTATATATATGTGTATATATATGTATATAGAAGAAGGGTAGTCTCGTGACTGGACTAGTTGAAAATAACTATGAATTTGAAATAAACTTAGTAGAAATGATATTCCTTGAGGTTGCAGTCAAATTTAATGGCCAGTGAAAGAAGATAAACTCTTTTTTATTTTGTCAAGCTATCGAAAATGTTTATTTCCATTATCAAGACAGCTGTGAAAAAAGGAAAACACAAATTGTGAAATAAGATTTTAAACAAATTTAAATGAACTTACTAAGGTGAGGTTAAGTGAAGACAGCGATCTAATCGCCATTGTGTGATTGAGTATCTTTTCAAAATCATATTACTATGGAGCACTACCGGTAATATATATGAAAATTAAACAATTGTGAAAGCACATATTGTTCAGGAACATAATTAAAAAAAACATTTTGAACTTTGACAGGACAAATACCACATGGTTAAAGCATGACTGAAAATGGAATGGTGGATGACAGGAAATGCAAGACAGAAGGTGTCAAGTGTCATATGTCAATGTCAAACTGTCATGGAAGAAACATGTGTTTTGTCCACAGAACAAGAGGAATAGTACCAATCTATATGACAAAAATTGATAAATGAGAGAAAAAAATCAAGAAATAATAAGCAGTTTTATCTTTCAGATAATTCAATTGGAATCAAGTTCTAACAAGTATTTGTAAATAACACTCAGGTTGGAAATATCAGATCGTTTATCCATGCTATTAGGTTCATTTTTTATATATACCATCTCAAAGAAATTTATTTTATAGTAGTTATTCTCTACTGCTAAAATAGAAGGGTTGTTGAAATTACTGAAATGATTAGAGTTAATATTATGTTCAGCTAATGCACAACTGTTTTTTTTCATTTTACAATCACTCCTATGAGATGCTTTGCGACCTGTTAAATTCCTACTCGTCTGACCGATATAAATTCCATCACAGTTAAGGCGAAGAATACTATAAATGACATTTGATTTTTCATACATCGTTAAAGGAGCTTTAGTTCTAATGTAAAGACTGGCAATGGTTTTGATATTGCTGTTGGCAATGCGTAGTTTATCTAATTTAATTAAACACGTTAGTCAGTTTGGAAGTTAGTTCTTTACATACGCTAATATTTTATATATAAATGATTCTACTTGTTGAGGTTGAGCAATTGAGTTTATCATTGGAGAATTTAATGTTACAGGTTCAAAATTAATATTTGCATTTCCAGGTTCAATAATAGTAACGCTGGGTTGACGATCAGTACTGAATAGTAATTTATTCATAAATTTAATCGGATATGAATTTTCTTTTAAAATTGTTTTTAATTCATTTAAACATTCATTTTGAAAAGTTGGATGTGATAAACATACATACCTTTAACCAGATTTGTTTTCATGTTTGGAGCATGATAGGAATAGAAACTTATGAATCTGTTAGAGCATATTGGTTTCCCATACCATTTTGTGCGAAGAACATTGTCAAACCCTCTACATACTCTCATGTCTTAATAAGGGATGCTTCGAGTGACTTCTACCTCAGGGGTAAATTGTAGATCAATATCATAGCTGTTTAAATGAAATAACGCTTCATCTACTCTGTCATGAGGTACAGAGAGGATCAAATCATTCACATATCGTTCAACAAACGGAATGTTAAAAGGAATAAGAGTTAGAACATCTTTCACTAGATCATCTAACACATAGTAAACTAATATTGGAGAAATGGTGGAGCCCATAGGGGTACCAAAATTTTGTTCGTAATGAGTATTATTAAAATTTAAAAAATAAGACTCAAAAATGAATTCAAGTATGTCAATGAAAGCACTCCACGTTAAATCACAATGGTTTTTTATAATGTTCCATTTATCAGATAAACTGGCTCTAATAACTTCAAAAGGGAGGTTAGTTGAAAAAGAAACAACATCACAACTGACTATGATGTAGTTTTCGGGAAGTGAGTAATTATTGATGAATATGCTGATATCAAAAGAATCTTTCATACAGTATTGTAACGTAAATAAACTTAACTTGGTTTTAGTAATTTATTTCACACTTAAATCTACAACTCAATTTATATTACGCCACTGTATAGCTCGATCGTATGGGCTCGTTCAGACTGTCCGTGCCATCTTGAGGGCTACCTATTTATCTCCGTCACAGAATTCCCGATCTTTCGAATTCCGGCAGTTGGCGACCAGCATGTTCCAATCGTTTCCAATATCGACCGTTGCTCTCCGCGGCAGAGCGACTGGACTGTTCTCGAACATCTCCGGGGATGACCTCATCGCTGTCGACGGCAACGCGCGAGGCGACAGGTCCGGCCTAGGTTCGTTACATTGCCCCCTTCTTAAAGACATTTCGTCCCAAAATTTCATCCTTGGAGTGTGACGATATCTGCATGACTCCCCATATCTGCACCGTGAAGTTCGATGGAAGTAACACTCCACGGTCTTCATGATCGGTCGTGGAGGAGGGTTACAGCAAACCAAAATCTTGACGCCAATGGATCTGAATATCGCCTCCAGCATACTTCTTATGACTCTCCAGTCCAACCCATCAATACCACAGGACAATTTTGGAATTGCTAGATCCACCAGATTCTGGTCCACCATAGTATCTCTTAGTTTGGTGAGACTCTTCCAGACATCTTCATAGGACGGTTTATCTTGGGAATGCCTCTTGGTTACTAGGTAGTAGATGTTTCTCTGGCCTTTCTTCAACTGTAGCACCCCACCAACTTCTGGATTCTGCTCCCGCAGTGTTTGGAGTTGACCAAATTTCTTGGAGAACACTACGGCGATGCCCCTGGACATTCGAAGATCTTCTGCCACACAGTGCGCTAGTGCGTAGTCAGCAGGCACCTCGAAAAGGTCTCGTGACTCCTCTCTAGTAACCCCATGTAGAACTTTCTGCCCGTTTGAATACAAGGACATAAACTTCTCGAACGTCATATAATCCTCCGGTGGCTTGAGGGTGCGAACTTGGTCATGGTTTCCAGCGTAAGGGGCCAACCTGTTGAAATGGACGACCCTTGGTTTCCCTCGGGGTGGCTTATGGATTCGGTACACAAGGTCGTTTATCCTTTTCACGATTTTATACGGGCCTTCCCACGAGTTCCGCAACTTTGGTGATAGTCCACGACGACGTTTGGGGTTGTACAGCCAAACCAGGTCATCAACCTTAAATCCTCCAGCGTCGGCTTCGATGTCATTAGTCTTCTTCATTTTATCGCTGGCACTCTGGATGTTCAACCGGACTCGTTCGTGGATGTCGTCCATTCTCTGCCGAAGTTTGCTGACGTAGTCCTCTCCCGCAGTGTCTTGTCCTGGCGGTATCCCAAACTTCAGGTCACAAGGCAGTCGCAGTTCTCGGCCCATTATAATACTAGCAGGAGTTTGACCGGTTGACTCGTGTACTGCGGATCGATAGGCCATCAGGAACAAATGAAGATACTGGTCCCAGTCTCTTTGATGGTCAGAGACAACCTTGGACAAGTGGCGGTTGATCGTCCTGTTCATCCGTTCCACCATTCCATCGGACTGCGGATGTAGGGCCGTGGTTCTTGTCTTGCGGATGTTCAGCAGTAGACATATATCTTGGAAAAGGTTGGATTCGAAATTTCTGCCTTGATCCGAGTGCAGCTCCATTGGAATACCGAATCGACATATCCACTCTTTCACCAAGACGTCGGCGACGGTGATGGCTTCCTGGTTGGGCGGGGCATAGGCTCCCGCCCACTTACTGAAGTAGTCCATTGCCACAAGGATGTATTTATTCCCGTGGTCGGATACGGGAAACGGCCCGGCGATGTCAATGGCGATTCTCTCGAACGGGCTGCCTACGTTGTACTGACGCATCGGGGCCTTGGGTCGTATTCGAGGTCCATTGCTAGCAGCGCATACAGCGCACTTTCTGCACCAGTCCTGGACGTCAGCTTGACAATTGGTCCAGTAAAACCGTTGCCTCACTTTCTGCAGGGTCTTCGTCACTCCCAGATGTCCTCCAGCGACTCCATCATGGATTTCCCGCAGCACTTCCTCTCATCTGTTCCTGGGAACAATTATTTGGCGTCTGTCTTCCCCACCAATATCGGCCTCCAACACACGTTTCAGGATCCCATTGTCCAGAATAAGAGAGTTCCATTGTGCCCAATAGGACTTAACAGCCGGCGAGTAACCTGCGACTTCCTGCCATGATGGTCTTCGATTGCCCTTCTTCCAGCTGACAACTAAGCCAAGGTCGGGGTCTTTCTCTTGGTCTTTCTGGATCTTGCTGTCATTCCAGTTGTCATCCATTGCCGCGGTTCTACAAAGTGTTGCTTCTTCTCTTCTGCTCGTCGGCAATTTGAGCAATCATCTGACATGGTCTTCGCGACAAGGCATCTGCATTCTTATGGCTAGTTCCGGCTCGATGTTCGATCTCGAAATCGAATTCTTGGAGTCTCTCGATCCAACGTGCTACTTGACCCTCAGGATTTTTGAACTGTAAGAGCCATTTGAGAGCTGCATGGTCAGTTCTCAACAGGAATCTTCTTCCATACACGTACTTGTAGAAGTGCTCCACTCCCTTTACAACAGCTAACAGCTCTCGCCTGGTGACACAGTAATTGCGCTCTGGTTTGCTGAGCGTCTTGCTGAAATAAGCAATGACCTTCTCCTGTCCCTCCTGGATCTGAGATAGGACAGCTCCAAGTCCCACGTTGCTGGCGTCCGTATCCAAAATGAATTTCCCTTTGGGTAGGGGATAGCTCAGTACAGGTGCGTTGATCAAAGCTCCTTTCAGCTTCCTGAATGAGTCTTGACCTTCTTCGGACCACTGGCACTTTGTTTGGCCCTCCGTGAGCCTGGTCAGTGGTTTAGCGATGTTGGGAATCCCAGCACATATCGGCGATAGTATGTGCATAAACCAAGGAAACTTCGAAGTTGGTGAATGTCTTTGGGATGGGCCAATCCTTAACAGCTTTGATCTTCTGGTCATCCACTGCTACTCCTTTCCCAGAGACAACGTGGCCGAGGTATCGTACTTTTTTGGAACAGATGGCATTTCTTAGGGCTCAGCTTCAATCGAGTTCCTCAGTCGCAGGAATACTTCCTCCAAGTTTTTCACGTGGTCCTCGAACGATCTGCCGACCACAATTATGTCATCGAGATACACTAAACACGTGTTCCATGAGAGTCCCTTCAGCACTGTCTCCATCAATCTTTCGAATGTGGCGGGAGCATTACAGAGCCCGAATGGCATAACGGTGAACTGCCACAATCCTGAGCCGATGGTAAAAGCAGTCTTTTCTCGATCTTCCTGAGCCAGTTCTACTTGCCAATATCCACTCTTCAGATCAAGGGTCGAGAAAATCGTGGAACCAGCCAACGTGTCTAGGGTGTCATCTATTCTCGGGAGAGGGTAACTGTCCTTCTTCGTGACATTATTAAGTTGGCGATAGTCTACACAAAAGCGTGTCGATCCATCCTTTTTCTTCGCCAGTACGACTGGAGAGGACCAGGGACTGTCAGATGGTTCGATAACTCCTTCTTTTCCCATATCGCTGACTATTTTGTCAGACTCTTCCTTCTTGGCAAGAGGAAGTCTTCTTGCTGATTGCCGGATCGGTCGGGCATCCCCAGTATCAATCTTGTGCTGGACCACAGTAGTTCGACCTCCTTTTCCTTGTCCGGTATCGAAGATGTCTTGGTACTTTTTGACTAAATCTCTTAGTTTGGGCTGTTGAGCTGGTTTTATATCTTTGGAAGAGATGGCAACTAATTTTTCTAGTTCTGTGGGCAAGTTGTTGGGTTGGCTAATCGTACCTCGTACGCCCCGGATCACAGATGAAACTGACGAGCAGTGCCCTAAAATTGTTCCTTTCTTTAAGGTCACTGGAAAGTAATTGACATTCATGACCCTTACCGGTACAAATTTTCTCAGCACGTAACAGCAACTTTGAAATCCAATTCCAACCCTCTGGAATTCATGATGTCCATTCCGATGATTGCATCGTCTTCGATGTCCGCTACAAGTGCCTGATGTTTCACTTTAGTGCTGCCCAAAATTATTTCAATCGGTAGTTCGCCATATACAGTAGCTGGCTCCCCTGTTGCTGTGCGTAGCTTCCAAGTTGTCGGTTCAATTCGTTCCGGTGTTCTGGCGAAGGAAGGCCCGAGAATTGTCCTAGTCGCACCTGTATCTAGCAGCATGGTGCAAGGCTCGTTATTGATGAGACCGTCTACGAAAATACCTCTGTTTTGTCGTTGCAGGATAGCGACATATGCGTTGTTAACCGGGGCTTGCTGGACACAGGCCGACGATTGCCCCTTCTCGTCGACCTTCTTTAGTTTTCCTGCATCGGAGTCGTGTTTTCGAATTTTGGACATTTGCTACGCACATGTCCAATTTTGCCACAATTCCAGCATCTTATCTGTCTTTTCTCAGGCAAAACTTCCTTAATCACTTTCCTTATGGCAGCTTCCAAATTAGCAGGCTCCTGTGAGTCTTCCTCAATCATTCGGACTTTACTCTGGCTTTTGCAAGATTGTTTCGCTGCCTCGAATTCCAAAGCGCGTGCCAGTGCGTCTACGAGATGAGTTGGACGGGCTAGTGTCAACGCTTGTCTGGTTTCTTGGTCACGGAGTCCATCCAGGAATGCTTGAACCGCTAGTCGCTCCATTACATTTTCTGGTGTGGCTGGATATGCGAGACGAACCAAGCGTGCAATGTCAGTTTCGAATTCTTGTAAGGATTCGCCCGATTTTTGGCACCGATTTTTCAGCTGGGAGTGGTATACGTGTTCCAAATGGGCGTGGCCATATCGTAATTCTAGATGTTTAATCAGCTGATCATAGTCCTCCTGTTCTTGGGCGGTGAGAGTTTGTAGAATATTTGTCGCTTCTCCACGTAATGCAAGTGTCAGTCTCAGCTCTTTCCCCTGCATTCCATCCGTTTGCTTTGGCCGCTGCTTCAAACTGCCGGCGGTAATTTGCCCATGGAGTTTTCGTCGAACTGAGGCGGCTTCATGGAAGCTTCCTATTTCTGAATTGATCTTGACATCTTTTATTCCTCTTGAACTTTATCAGTTCAAACTCAAGTCCACATTGCATTTTCGTTAACCATCTCTGTGGAGGGCGCACTATTTATTCGTTTTCCAGCTTACTGATTGTTTCCTTTATTTTGTCCATTCCTGCCTCGACCCCATCTTTGATTTTATCTACCTCCGTGTTCATTTGCTCCCTCATTTTATCTACCTCTGTCTCAACGGTTCCCATTCTTTCTTCTAGAAAATTAGCCACACCACACAATTCTTTTTTTAGACCTTCTGTGTTTTCCAGGAACTTCTCTTCCAGGCTTCTTGAATTTTCTAGAAGCTTCTCTTCCAGATTTCTAGAATTTTCTTCAAGCTTCTCTTCCAGATTTCTAGCATTTCTTCCAGGCTTCTTGAATTTTCTAGAAGCTTCTCTTCCAGATTTCTAGAATTTTCTTAAAGCTTCTCTTCCAGATTTCTAGCATTTTCTTCCAGACTTCTTGAATTTTCTGGAAGCTTTTCTTCCAGATTTCTAGCATTTTCTTCCAGGCTTCTTGAATTTTCTAGAAGCTTCTCTTCCAGATTTCTAGAATTTTCTTGAAGCTTCTTCCAGATTTCTAGCATTTTCTTCCAGACTTCTTGAATTTTCTAGAAGCTTCTCTTCCAGATTTCTAGAATTTTCTTCAAGTTTTTCTATTATCGGACTCAAATCACCTCCGGGAACTTCGAATAAAAATTTTTCGGGGTCCTCACCTTCTTGTATAAGTCCTTCTGCAAGTATTTCCTGGAGTACTTGCTCTTTGCCTGTTGTTTCCACTTCCCTTTCCTCCAATTCCTGTTTCAATTCCGCTACCTTCAAGTCCGCAAGGCGCACTTTTCTTGAACACATTTTGTCTTTGACGAGGTATCAGTCTGTTTCACACGAAAAGTTTATCAGTTTGTTAAAAATTCACTTCGCGAATTCTTTTCCACGGGCCACCAGTCTATTGTCTGTTTCACGCGAAGAGTGTATCAGTTTATATTCCCACGCACAATTGTCCACTTCGCGAAAACCGGGCCACTGTCTATTTTCTGTTTCACGCGAACAGTGTATCAGTTTATATTCCCACGCACAATTGTCCACTTCGCGAAAACCGGGCCACTGTCTATTTTTGGGCGTACAAAAAGGTCTATCAATTTATTTTTCTGACTATCCACTCCACGATCACTTGTTTATTTTCAAAATCCCACTTCTGACACCAATTGTAACGTAAATAAACTTAACTTGGTTTTAGTAATTTATTTCACACTTAAATCTTCAACTTAATTTATATTACGCCACTGTATAGCTCGATCGTATGGGCTCGTTCAGACTGTCCGTGCCATCTTGAGGGCTACCTATTTATCTCCGTCACAGAATTCCCGATCTTTCGAATTCCGGCAGTTGGAGACCAGCATGTTCCAATCGTTTCCAATATCGACCGTTGCTCTCTGCGGCAGAGCGACTGGACTGTTCTCGAACATCTCCGGGGATGACCTCATCGCTGTCGACGGCAACGCGCGAGGCGACAGGTCCGGCCTAGGTTCGTTACATTATTCATTGTCTATGTCATAGGCATTAGTTAGAATTGATGTTAAAAATTTTGCTTGGTGACTGTTAGGAGCATTTACTGAGGATACAGTAGGTCTCATAGCCAGAGTGGGTGTATGTATTTTAGGTAAAGCATAGAATCTGGGGGCTATAGAATTATGAATATTCAATTTTTTTGCTGTAGTTGAATCAATATATTCTTTCTTTAATAGATCAGATACTAATTTGTTGGCATTCTGTTGCAATGTGCTGACAGGATTACGAGGTATTTTCTCATAATATTTGTGATCTTCTTATAGTTCCAAGCTTTTGTCAAGGTAATTTTGTTCATAAATTATGACTGTCAGATTCCCTTTATCACTTCTGACAATATATAAATTGGGATTATCTTTGAAAAACTTTTTGCATTTAATGAAAATTAGATGTGAAGCATCTTTTTTAGAGGAAAATGTATGTAAGTAATTAGTAATAATGATTGTACATTGGGCTCTGAAGCAGTCTTGTTCACTGTTAGGAAACATGGAAATTATAGATTCAACATCGGCTAATAATGACGATACTCTGAAATCTTTTATGTTAGGACACAAACTGAATTTTGGACCAAGTGATAAACAAGGTTTTATATCGTTGGGAATAAGACTGTCTGTTGAGTTTTTGGAACGTGGTTCCTCATCGCGCGTTGCGAAAGAGGGCTAGACGGAATAAATTAAGACCAAAAGTTGTAACGAGACTTTCGCTATGGTTGTAAGCCGTGCGGCGTGCGCGTGTTTCTCTGTTTGTCTCGCTCTCTCTCTCTCTCTCTCTCTCTCATAGAAAGCAAGCCAGTTATTTTCGTTTCGTTTTTCTATTTCACATCGAACATTGTTGTGTCGCGACGATTATTTTTGTTGAGTGTATACTGGTTTTTTGTACATAATAAATAATGAAAAATAATAACAATAATGAATCCTGACAGTGTTTCTGCACAAGTTCCGGATATTGCTGATGGAGTTAGGTAAGTAGAGATTTTACACAGACAATAATAAATGCTTATGTATTTTTAGCAAGTTCGCATTATAACTTCAGTAGTAGTTTATAGCCGTTTCTAGGAAACCCCTCCCCATGACTTCGACCCCCCTAGCCCCTCCAATTGCAGCCCATTGCATTTGATCTTGACCCCCCCACTGTAACCTTGAGATGGGGAGGTTGGAGGTCGTGTATCATTGACATTGAAGTGTCCTTGTGGTAGATCGTGTGGTGTTTGCATGACCTTGGTGTGTAAGAGGGATTCATTTCTCGTTGACCTTGTAGCGCTAGTCGATGAGTAAGGGATTCTGCAAGGTGGAATATATGAAACATCTTCGAGAACACTCATCTCATGTGTGTGGTGGGGGAATTGTTTCCTATGAAATGGGTGAAACTTCATCATATCAATTATCCTTGTAATTGTAATAGAATATATAAGTATAAAGTGCTGAAAATTACACATAAGACAAGAACTGTATTATATCAGTAATCCTTTCAATTGAAATTGAATATAGGAATATCAAGTGTTGAAAATCACTCATAAAAGAAAAATAGATGTAAAATCGATGCGTCTTCTCTTTGTTTTCTGATATACTGTTTTTCTTCTGATGCTCAAATAATAAATGACATTGAATAACTGTACTGAAAACTCCACTGTAGGAGTTTGAATGAAATGAATATTTTGAATGGTTTCATTGACAGAATATTATGGTCTCTTATACTAGAATGATATGTAGGATTCGACTGAAATAATTCTAATAATGGAATGGATAAGCAACGCTATTCATCGTTTTATAGTTTTCCTTAGATTCCCAACAAATATTAGATTGACAACGAGCTATAATTACAGTCCCCTACCAGAAAATTCTATTGTTGATTCCTAAAATTAGATTATTCACTCATAGCCAGTGATGATTCGATTGGCCTGGAGAAGATTGAAAATTTCCGTATTAATATGTCATGACTAATTCTAGAATCTTTGTTTCATTCATTCATAGAAAATCTGAACTTGAGTTCAACGCCTTCAGTTTTGAGCATATATTTATATATCTTCTAGATGTGGACTCATCGTTAATATTATTCCCAATTTGAATTAATCGAAGGCTTCTTATAATTATTTCCCCAATTTCTAAATCATTTATATGCAAACTTCGATAACTTTATTTTTGTGTGTGTGATGTTACGCCACTGGTCTATTATGGAAGAAATATTCAACACTAATAGACCACTACTTCTAAGGAAATCTCAAATATAGTGTCCCTATACTTGATCAATCCTTACTTGAAAAATTTCTCGTCAGAGTAATTACTTTGACATATAGAGAGCATCAATCACCTGGGAATAATTAAACCAAGATTATTTTTCGAGAGCGGCTTCAAGGAAATATCCTTTTCGCCCTATACTTGGGAATGTGGGGCGTTTATCTAGGAGCACGTACCGATCTCAGGAAGATTGTGGAATAATGCACTTGGAAAAGCATTAGAGATATACATATATATTTTATAAAAGTTACAAAGCATTTCCATCCGTTTTATACATTTCTAAAATGATACAATAGTCAGAGAACAGTGGAGGGTTTACATTTAGTCAGTTTCTGTTAGTCTCAAAGTCAAGTAGACTGAATATAAGTTAGAATGACATCAATAGTTGAAACAGCTATTGGTAATTATTATTTGAAAAATATGGAAACATAAAATATGGAGACAATTAAAAACACATGAAAAATAAAAATGATTCAATTTGACCAACCATAAATCCAGAGAAATATATGAACTCACTCCATATCACCAGGTATCAACACTTATTCACTCGATATTTGTTTTACCCTATATTAGTTCAACCGTATTACTATTTTAATTATTTCTGCAGAAGTTGTTCATTTAATTTTATATCGCACTGTATATTAGACTATAGTTGTATGGATAATGTTTTTCTATGAGGTCATGAACTATCGGTTAGAAGATTTCGTTGTCTCATCTAGATCTTGAAGCAGTGATAAAATAATCTTCAAATATGATAAATACTGTTTACTAGTGTATTCACTTTGTAAAGACTTTACTCGTGCAGTTCCGGTTTAACTCGATTGGAATTTTCTTTCTCAATAGTTTCGCAAGTTCACTGCAATATGATCATATTCGAATACTTCTCATCTTTATGGCACTACATGGTAATCGAATGAAAATAAAACACCTCTGAGAGGATATGTTACGTGACCGACGTCTGGTTAACATGTCATTCTGTTGGTCGAGTCGTGGCGCCTTTTATATCAGCCCCCTTTTTCATGGATCGCTCGCGGGTCACATTTCCTAACATTAGTTATATTTCACTTGTCATAATAAATCACTTTCTCAGTTATTGATGGCTTTCTACGTTAGTGGACAAAAAACAATGAATGATTTATCTATTCCGTGGTCGTGTTGCATTAATGAGCTGTCAAAACCTATAATTTATAGTTGATTTGTATACTCATGAAATTCCTTAGATCTGCGTAACTCGTACGGGTGATGAGTTGTCGATAGCCAAGTGGTAAAAAGGGTGACTTATTATATGTATTCCGATGCTCGCAGGTGTTGAGTCTATTTTTAACGTGCCTTCGTTTATTCGTTTGGTCGAATATTTGATTTTAGAATTTGCAGAGTTCATATTTATAAATATCTTGTTTTTCTTTTGATTGAAAGTTTTTTTGTACTTATGGGGGCATGACATTCGACCCTAACTCATTGAAAAGATTTTGATATGATCAAAACCATTCTCTATTCAAGTATTCTGTTTTTACTTTTTGTACAAAACAATAAAATATGTTTTACTCTTCTGGATAATAATCATAATCTATGAAGAGAATTGTGATCCTCACCTTCCATTACTTAATCCTAGTGATTCCCAAAGAATGAACATGCAAACAACATGCAATCACTGAAATAAAGTCTCTGTCTTTTCTGCTTCATACGTTCCAAGGTGAATGTGTACTATTATCGGTTATTCAAGGGATCGTCTGAATATGCTGTTGACAGCAAATATAATACTGTCTGGCTGGTCCTCTGGGAATTCTTCACGGGTACGCTGGTGGATTCCTCGGGTTGACAGTGATAATTTATGACTGTCGTAGGGTGGTTATTTTTCCCACCCTTTAGATATCTGGCTTCGAAGTTGAAGCCTCCAGTACTGCCTCGAGACGTGAGTGGTTCATAATCGGTCCGTGTCTCTGGTTATGCAAAAGTTACCCTCGCATTGCATAATATAGTAGGTGTCCTCGGGTTTAGTGGTAAATTGGGGTGCTGCGTCACTGGTTCAAATTCTTCGGGTTTGTTTCCGAAATGCGGTGTACTAATAACATTTGTGAGTTCTTGTGTGGATAGTGTCCGCCGAATTCTGTATGGAGTGGTTGGACTCGAAGAATACCGCAAGCTTTGCAAGTGCTTCCATCTGGACTTTGCTGGTCCCAGAAATTCGCCTCACATGACGGATTATCAATTGCTCATCTTCAGAAAATATCTTTTGGTCGAGACATCTGAGTTCACAATGTACCTCTAGTGTACGTTCCATATTTGCACTGTTTGTTAGTTCTTTCGTTAGTTTTACGTATTTACTGGTCGTTTAACATCGTAGCGATTTTTTTTTTCTAGTTGGAATGTTCTGCAAAACACATTTTTTAAAATGGAGATTGATGATTATCTTTATTATTTTTCTCGGCGAGTCGATTTCTATACGTTTTTCTATCTGAATTATTTTCATAACATAACGAGCTTTCCTATATTCTGTGATCCGTAACAGTATTTTATAGTAACGGTTTTAGTTCAGTCTGCAATTCTCATTATTTATCGTTATTTTTACGTCCCCAAATTTTCGAGTGTTTAGGTGGAATTAGCTGTCACTGTCTTCAGCATCGAAGGCAATTTATGATATTGGCCTCGTTCGATTGTCACGTTTCAGTCGATTCACTTTGATTTGTTACCGCACTGTAGTTCAATTATTCTAATTCAGCCTTTCATTTAGGTCCCAGTGCATTTCTTATTCTCCAACGAATTAGGATTAATTTTGTTTATTCTTCACCCCAGCCTATAGAGAGTTCTTATCAACTCCAATCCTAAAATTTCAGAGTGGTTAGGAAATATGCTTTGGCAAATTTTAGTTTCAGGGTTATTCCCTTTTCGAAGTCTCCTTCATTTCTCCTGAAAACATTCAATAAATACATACTATATACATTTCTACATTCCAAGTGCATCACTTGAAAATTCTTGTTTGATGATGCCTACCTGATTCATCCAAACAATTCCACGGTTGTTTTCGAACAGTGCCGCGCGACATGGTTTGGTGAGAGTGATTCATTCCAGGAAAGCTTTCTTCATTCTTGTTGGTCATTATTTCACTTGACTTACAATTATCTTCACTTTCGGCATTAACTACTGGTAATTCATCTGATATCTTTTCTTGATTCTGTACTGGAATTTGTTCTGATTCTACCACATTCTATACATATATTCAATAATCTGGGCTGTAGAAATTTCTCCCTAGACAAATAATTTTCAGCTTTTTGATTTTCAGCTATAGAAAAAAAAACTATCTTTGGCGACTGTCATTCCTAGGTGCTCGGCAGCTTCCAACTACCTGGTGGATGGAGTATTTCCCTTGGGTTATTCATCCCTACCTCCAAGACTGTTTCTCCAGGATTTTCTATATTCTACATCGATCATTTAGATTCCATGATGCGTTGGCTTCTGCAATTTCAGTTCTCCCTGAATATGTTTGGCAACTTTCCTGACCATTTTCATTCTCAAAGATTTCTATCCCAAACCGTATATCTTTCATTTTCTGGGCATCTTCCCCCATATCCTGTATAGTGCGTTCCATTTTCCGAACATACTTTCCTTTAGTTCCGCTGTGGTACTGCATGGACATCTGGAAATTTCCGTTCCATCTCTCTTTTTCCTTAGGCAAGAAATGTTCGTCCCTAGGCGTATCCATTCCTACTTGTTGACTGTCATTTCCGAGCAGCGTACTGTCTCTCACGATTATCGTTTTCCGATCATTGGTTTTTCCCATTGTTCTGGCAGAAATAGTGTCATCCTTGGACGAACTGGCTCTTCCACTACGAATGTCGTTCAAACTTTTCCGACTGTCTGCATGACGATCTCTCCTAGTGTACAGGGTGTTTCGGTTTTTCCATTTTCCACCTCTAGCAATTTTCTACATTCATATCTTTCTTCTCGTTTGGAAAATAATGTCCCTTTTGAATCATTATTTCCCTGTTGCTTGCTTAAACTCTCATGTCTGTTATTTCCTTTCCTAGGCGATCTCTCATGTTCTTCAGTTGACGTGTCCTTTCCAAAATACAGTGTCCCTTTAAAATCACTGATTTTATTCTGATAGTACAATCGCTCATTTCGGTTATCGTTCTTTCCAAACGATTCGCCATATTCCTCAGTTGAACTGGTTTCTTCGAAGGCTAGTTTCCCACTTGGATCACTAGTCTCGGACATCCCTATCAGATTCGAGTCTGCAGGTCTCGTTTTATGGCATGAAAATATCTTTATAATTACTTCTCGGATTGATTCGGGCGCGCCTTTGCTCTTCAATCCTAGTTTTTGGTCAGAATTCATTTCTATCCAATCATTCATTATGGTAGTAATGTCCTTCAACCTTTTTTCCACTTCTTCAAACTTATTTTGCAAATTACTATGTTCGTTATTCTCGTTTATTTGGCATACATGCTGGATATACAATTCTATAGTTTCCCCTAATAGATACATTTGATTTTCGCTCCAATCAATTTTCACGTGGTATTTTCGTAAGAAATCTAAACCCAGTGTCAGTTTGGCGCTAAGGTGATCATTATCAACGATTAGGAATTCATGTCCAATAACTTTACCCCCATTTGATTCAATTGGTAATATAACCGATCCAATACAATGAGCGAAATTTCCTCGTACATTTCTGAGGTGATATGGCGAATCATAATTCATTTTCATACCTCTAGCAATACTAATATGAATCAATGACACTTGGGCTCTCATATCTATGGATATATTCCTCAAAATTCCTGCTACTTCTGAATTGATTACATTTTTCTCTTCACTCCCTTCATCGTAGGTTATTTTATTTTTTTCTTGCCTCTCTCTATTTGAATAGTTATTTCTGCTATTTCCTTGATTTCTTGCGCAGCTTTCCCCTGAGGCGTGTGAAAGCTGCTATTCCTTCTAAATTCCGATTATATCCTACATTTTCTCATACTTTTTCAAATTGTTTTCATTCGCATTACTATTTCCTGTTTGGTTCCTATCAATAATTCTCCCAAAATTTTGATATCGGTTTCTATGTGAATGGTTAGAAAACCTACATCCTTGTTCATTCATTCTCCCATGAGATCAAAATCTATTTTCTTTCGAATAGTTAGGAACCTTTTTCTTTGTTTAGTTATTCTTCCATATTTTCGCGATCTGTTTCCGTTAGCGTAGTTGGAAAACCATTGTCCTGATTCACTGAATGTCTCATTTCAAAAACTATTTCTATTGGGACAACTATACGACATATGTCCCGATTCTTAACAGGTAAAACATAAATATTTTTTCTTATTACAATTTTCTTCTGCATGTATTTTTCTATTGCAATGGGTACACAATATTGAATTTGCATTGAAATCTCTACAATTCATTTTCGCTGGATTTGTTAGTTTCCCAAGTAATTCTTCTTTTTCTGCTGATTCGATGGCTTATTTCAAATTGACAAGACTGGCAGATAAAACTTTTTTCCTCACATGATCTAACAGTACTATTGCAAATTGCACAAGGGTATCCTGTTCATATTTTTGCCTCAATACATTGTCAACTCTATTAGTTCCTGTAAGTTTTCTTATTTTCGCTGCGCATATTTTCGATCTAATGAAAAAATCCCTAACTGATTCATTATTTTTCTGATAACAATTCAATATTTTTTTTGTTCTTCTCCAAGTGATTTCAATTTGCGAAACTGTTCCAAAAATTCCATTTTAAATCCTGGCCAATTGACCGTAAGTTTTAATCTATCTTCTGCGTCTTCAAATGATCTGGCGATTCCTGTCAATTTTGATTTAACTATGGAAGTTGCTTGACTGTGTCCATTTTGCTACAGCTGCCAAATGCTCAATCTCACGAAAAAAATCTTTGGTATCTGTGGTACCTTTATAAGAAGGTACATTGTCCACACTGATAGTGATTGTCGGTTCAAAGCTGATCCTACCAGTCCACGGAACTGTTGTCGGAGTTTCCATGGTTTGATAATTTTGATAAAAATCTCCATTGATAAAAAAATCACTTGTTTTCCCGAATACTTCCTGAGATTTGATCGGTATTAACGCTATATATATTTTTTTTTTCCCTAAAGTGTTTTCAGAATAACAACGATATTATACTAAACTATTCCCACAATTTTTCCACTCGTTTACTCCTGTTTGAATTAGTCTCTTCCACACTGGCATTATTCAAAAGAAATAGTTCTATATTTTCCAAATTATAAAAAAAAACAGATTCAATTCTAGTTTGACATCCTTGTTCTGTGTAAAATACCATATATGCGTTAATATACCCCTAAATTAATATCCTTTTTCACCTGATACCAGATTTGACGCCACTGGCCTATTATATCGGGATACAGTCCCTCAAAGAAAACACCAGTGGTATGCCCAGCTAGATACAGGGTGTTATGAATCAACACACCACACCTGTAATACCAAATGTAAGGACAGGGAAGAGATGGGGAAGTAAATACTCCAACATCTGACCAACCAAATATTACGCCACTGGCCTTCTATGTGAGATCACCCCTTCGAAAAAGGACCAACTATCGCTTAGGAAATCTCAAAAATAGTGCCCCTATACTTGTTTAATCCTTCCTTGAGAAGTTGCTCATCAAAGTGAATATTTTGACGTATAGGAAGCATCAATTACTTGGGAATATTTGAACCGAGATTATTTCTCGAGAGCGGCTTCAAGAAAATATCCCTTTCTCTCTATACTTGGGAATTTGAGGCGTTTATCTAGAAGCACGTACCGACCTCAGAAAGATTGTGAAATAATGCACTTGGAAAAGCATTAGAAATATACATATATATATATATATATATATATATATATATATATATATATATATATATATATATATATATATATTATAAAAATTACAAGGCATTTCCATCCGTTCTATATATTGCTGAAATGATACAATAGTTGAAGAAGAGAGGAGAATTTACATTAAGTCAATTTTTTGTCAGTCTTAAAGTCAAGTAGACTGAATATTAGTAAGAATGACATGAATTGTTCAAACGACTATTGGTATTATTATTTAAAAAATATGGAAACATAAAATATGGAGATACAATCAAAAACACATAGAAATCATAAATGATTCAATTTGCTCAACCATAAATCCAGAAGAATATATGAACTCACTCCATATCACCAGGTTTCAACAATTATTCACTCCATATTTGTTTTACTCGATATTAGTTCAACCGTATTACTATTTTAATTATTTCCGCGAAAGTTGTTAATTTACTTTTATATTGCACACTATATTAGGCTATAGATGTATGGATAATGTTTTCCTATGAGGTCGTGAACTATCGGTTGGAGGTTTTCGTTGTCTTATCTAGATCTCGAAGCATTGATAAAATAATGTTTAATTATGGTAAATACTGTTGACTGGTGTATTCACTGTGTGGAATCATTACTCGTGCAGTTCCGGTTTAACTTGATTGGAATTTCATTTCTCAATAGTTTTGCAAGTTCACTGCAATATGATTATATTCAAACACTTCTCATCTTTATGGCAGTACATGGTAATCGAATGAAAGTGAAACAACTCTGAGAGGACATGTTACTTGAACGACGTCTGGTTACCGAATCATTCTGTTGGTCGCGTCGTCGCGCCTTTTATATCACCTACCTTTCTCTTGGATCGCTCGCGGGTCACATTTCCTAACATTAGTTATCTTTTACCAGTCACTTCCTCAGTAATTAATGGCTTTCTACGTTAATGGACGAAAATAAAAAGAACTTGGATGATTTATCTACTTCGTGGTCGTGTTGCATTAATGAGCTGTTAAAACCTATAAATTATAGTTGCTTTGTTTACTCATTAAATTCCTAAGATATGCGTAACTCGTACGGGTGATGAGTTGTTGATAGCCCAGTGGTAAAAAGGGTGACTTTTTAATGCATTCCGATGCTTGCAGGTGTTGAGTCTATTCTCAACGTGCCTTTGTTTATTCGTTTGGTCGAGTATTTGATTTCAGAATTCATTTTCACTCCTAGTGAATTATGCAGAGTTCATATCTATTAATATCTTGTTGTTTCTCATGCATGGAAGTTTTTCTGTACTTATGCGGGCATGACAGTGGGTTACTTATTCTTGAAGATATTTACATATATCCTTCCTCATTTTGAATGACTCTGTTTCACATGGTGTTACATCATCTCAATAAGATAAAACTCAATGATGGATTGAGCCTCTGGTTGGGCAATACCTGTTTTTCCATAATAATAGAGAGCACTCAAATATATTGGGTTAATTCTCACTGCTCCCACCAGTACTTTCTCATCTATGTCATCATTTTATTCCAGTTTCCACGTGACTACCATTGGTTTATATATTTTAGATTGATTAATAAATTCGGTATAACTTACTTTCCGTAGTTGAATAGGTTTTACAAAAAATAAATTATATAATTGAATTTTCGAGCACAATATTTCTTTTAAACGACGAAATCAAGAAGCAGAAGGTTCTGTAGTCGACTCGTATATTTTTTTATATATGACCACGCATAACTTCCCACAGAGTAGTCCGATTTCGGTGATCCTCCTCTCATTGGATAAGGTGTACTTCGAAGTTGCTCCCATTTGAATTTGAAAGAGAAAATCTTTCCCTAAGTGTAGCAAAATGGAAGATATTGATCGTTCACCCTCTGAATTTTGGTTCGTTAACCGATTCTATCAGACATAACTTTGTAGTGGGTTGTCCGATTTGTATAACTTTTATTAGCTAGTGTATACCTAATAGTTGATCATATTCGAATTCGGGATGGAATAATTCACCCCTATGGGTAGAAAAATAGGGGATGATTGATTTTTCACTTGTGAACATTGGCACACATATGTAGTTGACATTGACAGAATGCTATTGTCATCATTTTTGTTTCCCTACATCCGTCACAATAATAATATTCTATGAAAGGATGGAATTATATACGGAGTGATGAAATAAACTAACCGGAACTACCAATAATAATTTATATTGTACAACAATAGATAATTAAAATAGATAATCAAATTATTCAACTGTTAATAGTTGAAGTAAGGTGATTAAGTGAGTATTTTGGAAGTAATCAAAAATTAAATATGTAGTAATTATTAGATTTCAGCCACAAAAAATTTAAAAATAAAAACAAAAAATCAAATCGTCGAAAAACGGAACTGAAAAGCAAAAAATAAAATAAACCTTCTTAGTCTTAATTACTAAGCTCCCAAACTAATTCAGAGAACTAATTTTGAGTATGTGCCAAACAAACAATCAACGAAGATCATCAAATTACTTCAAAAAACTTATCAAAATGTCACCGCGCTTCCCGATGACATCATTTTACGCTTAACCTGAATCATATGCTTGTTTGTTTGGCGCCGACTCAAAATTGGTAACTTACATCAGTTCAGGAGCTGAAATATCAAGACTAAGGAGGTTTATTTTATTTTTCGTTTTTCAGTTCCGTTTTTCGGCGGTTTGATTTTTTGTTAAAATGTTTTTTTCTGTAAACAATTCAATTCTTCATGGAATGACCATCCACTGACAAATATTACTTCCACTCTTTATGAATACCAAGTAGCTCACAAAAAATTCTGAACAGAATTGGAAATTATTAAATGGTTCTATTTCAAACTATAAATAAATATATATATATATATATATATATATATATATATATATATATATATATATATATATATATATATATATATGAATATACATATATATATATTTATAAAACAACTTCCACAACGCTATGTCTTGATAAGTCTAGATGTTGTTTCCTTATTCAGTAACATACCGATAGATTCAGTGTTAAAAAGTATAACTAAAAGATGGAGTAAAATAGAAGAACATTGTGATATTTCACAAACAAAATTTTTAGAAATCATTCAAATCATATTCAAATCAAGTTTATTTTCGTTCGAAGGAAATTTCTACAAATTCTTGGAACACCTATGGGAGCTACCATCTCACCCATCATTGCTTCGTATTTAATGGATGAGCTTTCTGAAGAAATATTACCACAATTGACCTCTGAAGTTCCTTTTGAAAAAAAAATTGTGAATGATATTATTTGTGCAATACCAATGGATAAATCCGATGAAATTTTATGAAAAGTAAATAACTACAATAAAAATTTACAATTCACAATTGAATTCGAAAAAATTTGAAGTTTTCAGTTTTCAGATACTAGAATAATCCGTAGAGAAAACGATTCACTAATCACAGATTGGTATATGAAACCAACAAACTCTGATAGATACATGAACTATCATTCCTTCCACTCAAAAAGAATGAAAATGAATTTGATTCTTTGTATGAAAAAAAGAATCAAGATGATGGTTCATCCTTCATTGAAAAACAAGAATTTTAAAATTCTCAGAAATATTTTACTAGATAATTTTTACCCCAAAAAACTTCTTTATATAATTCTTTTCAATACCAACTCTGATATACAAATTTATAATGACGACACAAATGATCAAAATCCACAAAATAACAATGAAAGAATAATAATATCATCAAATATAATCAAACTATTCAAAAATGAAAGTACCATGAAAATCTCTCAAAAAATATTAAGACTATTGGAAATTTAAATACGAGGTTGGAAGATCCCACACCAGATTTAAAGAAATCAAATGTTATCTACAGCATACCATGTAACAACTGTGATTTGAATTATATTTGTACAAGTTCAAGAACTTCAAATAACCGTATTATTTCTCACAGAATTGATATAAGACTCAACAAGAAGTCATGTGCATTGGCTCAACATGCTATTGAAACATGCCAAAAAATATCAGTCAGAAATTTTTTTATCCAAAAGATTATTTCTTGAAACGATTGAAATTAATAAATCCAATCAAAATATCAACAGAAAACAGATATCGAAAACCTTAGTAAAATCTACAGTTATCTTTTACAAATAGATCAAAACTGATGATTTCCAAAGAATAAAAATTCACACACCCACTACAATATTTTATAAAGTACTTCCTTCATTTCAAGTATTTTTTCTCAATAATGTAATTTACATATTTGAGGACCCTGAAGAAGTTTCAAAATTGAAACGAAAGCTCGGTCCAAAGTATGAAAGAGTTTTTCATATTTCAACACTTGTGATGACTGGAGATCCCCGTTATTCCCCACTGTTAATGAAAATATATATATATATATATATATATATATATATATATATATATATATATATATATATATGTATATATATTCAAATTCATATTCATAAATCTGGAGATTACAAAACCCCTAGCAATTATAGACCCATCTCAGTAATAAACAACTTTGCAAAAATATTCGAAAAGTGCTTGAAACATCGTTTGATGAAATTTTTCACCAAACATAAGTGTATCACAGAGAAACAGTATAGATTCCAGAAAAACATGAGTACAGAAGATGCAATTATGGATCTAACTGAAAATATTGTCGGAGGCTTGAATAAGTCAAGAAAATGGCCTGCGGTATTTTTCGACTTGGCCAAAGCTTTCGACACTGTCGCACAATATTTCACTTGAACGTCTCAATAAAGTTGGCATACGTGGCACAGCACTCAATCTATCAAAAAATTACTTACAAAACAGGACACAGCGAGTAAAAATTGAAGAGTCTCAGTGATCCACTAAAAATCACAGTCGGTGTTCCGCAGGTTTCAGTGCTGGGACCAATATTGTTTCTCGTGTATATTAATGACATTGCCGATCTTAATAACTTCCATGGCCATATAGTATCATATGCAGATGATACTGCTATTGTTTTTATAAATGATACATGGGAAAAGGTATATGAATGTACTAAATTAAGCCTCTCTCACATCCACAGTTGGTTGAACCACAGCCTATTGACAGTTAATTTTCAGAAGAGTAATTTCATTACTTTCCCTCTAACTAGTGAAGACCAACCTACAGAAAGATACATTTCAGTACATAGTTATTCTTGTGACGAAATATGCCTCAGAGGGTGTCCACAGATTGAAAAAATTTATAAACTAAAATATCTTGGCGTGATGGAGGACCAACACCTAAGGTGGGATGAACATGCATTATATATAACAAAGAAATTACGACAACTAATATATAAGTTTTATTCGTTACGTGATATTCTCAGCGGGAAAAACCTTACCATAATTTATAACTCATTGGCTGAGCCAATTCTAAGATATTGCATAGTAATATGGGGAGGTCTCTACCACAACGCGCAAAAAAAAAATGCAAACTACTCAAACTTGTTTGCTAAGAATAATCTACAGAAAGGACAGATTATATGATACAAAAAGTCTGTATAAGGAATCCAAGCAACTAAATATCAAAAACTTATTTGCATATCATTGCCTACTACATACCTACCGTTAAACAAAGCCCTATGGTAATCCGCTTAAACATTATGTTACCCGATTCATAGTAAACAAATCTATTGATTTGTCGATTTTCAAAAAAAGTCACTTACAAAGATTCCTTTTTTTTCATTGGCCTTAACCTTTATAATTCACTACCTCTATGTGTGAAAGAATTAAGAAGGGAAAAAGCTTTCAAAACTAAAATAAAGGAGCTCATGGAGTCAGATGAAATTAATGTTGATCTTTACCTGAAATTTCAGAAAAAAAACACCTCATATTAAATTCTGAAAACTATCTATTTTACTTTAGAAACAAATATTATTAATCACTGTTATGATGTTGTTCCGAAATTCATATTGAACTGTTGATACTAGAAATTTTAACTAAATATCTGATACTTACCTCGTATAAATTTCTGTACCTCCTCGCTTTACTTTAAAATCAATATTTACTGATCACTCGTCTGATTCATAAACTGTGTAAACTCTATGCATATTTTCTGGCTGATCATTAAGAAGTGCAAAACACAAGCATTCTGTGCTTAGTTTGTGTTCTTACTGATCGAAGGAATACAATGATAGTTAGGTAAATGAATGATATATGTATATATATACTTAATACTGACTAACTGTATTGTAATTTAAAATTTTTAAAAAAATTTAAAAAGGGGAATAATATATATATATATATATATATATATATATATATATATATATATATATATATATATATATATATATATATATATATATATATATATATATATATATATATATATATATATATAAAGGGTATGTAAGGTGGGAGTCGCATCGGACAATTTTCAACCGTAATCAGCGGCTCGCCTTTTTGTTAACTATGGTTGCAGTAATTGAATAGGAATTGGCTACAGAGATGGATGAATGATCGATATATGTCATGAAATCCGTGGCAACTCCCGAAACTGTATGAGTATCCTCAATGAAATTCTCAAATCTGAACAAGTTTGAGATTATCAAGAAATATATTCTTGAATTTATTTCAGAATTATAAATTAACTAATAACATAACTCATATTATCAAGAATGCATCGAAACAAAACAAAATGTTGGAAAAAACATCTTATTTTCAAGTTTTTAATCAAGAATTGATAATGTGTATAGGTACGCGATTCAGTACGTTCCATATAGACCATTCCATATTATGGCAGACTCAGCTCAGCTCAGCTACCGACTGCAAGAGGGCGATTTCACTATAGTGTAAAATAAGAATGGAAATTGAAAGCCAAGCATTAATTATGATACCTGGTGTTGCCAAATTGATATCTTCATAATGCTGGATGTTGGCCGTGAATTTCAACTTAGCGTGCCAAAGAAGGCAGTATTAATCCTATAAATAAACACGAGAATTAGCGAATAAAAGTTTTATTTGTTAGTTAATTTAATTTTAGAGAACCTAGAACTCCAGTAAACTGGAGTAACAGAAAATCCTGTGAAATGATTGTTTGAAAAAATATTATTTAAAATTTCTAAAAAACAATTTGGGGATTTTTCGAGAACTCTTCCGGCTCCTGGAAAATTCATAATTTCCATTTTTAACCTGATCGAATATTACATAACATTACAAAACGATATAGGTACAGATATATTCAACAATTGTGGTACCTACTTTTCTTGAAAATACCATCGAAAAACGAACTATTATTTATATGAAAAAATAAGACGAGATTTTATTCAAATGCACTAAGGGGGATCCTTTTTTTTTGGTGTGTGACGTAAGTTTTTCTATAACAGTATCAGAAACTCGTTGCACAAGAATACCAGTTTGTGCCTAACTGAAAACCTTGCGTAGTACCGAAAACATTTCGTGGCAAGGTTTCGAATCTGGTACAGAATAACCTACACACCTCAAAAGAAATTTGAATTTATTTTCAGTGCATTTCATTGAAAGCTTTTGAGATTTTCAAATCATATTTGGAAAATCGCCGTAAATATCGACAAAAAAAAACAATTATCAACTCTTAAATAAAAAAAAAATTGTCCCTCACCCCAAAAACTTCTACATGCATAAAAACTTTTCAACAAAAAATTACACCGACGAAAAAAGAAACTGAAAAGCAAAAAATAACCCTTCTCAGTCCTAATAACTAAGCTCCTAAACTAATGTAAGTGACTAATTTTGAGTCGGTGCCAAACAAACTAGCAATTGAATGATGGCAGCGGGATACATATTTTTTTAAAGAAAATTATTGATCTTCGTTGATTGAAAATTAGTTACTTACATCAGTTTAGGAGCTTAGTTATTAAGACTGAGAAGGGTTATTTTTTGTTTTTCAGTTTATTTATTCGTCGATTTCATTTTTTGTTAAAAAGTTTTTATTTCTTGTTTTTTTGTAGCAAAAATCTACTGACTACTACCTATTTGATTAACAATGAAGGGATCCATCATGTTGTAGTGTTATCAAAACTAGATATGTGTGCCAAGTTTGGAGAGAATCGATTCACACGTTAAAATCAATATTTCCCTATTTTAAAGGGATACCCTATACAATGAAAGAAAAATAATCTGAATCGGATAACCCAGTATGTCTGATAGAATTGGTTAACGGGCCCAAATTCAGAGGTTGACCAAACAATATCCTCATTTTGCTACCCCTGGGGGTGTATTTTTTTTTTCAAATTCAAATGGAACCAATCAAACCTCGTCCAATGAAAAATAAATCATCGGAATCGGACAATTATGTGGAAAGTTATGCGTGATCATACATAAACATAAAAATATACCCGTCAACTAGAGAACCTCCTTCTTTTTTTCGTAGGTTAAAAATACCAATTATAAATAGAAACAGACTATGAATCACAAAGCTCATCTCTCCATTTCATGAGATATCTGATTGCTGTTTACTGCCATTTTTTATGAAAAGTACCGCAATCAATGTTTTGGCGATTTTCAGAGTTTTCCAACAATCAAATTTGGATGACATTTT
This sequence comes from Gonioctena quinquepunctata, assembly GCA_018342105.1. Taxonomy (NCBI): domain Eukaryota; kingdom Metazoa; phylum Arthropoda; class Insecta; order Coleoptera; family Chrysomelidae; genus Gonioctena; species Gonioctena quinquepunctata. The sequence continues at coordinate 125,199 of JAFIRS010002316.1, read as the reverse complement.
GTAAATATGGGTTTTTTTCAAGGTGCTGAAAAAAAAAAAACAACTTCACAAAATCCGTAGTATTTTGCAATTTTGATGAATTTGTTTATGCTGTAAAATTACTTTTCCGCATACATTCGTTTTACCTACCCTTTCCGTAAATGACACAAATAGTCTGATCAACATGTGCCTTTTTTTCGAATTCGAGTTCATCTTCATCGAAAATTTGATGAAGTTGTCATTCAATCCGTAATTGCATCTACAAACTTTTTAAAAAAGTACCGCTGGAAAAAATTGCAAAAGTTTCAAACAATTTGGTAAAAAAAGAAAGGTTTTTTTTTCGCGTTTATCTCAAAAAATATTGTAGACATCTGATATCAAGAAAGAGATCCTTATGGAGCAGAAACATTCCTAGACAAAATCCTACCTCCCGGAATTCCACCACCAAGATGTATAATTTACATTGAGAGGTGAAAATAGGGTTGAAAACGGGGGTGATGTGACTTCTGCGCGCACCGCACGATTCGTTCATATAAAAAAAAATGTAACCCATTAAATATGAATATTGAGGTATAAAACAATTTATGTACCTTTTGGATAGATAAATGAGCAAAAATCGGTCGGGAGAAAAAATTCCGCGATTTTTCTGTTAGTTCTGTTTTTGTTAATTACTCAAGTTATTTCTCCAAGTAGAAAACATAAAAACCCGATATTTTTCCCAATCTTTTGATCTATTCTTTGATGGCTTTTAAAAAGATCCTTGTTGGTAGAAAATAGACTTTCCACTCTATTACTAACAATTGACGGCATTGAAAAATGGAAAAATCGATATGAAGTTAAAAAAAAATGTAATTGATTTTGCGTTTTTAAAATTTTTATTAAGAAACGATTTTTTCTTGAAAATCATAATTTTTATCAATGAAAAGTTCCTCAAAAAAAATCACATAAACAATGCATTTGTTTATGACAATTATTTGTTCAAATTGAGGAGCACCTTTACATTTGAACATTTCTACAAGAGTTTTTGCGATTTTTTTTTCACAAAATTAACTTTTGAGGGCTGAACTGATGCAAAGAAAGAATGAAATGAAATCATGCGTATTCCTCATTGGTATTAAAGAGGTGGAAAATATATGTTTTCAAATTTCCCAACGGAGATCTCTTTCAAAGCCTTCAAAGGATAGATCCAAGAAGTGGAAAAAATCTCAGGTTTTTATTTTGAAAATTATCAGAGTTTCCATGTCAATTTCCAACTTGTGAAAATGACTTAATTAACAAAGCACAACCAATAGAAACAATGCGGTTTTTTTATGATGGATTATTATTCATTCATGTCTCCAAATTCAATTTCTTACATTCAATAGCTTACAATTTTTGTTTTTTTTTCAATAAACGGATTGTAGGGTGCGCGCGAAAGCCACATCACCCGATTTGGCTTCATATTCACCTCCCAATTAAAATCATAAATTGGGGGTAGAATTCCGGAAGGACGAAATTTTCTGCTTTTCAAGGATAATTTTTTTCGATTTCAGATATCTGCAAGCGTTCTTGAGATATTCCTGAAGAACAAAATCACTTTCTTTTACTAAATTGTTTATTAACAATTTTTTCGAGCGGCGCTTGATTTTTTCAAAAAGTATATAGATACATTACAAATCGAATGACACCTTGATCATTATTTTCGGTGAAGCCGAACTCGAATTAAAAAAAAAGAGGCACATGTTGATTTCCATACTAGGTCGTCTGTTTATTGGCATAGAAGGCGCATGCGCATGCATAATCACCAGTCCAATATGACAGACTGTTTGCTTCAGGCGGCCGACTACGCACGAGTACGTTCGACTCGATGGTCGTCAGAGTAAGCATCCAATGTAACCACAACCAGTGTTGCCAGAAGTGGTACATTGTACCACAAGTGGTACACTTCAATGATAAAAGTACAGTGGTACTACACTACGAATATGAGCCAAAATGTGGTACAAAATGAAATCATGGACATCGAGTAGTTCCATGTGAGTTTACTTCCCTGAAGAATACCAAACGTTGGCACCAGTGCGATCACGGTATATGTCTTGTCATTTGTCATTCTTGTCACTTTTCCGTGTTTTCGTTAGTTGCTTGTCACTTTCATTTTATATTTTCACTTTTCACAAATCACAATTCTCAAATTCAAGAATAGGTAATAGATGAGATATTTGCCATGAATAATTTCAAATAGGTACCTTTAGAATCCCGTTAACAGGTTTTTGGATACAAGGGAAAAGGCAGTAGAATAGGTAGTGGATGAGGAACAATTATTTTTTTCAGGTTTAATTTTTTGTTCTTGCCAGCATCTATTTTTGATTTTTTTATTTTTTCATTCAAATCTATAATTTTTTATCATTAAAAAAAATATACAATTCAATTCCATACTATGGAGAATTTCCGTTTTGTTCTGAGATTTCATGTCCACAGAACCATAATTATAAGATATAAAATGTTGATCAAATGCGCCAATGTGAAGCAACGACCATAACCTAGGAAAAGAGAAGATATGGTTCTGTGGCCATGTTCAAGTAATAATGCAATGCGCATGCGCTGTTAGGTGTAGTACAAAGTGGTACATTTCGTTCATTTACTATGGTACAACTGCAAAAAAAGTCCTGGTTACACTGACCGCAACCTGACCGAACAAAATAACAGGCAAATAGGTAATTATGTATTTCCAAATATGAATAGGATGACACATAGACAAGACAACGCGGCAATTGTGCATCGGACAGTAATAATTCAGGGCAACACGGGAATTTCCTTTTTGGAATTTTCATGAATGAAGCGAACTGTAATGTTTGTTGCATATAATTTTATTTTCGTGGTGCACTGGCTCAGTGCCATCTTGGGTTTCAATGTTATCAATGATGTCGGGACTCCCATTACACACAGAAAACAGAAACGTGACTCTGGATAATGCCTGGATCACATATTTCTCAGAACTAACAAACACTCAGATGCATTCCGTCTAATATTATACTAAAATCACCGATCATGGTTCAACCGCTTTCCACTACATAAATTATGAACAAAACGAAAAAATAACAAAATATTATTTCAAAATATCCATTGTTCATGAAGCACTACAAAACAAGTCAAAAAACTTATACTGGATAACAAAGTATTTCAAAGAAAATATGAATAAGAAGTAACGGAAACCTTCATTGGTGAATGTTGAAGCTCAAAAGAAAGAAATGGGACACGAGTCCTTTCGTTACTAGATATTTAAAATAAATTATACCTGAAAGCTAAAAGGAACACAACTAAAATCCACTACCTCCTGGACTGAATACAAGGACTACAGGAACACAGGCAATGAATTCATAAGAATAAAAAAAGTGAGTTATCTAGTCTATAAAAATAAAGACAGCCCAAAAACATGTGGAAATGTGTTGAAAATATTGAAATTTTAAGCCACGAGACGACTGGAATGACAATTCAATTGCAAAAGATAATACCTATGGATATTGTTGTACTTTTTTTCCCGTATATTACATCCTCGAACGCCTGAGAATACACATATACAGTGCGCGGCTAAATTATGGAACAAATTCGATATTTCGCAAGCAATGTACTCCTGACAAAAATCCTGAAAGAGCTCGAGTTTTGTTTTTAAATGTCGATTTTTGAATGTATAATCTAATGAGGTTATGTTAGGTATGTTATGTCATCTTGTGATACTTTATTGAAAGGTATTTCAATACTGCATTCAATGATAAAAAATGATTTGATTTGTTTGTACAGAGTAAGCAAAAATCAATATTTTATTTCAGTAAGAGAATAACTTTATATCGAACAAAATACAACATTCAAATAAAATATTAATTTTTGTTCACTCTGTATAAACAAATCAAATAACTTATTATCATCGAATGGACTATTGAAAGACCTTTCAGATGAAGTATAAGAGAATAACTTGATATCCAACAAAATACAACATTTAAATTAAATATAAATTTTTGTTCATCCTGTATAAACAAATCGAATTATTTTTATTATCATCGAATGCAGTATTCAAAGACCTTTCAGATGAAGTTTAAGAGAATAACTTCATATCCAACTAAATACAACATTTAAATAATATATAAATTTTTGTTCATCCTGTATAAACAAATCAAATTATTCATTTCATTGAATGCGTTATTGAAAGACATTTCAGATAAGGTATCACAAGATATCTATTTTGATTATTTATAAAAATTAACGATTACGTTACCACGTCAAAACCAGTGACATAACCTCTTTAGAATATATATTCAAAAATCGGCATTTAAAAACAGAAATCGACCTCTTTCAGGATTTCTGTCAGAAGTACATTGCTTGCGAAATATCGAATTTGTTCCATAATTTAGCCGCGCACTGTACAGAATCCAATACTCTCAACACCGCATAAGTAAAAGAGATCATTGAAAAATAAAAATAAAAATATCTATGGATGGAATACCGAGCGGAGTATTGGAAATATATGATGATTTTCTGGTAGGGTCCATAGCACATTTGATGAATGGAATTTTTCCCAACATAATTAAAAAAAAAATGTTAACAAAACGAGCGATACATTAAATACTTACAACCAATTATAGACCTATATCTTTAATGTTATCTATATCTGAGGCATTTGCAAAAAAATTTGGGATGAAATCTATAATTGATTGAAGACACATAATCCAATCTCTCCCAAAAATTTTGCATTTCAACAAGCTAAGTCAACACAGGAGAATGCAATTCGCAATGTCACTTCTGAAATATATACAGCCATAGATCAGCGGAAATCCTTACTCTGCATTTTTATTGACTTAGCCAAAGAATATCATACAGTCAATCACACAGAATCCCTCAAATGTATGAAAAATATGGTTTCAGAGGAACACCATTTAAATTGTTGGGAAGTTATTTCATCGACAGACAACAGTGTGTATCAATTGATGACAAAATGTGTTGACTCAGAGAAATTGAGTATGGTATTCCTCATGTAACTGTCTTGGTACCGGTACTATCGAATTTATATATCATTGATTTATATAATTCGTAGAAAATATCAGTAGCTTTGCGGATGACAATGCAATATTCTACAAAGCGAACAACTAGGACGTATTTAAATATACCGTAGAAAAGAATATTGCAAAAGTAATGAAATATTTCAACACAAATTGCTGACTATAAATCCCAAAAAACAAAAGCTTTGCCATTCTCTAGTTATTCCTGCAATCTTTCATCATACAATACCCATCATAACCCCCCGCATGCAATACCTATCATACCCGCGCATACAATGAAACAATGCTTGAAAGATAATCTTCAGAAACAGTCGAGTATTTTGGCATTATTTTCGATAAACACCTGTCCTGATGACAAGCTGGTTAAGAATATTCGGGACCAAATAAAGGGATTCAGATTTTCCACATAACCGAGAGTGGTATACAACCACAACTATGATGCCAAGTCAGGCAGAAACTGATACTTCAATAAAACAATCGGACAAAGATGTGATCTGTTCTTGGAAAAAAAATTATTGAACTAAATAACGGAGTCTATCATTTCACTGGATTCCTTATCTTTTTTCAAGAAGAAGCAAAATGACGGATCCAATATGGTGCACAAGTTTTGTGTTTATGGTTTGATACTATTGAAAATTGGTATGTGGGGGTTTTAGGGGACAGATATCAAGATTCACGAGTTCGTAATGGCTTCAATATGGCGACCACTTTTGTGGTTATAGCCCGATTCCAATAAAAATTGGTAAAGGGGGTTCTTGAGGTCGGAGATCATGTTTTTTTTTTGTCAAAATCCATGAATTCAAGATGGCTGCTCCACAATACCGACGTGTCTTGTTATTATGGCCCGATTTAATTCAAAATTGGTATTGTAGTAATTCAATAAGATGACGGATTTCATGAATGACTAAAAATAATTGAATACGAATTAGACAAGCTTCTACACGAATGCTGAGAAGGCAAAAATAATTTCTTCAATTGTTTGACCTAGGTTAATCTCTTGCTTGCCGCCCGAGAATACCTTTTCCATATTCGCGGAAAGCTTTCGAATCTGCTATTCAAAAAATATCCTTGGTCAAACAATTAGTATAAAAGCGTGTCTTGAACATTTTTTTTTCATTTTTATTTTACTCTGCTTTGAAATATATTCTTGCTTATTCATACTCATTTTGAACTATATATATATATATATATATATATATATATATATATATATATATATATATATATATATTAGTTAATAATATCTATTTTTATCATCATTATTAGTAATATTTCTCAATGCTTGGAACACCGTTGAAAATTAAAATCGCTTTTTTTTTCATGCCTATCCATATGATGATTTAGATTTTGGAATCGCTCCATGTTTCTGGCCTTCAGGTGTTCCAGTCTATCATTGACTTTAGTGATCATTTCCATTATGATTCAAAACATTTGTGTTATTTCTGGTTGGTCGTTGGATGATTGAAGAGTTTTTTTTCTGTTTGCTCTGAACTACTTGTGCACGAGTCATTACGTTTTTCGCATTGTTCGAAACAAAAGTTCCATGGGGAGCTGTTCGTTTATTGGCTTTAAAAGCCTTCTTTCCTTATTCCTTATAGTTTGGTGATTATACATTCTCTATACTTCGGAAGATAAAATTCTGTGCTATTCGAGCAACTTGCTGGGGGTGTTATTCGTTTCAGTATATTCCGTAGTCCAATGGTTACCAGCACACTTCACAAGAACGGGCATTATTCTGTAATATATGTGGGTATCTAGTGTTTCACTGAGTTTTTACCAATTCTCCTTCACTTTATAGGGCTGGCAGTATTCTCAGGAGAACTATATGCCTTTCATTCTTCGTTTTCCGGGCATTCCGCAGTTACCTTCAGATTTAGTTATACTATAATACAGTTGTGGCTTCCCGAAATTGATCAATCCCACTTTCAGAACTTTATATTCTCCTATTAGCTTCCCTAGTTTTTTTTAAGCATTCGGATTATAGCCTAGGGATCTGAATCCAATACACATATCGTAGACACGTCTGCCCCACTTAGCGGTCGGCAAGAAAGCTGCTGAATAGATGAAATCAACACTAGTAAGTTCATTCGGAATACGTTTTGGTAACCATGATTTTTTTAATGTGTTTTCACTGTTAACAAAATAAATATACCAAATCAGGTGTCACAAAACATCATCTTCGTTAGGATAAAGGAATTTTTCGTTTTCATTTAACTCCACTGCCGTGAAAGACCTATTTGATGTTTGAAATTGTACATCCTCTTCTCCATCTTTGTGTGTCTTCAGGACGAGAATAACCCCTAGTGTATGTATCTCGTAGCTAGAAATCGCCAACTTGTTTATAATCATCACCCCTGCTAGAATAAAAGATATCACGGATGTATCAATTATTTGTTAAAAAAGAAATACAAAACCCGACTGCGTGAAAAACAATGAACTGATAACTGAAAAGAGAAAAACAAGCTCAATAATCGATAGAATTTTGGTCCAGCAATGTAGAATGTACCATGCAATGTTTTTTTGTGCGATACTCACCCAGGCAAATAATGAAATATGCTATAATATCAATATACGTTATGAGGTATTTTTCAGGCAAGGGGCAAAAAAAAGTACAAAACAAATTTCGTTGTGAAAATGTAAATACATTTCCGCCTAAAGATCACCAACAAACATATATTGGTGTTTTGGCTTTTTCCAACCTGCCATACCTTATATTATTCAAGTTATATTTATATTAGAAGTATATTCCATTATTTGCTCAAATAGGTAATGAATAGAAAAGGATTGCAAGCATTGCTGAAACTAAATCCTATAGATTATCAAGCTTGTTTTTCTCTTTCCAGTTCTCACATATAGTTATTCAATCAACTAGTGTATCAATGGTGGCGATTAATGATCGAGATATTCCAACGCGAAAGCGAAGCGAGCGCGTTAATGTTCGAGATCACTAATCACCATTTTAATATACGAGTTGATTTCAAAAATTTCCATAGACCTCGTTCCTGGGGTCAACGTGAAATTTTCGATATCCATTTCCTTCAACTAGGAGAAAGTTTACAATATTTGGATTTCAAAACAAATTTTACAGCGCAAAGGTAATATGATTTGGAATTTGAATAATATTCGAATTCGTGTATGTTTGGTTGCCTATACCACAATGATACATCAATGACAAAATCGAACATTTACAGGCTATTAATGGTCGATTCCGGTGTATGTTTGGTTGCATATATCACAATCATGCATTAAAAGATAAATTGAAGATGTATACCTAGGGATTATTGACGATCGATTCCGTGTAGATCAAACAGACTCGTCAATACGAGGTCGCCGAAAAATTTTATGGTACGTAGTCGGATATTTTTGTAATAATATGGTTTCAGGTTTATTAATGAAATAGTTGTTTCAATCCCTATAATATTTCTATAGTTTGCTGAGTACTTATTCGTATGAATTCAACTCTATTTTTATTTTAAATAGAACAATATTTTTATAACTAAATATATAAATAATTGTATACCTATCAATAATAATTACTAATCATGTTGCATAGGACGTGCTAAAAAAAAAAATTTAAGTTAATCAATAGTGACACCCGCGAGCGAAATCGAATCGATTCGATAGTGGAGCTAACGCCATATTCAAATATCATAATCTATATGACTCCCACAAATGAGACGAATTCAATGACACCTCATATGTTTGAATCCATCTCGTCGTTTAGGCTACAGAGCTTGCGAAATAAATAGATATACATACAAAGATATATATATATATATATATATATATATATATATATATATTATTATGATGAGTCAGAATAAGACCGACAATCTCCGACTACAGATTCCTCACCTCATTTCGAGGTGAAAAGTTGCCATCAAGGTATGACCTAAAATGCATCATCTCGTCGTCGAAAGTACGAAAAAAATATAGATTTAATTTGATGCCTCCAAAATTCCTGAAGAAAAAAATTTGAAACTTGGTAGATTGATCAAGGTTCATCAACATGCAAATTTGAAATTATAATTTTTTATTTTCGTAAACCAGTGGCTTAGTTACGATGGTATGTGGTCATATGTTCTTTCATATTTTCTTGGGACAAGTGAAAGGACAAATGAGCGTTTGACAGCACTATCGATACTCAACCTAAAAGTCATAACATTACATGTGCCTAAAAGTGAAGGTTTCTTAGATAATTGAGAAAAATTTTAGATAAGTCCTTAGTAGAGATATGATTTTCTATGTGCAATAATCGCATAATGCTAATTTCTTACAACATATCGGAATATGTGTCAACCTCCTGAACATTTTTTAATGTTGGGAGAATCGGAAATATAGTACGGGTGAGTCAAACTGAGACCGAAAACTCAACTTTTTCATTCATCATATTATTTGATCGAATCGATGTCATGGATTCACTGACATGTTACCATACTATCTTGCATATGAATGTTTTGACAGATCAACTGACAAACAAACCCAACCTCAAATTCATAATACTCGAAAAACTGAATATGAGAACTCTCAATTTGTTGAAGTTTATGTTAGGGTATCATTATCAAAGCCATTTCTGATTGAATTCTCTAGGAAAGTATTATCCAATCAACATGTTTTTGAAAAACCGACTCACCCGTACTATGTTTCCGATTTTCCCAACATTGGAAAATGTTCAGGAGGTTGACATATATTCCGATATGTTGTGAGAAATAAGCATTATGCGATTATTGCACATAGTAAATTATGTCTCAATTATCCCAGAAACCTCCACTTTTGGGCACATCGAATGTTATGACTGTCAGGTTGAGTATCGATGAGCCCAACTGATGTTAAACGCTCATTTGTCCATTCACTTGTCCCAAGAAGACATGAAGGAACATATGACCACATACCATCGTAACTACGCCACTGGTGAACGAAAATAAAAAATTATAACTTCAAATTAGCACGTTGCTAAACCTTGATTAGTGTTCCGAGTTTCAAATTTTTTCCTTCAGGAATTTTGGAGAAAACTATTTTAAATCTTAATTTTTCTCGTATTTTCGACATCCTGTATCTCAGATATATATAATATATATTAATATATATATATATATATTTATATATATGTATATATATATATATATATATATATATATATATTATATTATATTATATAATTATTTATGTATAATATATATGTTATGTCCCGATTGAGGTAATGGAAGAGTCTTGAAGTCGTTATCCACGAAAATAAAACAACTTGAAGTTGATTAAACTATATGCCTTTCGGAACTGTGGAGTCCCATCTTCAGCAGTTCAGTTTGTACAAACTAGCAAAATATTAAAGTTCGATACATTTTCATTGCATTGGCATCCAAGATGGAAGAAGATTACGTACCAGAGAGCAAATATGCCTAACAAAAAAATATCAAAATGGAATAGTATTTGAGGCTACATGACCTGTGTGTAGTAAAACACAATGTCTTTGAATCATTTTCTAGTGTGCATGTTGGATTTTTTTATTATTCTCAACATTTGAAAAAAAAATTCACTCAGTTTGATATTTGTCTAAGCGGAGAGTGATAGAAATCATTACTGAAGATTGACAGAAGACTGAAGCCGGCCTCTGTTGGAAGTTATATCAATTAATGTGTGGGGAACTAGGTAGGTTGTAGGAAGTGGTAATACGATTTTGTTTTGACTAACATGAGAAAGATGGTACTATGGGTCACATAATCCCCAATGGTGAAAAATTTTCAACAGAGATGTGGAGGATAGGAGGTATAGAAAAATTGGTAGATTGGTTTGTGAGGATACAGGCAGTTTGAATAGTGAACAAACAAACTATTGAATATTATTTAACTTATGAAAGATAGAGATTTGAAAAAGTTGATACAGTCAAACCCTATCCGGTCATCAACACAATTAGGACCAAGAGAAATTATTTGCTTTTTGTAGTTCCAAAATTTCTAGGATGTTTATTTTGGGGCCCTTGGGGCAAAAATGTAAGAGATCTATATGGTTGTTAATAGAAAAATGTTAATGTCCTGATTGAAGCAGATGGTTGACGAAGGAAGATTGGGTGATGTATGTCTCTCTGTATTTGTTATAAAGGTAAGTATGTTCTTTCAATCTTTCAGAAAATTTTTGGCCAGTTTGTCCTATATAAGCCACTGGACATCCTAAACAATCACGTTTGTATACCCCTTATTTCTCATAACGATCTTTTTTGTCTTTAGAATGTATTGAACTTTTATTTAGGTTTTATAACAATGTAAAAAAAATCTGTTTTTAGAATTTTGCCTATCATATCATATTCAGGTCCTGAGTAGGAAAGAGAGTCACTCTTTGATTGTGGCCTATACATACACGAAATTTTAGATCTATGCACCCCAGTAAATGTAGATTTGAAACAGAATTTCTTTCAATCCATCAACAAGTCAGGTTTATTTATGGGTTCAAACTTATCACCGTTTTTGGCAGAAATTTTCATGCACAATTTAGAAAAAAATATTTTCGAAAACCCAGAAATTATAAATAACATCCTATTCTAAGTATTGAATGAATGTGGTTTTTTGTGGAGGAACAACGTTTCTTGACATGTTTTTTGGGTAACCTTCCACAGTCTGAAAATGAAAATATAATCAGGAAAATCTATACAAGTGTAGAAAAAAAAAAAAAAAAAAAGGACTCTGCGAGCAAAAATCCAAATTATAAAACAATTGAAGGAGATTTAGAAGATTTTGAGAACGGGGGCAGATATAGTCCCCGAAACGTCAAGCAAAAACTATATAGAGAAGTATCTTTTGAATTTTTAAAAAAATTTTTTGATAGGCAAATTCAGAAAACGGCAAGTTATTGACAAATTGAATCATTTTTCCATAGGAAATATAATTTGGTGAACGCAATAACTTATCGGGGTGAACTAATCAGTTTGCCCTTTCTACACTTGTATAGATTTTCCTGATTATATTTTCATTTTCAGACTGTGGAAGGTTACCTAAAAATCATGTCAAGAAACGTTGTTCCTCCACAAAAAACCACATTCATTCAATACTTACAAGTACGGTATGGGCCGCAATGTGTTGGGATTTCAAGAATATGGAAAATCTTTACAAGAAATTTTCAAGTTCCCACAGTAGTCTTACTTTTCTATGCAGATGTCGAGATAATAGGATCATCCCGAAGGGTTTGAGATTAAAAATGCCATATCATAGCCAACAATGCAAAAGAATAATTGAGAGAGCGGGCCACGCAATGGTAAGAGAACGAATACAGTTTCACAGGAAAAACAAGGTAAATTTAGAAATTTTATCAATAACCTGGAACAGTTCATGAAACAAAATCTGACTCGAAATGACTATGAATACTTACACCACTGTATTCACAATTCCTACAACTCATACAATCGAAAGAGGAACACAATACATATAAACAAATTTTACAAATTATTGGAAAAGAAACAAATACACCCACAACACATATCAAACAACAACAAAATTTCCGAAAAAACTGTAATCAATTTGTCATAAAAAAACTTAGACATACACGAAAAACTTGTGTTGGCAAAGGGACTGAACTTCGCAGTTGCACCCAAAATGGTTCCAACGGTAGAAATGATCACTGCCATCGAGTCAACAGCCCAACATTTACCACCTGAAGTAGCAGGTGATTACAGATCTGACTGCAAAAACGCACTAATACAACCTTATCATCCTAGAAGTAATTTGAACAAATACGAAAGAGATGCATTGAGATCTCTTCGATCAGACAATCTGATCAAAATACTTCCAGCTGATAAAGGTAACGCAACAGTCATCATGAACACTACTGATTATGAGAACAAACTAACACAAATGATCTCAAATACCACATATCACACACTCAATCAAGACACTACCATATCAGTGAACAAAGTATACAAAAACTAAACAAAAATCCAACCCCATCAATAGAAAGCAAAATATACCGAACTTCAGCTAAACACAAAAACATACTCACGAAAGCAGAACGCAGAGTCCTAATATCACACCACAGCAAACCCCACATTTTATGGGTTACCAAAAATACACAAACCATCTCATCCTCTACGCCCTATTGTTAGTTCCATTGATCTCCTTCACAAAACTCGCTAGATACCTACCAACATTCTGAAACCACTATCTGATATGGAAATAGTTTTATAAATAATACCCCTTACTTTCTGGAGAAATTGAATGTATTACAAATTCAAGATGTGATATCTTCTATTTAGTTTTGATGTCAAAAGTTTGTTTACTAATGTCCCTATTGATAAAAACTCTAGAAATAGTGAACGAAAGATTAGAAAATGACACATCATATGAGTACCAGAACAAATCTGGATGTTAGTGCCATCATAGAATTACTCAAACTATTCACAGAAAAAACATATTTTCAATTCAAGAACGAATTTTATCAACAAGAGTTTAGTATGGCGATGGGTTCTCCTTTGTCACCCATTTTAAGTAACATATTCATGGAATATTTTGAAGAATCTTTCGTTGGAACATTCCACAATGGTCCAAAATATGGTGGAGATACGTGGATGATGTTTTCGCTATCTGAATCGAAGTGAAGAAGAATGAAACATTTTCTTGATCATATAAACGGTCAAGAACCGACGATCAAATTCACATTAGAATCAGAACAAAACAACCAACTTCCGTTTTTAGATGTCATGATCCAAAAATCATCATCCCGAATCGAAACATCTGTACACAGAAAGAAGACGCATACCAATCGATATCTACACTATTACTCAAACCATCATGCCAGTGTGAAAAGGGGCATAGTTAAATGTCTCTATAATCGAGCCCAAACGGTTTGCAATTCCAACCAGAATCTACAGGAAGAAATAAACCTCATAAAATCTGTTCTCAAGGAAAATGCATATCCAGATCAGTTTGTGGAAAAAATAATCACTGACATTGAAAACAAAAACCCATCAAACAACCAATTAACACAACCAACAGGAGTACTCCCACCACCTACACATTTCACAACCAACATAATACCCTATGTCCCCGGATTATCTGAAAAGATCAAACGAATTGGACATAGGTATGATGTGAGAACATCATTTAGAACAACAAACACGCTGAGATCTATACTAACACAAACAAAACCAAAAAACGCAGAAGAAAGTACCAAAAATTGTGTTTACAACATACCTTGTTCTTGTGGTGATAGTTATATAGGTGAAACGTCAAGACCATCGGAAGTGCGCCAAAGTGAACATCAGAGTTACATCAGAAATCGACAAATAACTGGATCAAAAATTGCAGAACATATCCTCACATCCAATGGCGATCATACGATTGAATGGAATAGGACAAAAATCTTGATGAAAGAACCACATCAAGAGAGGAGAAAATTGAAAGAAACTGCCTGTATTCTTCTTTCCAATAACAACTGCTTTTCAACAAATTCTGTTGAAATGGATCATACATGGTTACCTCTACTCAGAGAGGAAGTGAGGTATGGTAGAATGCTAATAAACTGATCCGAACAACACCCCATATATCAAATGAGCAATACGTCAATCTCAAACTTTTTTGGTAGATCTTGATTGACATCCGTCAGTTGAAGAAGCAAAAAAGACTCTGCGAGCAAAAATCCAAATTATAAAACAATTAAAGGAGATTTAGAAGATTTTGAGAACGGGGGCAGATATAGTCCCCGAAACGTCAAGCAAAAACTATATAGAGAAGTATCTTTTGAATTTTAAAAAAAAAATTTTGATAGGCAAATTCAGAAAACGGCAAGTTTTTGACAAATTGAATAATTTTTCCATAGGAAATATAATTTGGTGAACGCAATAACTTATCGGGGTGAACTCTACTCATAAATGCTGGTGTTCCGCAAGGATCCATTCTAGCACCAACACTATTTTTACTTCACATCAACGACCTGTTGAAAGCAACTTCATGTCCCGTACACAGCTTTGCCGATGATAGTACCCTCCATACCGCTTTCTCTTCCAGGGCCCCTATATCAGCCCGTGAAACCAGAAATGAACGAGGAAGAAATGTTAACAATATAAATATGGACTTAGCAACAATTCTCGAATGGGGATCCAATAACTTGGTAGAATTCAATGCAAACAAAACACAAGCATGTCTTTTCTCTAGAAAAGCCGATCTCACTGTGCCTAACATAACTTTGTCAGGAGTAACCATACCACTGAAGTCATCCATATCGATGCTTGGTATTACTATCAGCAATAACCTTTCCTGGGAAAATCACGTGAGGTCCATTGCCAAAAGTGCATCCCAAAAACTTGGTTTTTTGTTTCGTGCCAAGAGCTATTTCACCTCCAGTCAGCTGCTTATGATCTATAAGGTACAGATCCGACCTGTCCTGGAATACTGTTCCCATATTTGGAGTGCGGCACCTAAACATATCCTGAAGCTATTGGATTCTGTCCAAAAAAGGGCAATTCGTCTCGTCGGTGATGCCTCGCTTACAAACTCGCTCACTTGTCTGGAACACCGTAGAAAAGTTGGCGATTTGTCTCTATTTTATAGATATTTTCATGGGCGATGCTCTTCTGAAATATCAACAATCGTTCCTCCTTTGGCAGTCTCTTCGAGATTAACCCGTCAAGTTCAGTCTTCACACCCCTTCGTGGTCACTTTGGAGACCTGCAGAACATCACTTTCCAAAGACTCATTCATCCAACGAACTGCGAGGCTTTGGAACTCATTGCCTAGGAGGTGTTCCCCGAGGCATACAATCTCCAGAAATTTAAGAAGAACACCAACTCCTACCTTCTTTCCCTTGGTTCCCACGATGTTCTCTGAACATTACAGGATATCCCTTTTCGTGGGAACCGGAACATATAAAAAAAAAAAAAAAACTAATCAGTTTGCCCTTTCTACACTTGTATAGATTTTCCTGATTATATTTTCATTTTCAGACTGTGGAAGGTTACCCAAAAAACATGTCAAGAATCCTATTCTAGTATCGTTATTTGGTATCGTATTCTAGAAAGTAAAAAGGTAAAAAAAATTGCAAAACAACAAAGCATCAACCACGATAACTAAATTACCTAATAATAATAATTATAAGTTTAATTATTTTATAACATTTCCTAAAATAACTATATATATATAAATATATATATATATATATATATATATATATATATATATATATATATATATATAGGAAACCCACAGCCTTAGATACGATAATCCTCTTTCCATCGAATCATCCCCACAATCAGAAATTAGCTTCATTCCATAACTTATACCATAGACTCTTCAGCGTACCCCTTTCGACACCGAATTTCCAGAAAGAACTAGGAACCATCCAACAGATAGCCCAAAAAAACGGCCAGCCATGACATGTAACGAACAAAATCTACCACCAGCACATGAAAAAACACCTATACCACCAATTGTTCTCGAAAAAAAATCCAAAATCTTATTGGTCTCTTTATTTTTAGGACCTAAATATGATATAATAGCCAAAATTCTCTCCACAGAAAATATTCAAATCTCTTATAAAACGTTTTGAAACCTAAACAAAACTTTAATAAATCCTAAAGTCAAAAAAGAACGTTATGAAAAATCAGGGGTATACAAACTTAATTGCCCACACATACAGGTATCAGCTACACTATGGCAACCCAAGCATATTCCGAACTTGTGGCACATTTGATAATATACTAGGTGGAGGTAGTGCTCTTTCTAAGAAATATTTAGCTATTTTTATTTCTTAAGTACACCCCGTTTGACAAGATATATTGATGTTCCACACTACGGCTACCTGAGCCACAATGTTGTGTGTACAAGTAATGTGTAAAGAGTTGTCATAGTGCAAAATTAGTAGCCATAGTGTCGAAAGTTCGTGAGGTGTGTGAGAGCGGTGTTGCCACATTTTATTTACTTTTTACCACGCCCACTTACTTACGTACACACGACTCTGTGGCTACTACCAACAAGTTTATTTTGCTTCTGCGCAGCGAGCAGTCATTTCGTTAGTCGGAACATAAGCGAAAATTTCTTCTCGTCGATACCAATGTTCATTATTGCGGCTGAATATCAGAAATTGGATGTTGACAATTGAATTTTAAATAATCAGAGTTGAATGTTAAAGGATGAAACATGAAGTTTAATGTTGAAAAAGTTGAATATGGAAAATTGTTGTGAGTTGAATATTGAAAGTCATCTGTCAAAAATTGAAGGTTGTAGGTAGGTGTAATTTGAAAGTTGATGGTTGGAAATTAAATGATGAAATTCGAATGTTAAAAATATAATCTTGAAAATTGAATGTGGCAAGTTGGGAATTGAGTTAGTTGAAGTTGAGGTGTTATTTTGAATGAAGTTGAGTATAGTTTAATGCTCAGAATATTGAAATTTTTAGTTGAATAAAAAAAGTATGAAAAAATAAATTTTGTAAAAAAGTCGAATTATTCTTCGAAATGAAAAATTTCGTGGAATCAAACTGATGATTTCATGAATGAGCCCTGATTCCAAAACTGATTGTAAATTTTACATGAAACTTGGGGTAAAAAAGGAAAAATGTCGTTCGAAATAGCAGTTTGAGAAAGTTTTCGAAAGAAAAAACATCTACTGTCTTATATTGGGATTAAAATTCGAATAATTGAATAAAAGCGAATTTCATGGAAAACTGCTGTGGAATGTCAAATGAAAGCTTATGTGATGCAGAACCCATTCACATATATGAAAATTTTAAAATAAAAAAATACATAAACTGCAAGTATAGTTGTAACAAGTGTAATCACAAATAAATTCTTTTATATCTGTAATGTATCGAATTACTCCTTAAATTCGATTTTTATGGATAATGTATATCTACTAATATAGTAAATTTCGATTCAATCAGTTTTCTCATATTAGAAGTCTCAAGTCGTTAACACTGAGTGTTGGATGTTATGAGTTGAAATTCAAAGCTTAAATGTTGTAAAACGAAGATACAATAAAAGCATTTTGAAAAAGGTACATTTTGTGAAAAAAAAATACTTTGAAATAAAAAATTCTACGTAAACATCAGGATACTATTAGAGATTGGAAAAAAATTACGACACCTAATCTCGTGTAAGAGTCTTAAGTTCATTTATAATTATGGTAAGTTTGGTGATCCACAGATATGTTCTTCAAACGGTTTGGTTGGGATTAGAATCAATGTTATTAAAGAAAAACAATTGCTTTCTCGCCAACGTTACGAACTTCAATGAGTTCTTCATCAGGGCTCTGTAAAACTCATTGTTACAGAGCTCTGTTGATAAATTTATTATAGTTCGAAAAGTTGGTGAGAAACCAATAATTTTTCTTCAATAACATTGATCCTAATCCCAACTAAACCGTTTTAAGTTCATTTATAATGATAAGTTGGATATGGACTTTGGAATTAAAGAGAAACAAAGAGTTCCTTGAGAATGAGGTGTTTAAAAGAATGAGTTTTTTTGAGCAAAACTCCAAATTACGAATAAAATTTCGAAAAATTATAGAAAAAAATCGAATTTCGTGGGATGTCGAATCAAAGCGAGTATATCAAAAGTAAATTAATTTGCTGTAAATCCCCAAATGAATGAACTGAAGCCTCAAATTCCCAGTTCAACTTCGATACATGACACAATCACATTTATTGGTATAAAGATGTACAGTAAACTTCCTCTGGGTGTTGAAGAAGTAACAGCACTTAGTCCATTTAGAAGAAAAACAAGAAATTCAGTGAGTGATGAAGCCTACTATAATCTTGAAAAATATTTGGATGACACACTGTGATATCACTATTGATTATATTTTATTTTTATAATATTCACTCACTACCTTAGACTTGTTTAATTCATTGCAAAATCCTATCTGAGTGATACAATTTGCAATTTTGAATATTTCTAAAAATTTTATTAAATTGGGGTACCAAATTATCATTTTGCAATAAGTTTCAATAAGTTTTCTGTAAAACTACATGACAATTCAAAATACGCTACACGTATTTTGAAAATGTCAATCGAATTGATTTGTTTGAAAATATGAACAGGATGTTCATAAAATCAGATTGGGAATCATCTGCGACTGAAAGATAAACTTTAGTCATTATCTTCTATCGTTCAAGATAACCTCTTGTGGGGTATTCATGTTGAAAAGGGAAACATTCTCAATTGAATATTGAATAGAAAGATTTTTCTGTGAATTGAAAAATCCACGTTAAAAATTAAGTTATTTTTTGTGAATGTCTAGCAGAAAACAACTACTTTCCCGGCTAAAGCCACGCTGGACATTGAACTACATCTGATAGATATTCTAAAAGGACCCTAACTCAAAAAAAAAAAATCTGAAATTGAAAATTTGCATTTTTATCAAGATAGTTATATGATTTTCTATTCCAGTCTTAGTTAAGAACTCATATAGAAAATCTTTCTATTCAATATTCAATGAGAATGTTTCCCTTTTCAACGCCAATCGAATAAATCAAAAAAAAATTGTTTGAACACGATAATTTTTAAGTATTTCTAAATTAAAATAAAAACAATAACCAAATTTTCAGAGATGTTTAACTTCAAAATGGTTCCAAATCGTTTTTCTGTTCACTGTCATCCGATCATTGCATCAATAGATATTTCAGGAGAATTGTCCACGAACCCTTTCAAATCTAATTTGAAATGTTACATAGCACCATAGGTAACTGTATAAATCCGTGAAATGTAAATTGCTTGAAAATA
The DNA here is from genome assembly GCA_018342105.1 of Gonioctena quinquepunctata. Lineage (NCBI taxonomy): Eukaryota > Metazoa > Arthropoda > Insecta > Coleoptera > Chrysomelidae > Gonioctena > Gonioctena quinquepunctata. Next base: position 105,498 of record JAFIRS010002316.1, on the reverse strand, counting down.
TTGCTCATGACATATAGAGCCGAGAATGATAGAGAGCCGAGAATGATAGAGAGCCGAGAATGATAGAGAGCCGAGAATGATACTATAAACAACAGAATTAGAATTATAGAGTGGCGTTCTCTTCTAAATGTCTGACACACCTATAATTCCAATTTCTCCAGTATTGTTATATTTCACTTAACACTTACAGGAATAAGATATTTTTTTAGAAATTTCAAGAAAATAATTAGACTTTATAGAATTTGTAAATTAGTTTGAAGCATCTCAACACATACTTGTGATGAAAGATTTGTTACGGGAATTCAATAAACGCATCAATAAATGTTTCGAAAAAAATTGTGGATATATTGAGGCTTCAGTGGATTGAAGAAAAATAAAAAAATTTGTATTTCCAATAATGTTTTTTGAGTTACTTTCTAGGTAACTTGTATATATATATATAAAAATTTAGATATCACGACTGAAAATTGGTATGAACAGTGGGGAATAACGGGGATCTTCAGTCAGCAAAGTGTTGAATTATGAAAAACTCTTTAATACGTTGGACCGAGCTTTCGTTTCAATTTTGAAACTTCTTCAGGGTCAGTAATCTGAGTGGTTGATTGATGAACATTAACTTAAAAAAAAAACGTAAAATATATGTAAACATTTGTCAAAGCTATAATACCATTCCGACAAATGTTTACATATATTTTACGTTTTTTTTAAAAGTTAATGTTTATCAATCAGCCACTCAGATTACTGACCCTGAGAAAGTTTCAAAATTGAAACGAAAGCTCAGTCCAACGTATTGAAGAGTTCTTCATATTTCAACACTTGTGCTGACTGAAGATCCCCGTTATTCCCCACTGCTTATATATATATATATATATATATATATATATATATATATATATATATATATATATATATATTATATAATGCATTCCATTCCTCATGTAGATCGCAATGGAAGCTGGTGTCATAGTTCTGTGTGTACGAACACAAGAATAATCCAAACTTATGGCAACTCTGTATAATGAGTTATTACTCTGGGTGAGAAATGGAATTAAATATTGAGCATTTGCCATAGATCAGGAATATGCACGCACACCGAAATACATTTACATATATATTTATATATACATATATATATATATATATATATATATATATATATATATATATATATATATATATATATATATATATATATATATATATATATATATATATATATGAGCGGCTGGCTTCTGTTTGTTGACTCCGTTGATTTGTCGTTTTCTACCAAGTGTTGTTCATCCTCGCACTTCCCCACCGTACCGATGAGAACCGAGAGCCCGAAACACGTGTCTACGGTTAACTTTTTTCTCTGAGGGCTATGTCCACTAAATTCTTTCCATATATATATATATATATATATATATATATATATATATATATATATATATATTTATATATATATATATATATATATTTATATATATATATATGTCACCTCAAAAACGGAAACTGCTAAATTTGTCCAGAGGTCACTAGGACCCATTCCTACCTCTTCAAAAAGTTTTTAGTTCAACCGTATATCACTGGCGCCATCGTCGCATTCATTTGAATTTTCATTTTTGACATTGTCACCTCAGTTTATCGTAAATGACTTTCAGTCATTTTATTCAGGGCGGAATTTTTATTGCTTTTTTTCTGGTGGTTTTAACTAATTTTTTGTTGCCAGTTTCCATAACATCGGAGTCAGGTGCAAGAGAAGGTGGAACTTTCTTTGCAGTTGCCAATGGATATTTTCCCGCAGATTCTCCTATGCACCTGTTATGTAAGGAAAGAGTCGTAATACAGTGTGCACATATGTCATGAACAATTTTTTCAAATAATTTACTTTTTACAGATTCATACAGTCGCCTATGGTGCTATGTAACATTTCCAATTAGATTAAATAGGATTCAAGAACAATCATCCTTTGATATCTTCTGACGCATTGATCGGATAACAGTGAATGGGAAAACAATTTCGAACCATTTCGAAGTAAAGCTTTTCTGAAATTTTGGTTACTGTTTTTTACGCACGTTTTTCTATAACTTCTGATTTGATGGATAAATCGAAACTGAAAAGACTATTCATCAATGAATACTGGGGTGTAACAAATCCTTTATTTAACTTAACACAATAATGTGTTAAGTTAAATATGTCTCAAACTCCATATTTTTAATATCAGTGTTTCAACCTGATGATGACAAATTTTTGAGCATATTGCGATTCCTTAATTCGAAGTTTAACCCACTGCTAGAGAATTTTGAATTTTATCCATTAAAATAACATTGAAAAATGTCATTTAAGCTGAATTTTCATAAAAATAGCAGTAAATCGCGTTCATTTGCTAAACTATTGGATATAGAAAGAAAATTTGTAGGGGGGTTTATGCCCTACAATTTTGCTGTGAGATATTTTTTTTTGCTCTCATAGTTCAGCTGTTCAGCCACTTAAAACTTAAAATCAACGAAAAATTCAAGATAAAAAATTGAATGAACATTTTTTTTGCCATTGTATTTTTTGAAATTTTATGGCAGCGAAAATATTTTGAATCAGTAATTCCACAACGATGACTACAATCTAGAGTTTAAAACATTAAAAAAAATTATACGATTTTCACAGATAGATTATTCATGTTAGACTTTATATTTATGTACAACTGAGTCATTATAATTTTTCAGTAATACGTATTGTTTATGCTTGTGATCTATACTATAATTATGTTCAGGAAAAAGCCTCTTTAGATTGGATAACGATATCTAATTTATTGAAATATTTTTATGCTTGTGATCTATACTCTTATTATGTTCATCTACGAGTCTGTTTTTGTCGAACCCATTGAGTTACAAACTCGACGCAATGGGCTTTTTGTAGAAAATTATACCTATAAAAAAAATCTACGAGTCAGAATTCCAAAAAAAAAAAAATTTCTGGGTGAGCGGAAGGAAAACGTATAAAAAATCATTTTAATGTTATTTTA